>BLKR01001133.1:0-333406 GCA_011170035.1 Teleogryllus occipitalis | reverse complement strand
CGATTCGTCGATTCGTCGATTCGTCGATTCGTCGATTCGTCGATTCGTCGATTCGTCGATTCGTCGATTCGTCGATTCGTCGATTCGTCGATTCGTCGATTCGTCGATTCGTCGATTCGTCGATTCGATTCGATTCGATTCGATTCGATTCGATTCGATTCGATTCGATTCGTCGATTCGTCGATTCGTCGATTCGTCGATTCGTCGATTCGTCGATTCGTCGATTCGTCGATTCGTCGATTCGTCGATTCGTCGATTCGTCGATTCGTCGATTCGTCGATTCGTCGATTCGTCGATTCGTCGATTCGTCGATTCGATTCGTCGATTCGTCGATTCGTCGATTCGTCGATTCGTCGATTCGTCGATTCGTCGATTCGTCGATTCGTCGATTCGTCGATTCGTCGATTCGTCGATTCGTCGATTCGTCGATTCGTCGATTCGTCGATTCGTCGATTCGTCGATTCGTCGATTCGTCGATTCGTCGATTTGTCGATTCGTCGATTCGTCGATTCATTTATTTTACGTCATAAAAAAGGTAAAAACTGCGTATGACGTGCTATGGGGAAAAGTGAATTGTGTGAACATTTTCAAAATTCTGTGATCCCTACAATGAGTCATATACTACTTAAATTTTGAATTTTGAAAGGGAGAAAAAAATACTCCCATGTAATAAAATCTATTTTCAAGGATAAATAAGCAATAAATTTTGGCTTTTATTACTTCCTGCCGCGACAACATGGAAACGATAATTTGATTAATTGTATTTCCCACTGAATTCTAGAAGACGTGCACAGAAAATGAAGTTACATATTTGTCCAGAAGCAAAACAAGGGGCCATCTCAGTATTTGCTGAATGGATCAGGGAAACTGGACGAAAAACCTGATCGACATGGGGGTCATTGACCCGGAAGCTGTGTTACAATAGTTGTTACAGGTTGTTTATACTCATTTATACAGTCCAAATGGTAATTAATGCATTATGTATCATTGTTACAATTAATGTTACTTTTCTTGTGATGCTCAGTATAGTCTCTAATTGTATAGAAAGTTATGCAGCAGAAACGATTTCACTTGGGATTTAAACTTTCAATAAATAACTTAAAAAAATAATATTTATTACTATAAAGTATTCATATAACGAGTATCACACTGTTCTAATGGAGAATGCTGGAGCAGTACCCTAACAAACGGGCCACGGACCGCCCGCGATCTGTCCTTCCTCTTCCTTGTCCTATCCTCTGCCCTTACACACACACACTTACACTAACATGCACTACACTCCCAAATACTCCGGGAGACTAGTCGGGAATTTAGAGCTTGTCCCGGCTGCGGCGGTGCCCTGCTGGTGGCAGAGTCCTGGTTAGGGGGAAACCCCACTAACTGATGGTTGGTCGGCGCCGGATCTCGCCATCCAGCGTGGGAAGATCACCGCCATCTCCCGAGGAAAAACATGCACTACAGTAACGGGACTAATGACTAAAGCAGTTGACGCGCCCGGAAACCCGAAAAAATCAATCAATCAATTTTAATGGTGAAGACATCAGTTTAAAGAGAGTGTTTGTCACTGGTTAGAACAGGCAAGTTTCTAAGAACTACTTACATTAACACTTAATTTCTTACTTTTTGAACAATAAATTTTGAAAGATTAATAATTAAAAATCTAATTAAATTGATGCATTTGTATTAATATTAATATCACTGTCATTTCTCCATGTCGTTTTTCATTTCTCTTGATGCACTTTAACATCTCACTTTCTCGCACTTGCTGTTAATGGTAACTCATTTAGCTTAATTATTCATTAGTTTATAGATGAAAATCTTGTTTAATTCAAACCAAAAATGTGCCATATTATAGTACTGAGGAGTCATGAACCGCGCAAGGAGTGAATGACAACAATCCGAACAAAACCGAGAGAGTTGTTCAGAATTATAGCATTAGTTGCATAAGTTGGTTATTCCTAAAGGAAATCTATTTAACTGGTATACTTAAAATCTCTTGTGGCCTAATAGACAGCCTGGACTACAATGCTCATTTTGCTGCCTATTTTTAAGTTTTTTCTTTCTCGTATACGTACGTATATCCGGAGAAATAAACGTAGTTTTAAGGATGTTATGTAGTGCTGCGAAAACCGATTTTGAGACCAGCGAAAATACGCTTTGTGATCCGCTGAGACTGAAAAAGGTTTTATTCTCTTTCAAATCGTCCGGCTGTCCGTATGTCCGTCTGGTCTATGTGTACAACTCTAGCGCCTGAGGAGCAAACATTCAAAAGGTGACATCCATTTGGCAAAAATTAGTTCTGCAGTTCTTCTTAAATAGAATTTTATTTCCAGAATAAAATGTGGGATGTCTTACGATACGTTAAGTAGCACTCTATTCGTCTTCTTACTTATACCTATATCCTCATTTATAATATGATCCATTAATGTGCATCCCTTCACATACCTCAAAAATCTTATTACTTCTGTGTCAATTCTCTTGTTTCCTTTTGATGTTGCTACCCATGTTTCGCATTCACACAAGATTGTAGATATGGCCATTGTTTTATAAAGCTTGAGTTTGGTTTCTTTTCGAGATTGCTTTCCAAATTGTCATTTTCTGGTGCCACATATGGCCTGAAATTTATATATATTTTGTTGCAAGTCAATGTCATTAAGATATCTTATGTAGCATCCTAAATATTTGAAGTTGGATACATTGTGGATAGTGATGTTTTTTAATATTTTTGTTTGTATGGGATTGATTGACAGCAAGACGTCTGTCTGTGGGTGCACAACACAGCCCATAAACACTTCAGTCGATTTTCTCCAAATTTTTATTCCGATATCATTCTGGCTAATATCGCGGAATTTGAAACCGATATTTTAATTTTGGGGTACATCACATGAAGCGTTTGGGATATTTTCATAATTCACAAAACATTGGCTCAAGCTTTTTTTAAAAATTTTGCTGTTGAATAGTGCGAAGGACGTTTAAGATAATGGTGCAGGTCTCACTTTCGTTGCGTTTCTCGATTTTTAGAAAGTATCTAAACAAATATTTTAATACTACAAAATTGAAGATAGTTTTTTGACTCAAAGAATTTTGTACAATATTAGTGGTTTTAGAAAGGTCATGTACAATTTGTGGGAAAATGAATAGTTTTTGCATAATTTGCACTTGAAGTAACGCAATATTTTTTCCCCAGAACCGCTCCAATTTTTCTCTATATATTCTCCACTTATGTAATAAGGGACGATAAAAAACATGGCGCTTGTCCCCTTTTTGAGTTTCGCTCGTATTTTAAAAATTGCGAAATGAAATATTTAAATCTACAAAATATGAGACAGTTTTCTTTCAGACAAACTGTTGTAAAAAATTAGCTCTTTAGATAACATCATGTACAATTTTTTTGGAAAAATGGTAGTTTTGACGTAATTGGTGATTGAAATTTACGCAATTTATCTCAAAAACAGCTCCTAAATTTTTTAAACATTTTCTCCACATATGAATGGTAGTTTTGACGTAATTGGTGATTGAAATTTACGCAATTTATCTCAAAAACAGCTCCTAAATTTTTTAAACATTTTCTCCACATATGGAATAAGTAAAAATAGAGACCGTGACAGAGAAATAGAGACAGTAAAAATATGAAACAAAAAGTCGCTTTTCAATTTTGAAAATATAATCTTATAAACAAATTGCGTTATAGGTGTTATCTGCCCACCTGCTTCATATGTAACTGCATTTGTAGCCAGCGACTGAAGACGATCTGTCTGCCTCTACTCTTGTTGGTTTCATACTTAATAAATAGTCGTTCAACAAAAAAAACCTAACTCGTTACTCCATTTTCAATTATTGCCATTTCTTTTTTTAATATCTTTTCGAAACCTTTCTCTTCTCTAGTTTCTGTGCGTTTAGTGTAATCTTCGTTGTCTTGCTTCAGCTGCATTTCGAATTCCTCTGTGAAGTGATATTCTTTTCTATTTCCAGAGATTGTTGGCTATTATCTGCATATACATCATCTACAAGTACAAGTTCTACATTTTGAGCATCTTCATTAATGGCTCGGCATAAACTGTTTTACAATTCTTGCTGTAACTTACTCTTTTTCGGCATTATAAATACAGAAATTGACGTTTTCAACTCTTGGTTATACTTTCATATATGGATACCGGTCGACTTCAAAACATAACCACACATTAATTGTTGACTAGTGACAAGGCGACGAGTCGAATGACAACTGACTGGTGGCGCGGAGCAGGCTGTGTGTTCGCGTGCGTGCAAAATAAGATCAAAAACAATCGACTGAAAAACACGTCGCGTCGCGCCACGCGTTGCCCAGGTAATTAAAGGTAACAATTATGAGTGAGTAAGGGAATGAGTTGACGCGATTTGATGCTTGCGGTTCCGGGAGTGGTTACGAGAATTTGTAGGGACTGAAATTACTATGGATTGTGGCATCTTACTTTTACTCTATTGGAATCCCTATTTTCGTCATAACTAACGATAAGATTGTAATATTGCGAGAAAGTATGCCCTGTTAGAGTATTACTAGTTTCTTTAAATTTTGAAATGGATAGAAGAAGCGACGTTCAAAGAATGCGTGTTACATTTTCGTTGAATTCTCTAAGTTTTTGAAAAATACAAATATAAAAAAATGAGAGAAACTACGTGCTTAATTAGACTGTTGGTGATGTAGATACCTTATTAATTCAAATTAAATAAACTGAGATTGTCTGGTATCAAGTTTCTATTTCACTTAAGATCTCTTCGATCGCGTAGCGATCATCGTCAGAGCTGGAAATACATTAATAGATATAATTATACATTAAACCAAATTGTCTACAAATTAATATATAAAGGAAGTGTGCAGCTGCGTAAGCAAACTGGATCGGTCGTACCTTGTAGCTGCTGGGCGGAAAACGAAGTTCTGCGGATTTCTGAAATAGCGGCTCGCTTAAGAAGGCAGGGTGGCGGTCGGGCAAGTGTGGGGGCGGGGCAGGGGAGGCCGTTAGGCCGTTAGGCCTGGTGTGAGGAGGGCGCGGGCGGTCGGAGGTGGGTGGAGTTAGGGGTGTACACATTGTGCTAATTTTAGCAGATGTTACGAAAGTGAGGAGGAAAATCGGAGGTAAAATCCGTAATGTTTCAACAACGATTAATGGCGCAATTTTTGTCCGGGTAAGAGAACAGAATGAGTGTTTCGTGATAGTACCGAACCCACAGTATATTACAAGCGGAAGAATTTGCGCGTACGCAAGAAATGTTGATGCAGTGATATAACTCGATTAACATACTTCCTCCTTCCGCATGTTTTGCTACGTCGCCGGAAGTGCGGCAGGCGGTTGGATTGCATCGAAGCAAGAATCAACTACCGCCACCCGGCGAACAGCAGATACAGCGTTTAAGTCTAACAGGAGCCTTTCGCCAATAGTCAAAACACACAGCTTGCATTTTCTGCGGGAGACAAGGGCATGTAAGCAGACACTGTCCTACCAGGGAGAGGAAATGTAGGTGCGGCGGCGGTTTGGGCGTATAATTTCCCCTTAACATTTTTTGTATTTGTCGGAAAACAGGGCACAGGGTGATAGATCGCAAGAGTTTACCAAAAAACTCGGAGGGCCTCACTCAGTGCATCAACTGATGTCTTAGTAACTGATGTCTTAGTAATGTAACGTCTGGAACAAATACGACGTGAAATGGAAATTTCTATCTAAAAGCCAAGGAAACAGAGAAAGGTAGGACTCAAGTAAAGAGAGAGAATAGTAGCAATTCGAACAGAATAGGAGTGCCGAACAATTACATTAAAACATTGTAAAAAGAGTAGGGAAGTATTCAGATAATAATGAGTGGAGATAAAGTTACACAACAAGAACGGGTAACAGAGTTTTCAGAGCCAATGTTGCCAATAATCTATTCGTCACGTGAGAATAATAGTTGTTCCATAGTTGAAACTTATGATGAAAATCGATCACTAGTAGTGCAGGCCGAAGAGGAATCAAAGTCAAAATGTAACTCGTGTGTAAAAAGTTTTTCTGGCGGACAATTATCGACAAATTGGTGACAAATATTACGTGCTCATTTTTTAAAGATAAGATTGGACGCGCCCATTTCAAACTATTTTGACTTTGACTAGATGATTCTAAATTAGTAGTCAAGTAGTATTAAAAGTAAGATATTGTTGGAAATGATAGAGGAAGAAACTATTGCCTTACTTCTATGGTATAAACGCCCCTGCGAAAACTACAATAAGCAAAATATGTTCAACGTTTTGAAGCAGAAAGCAATGTCGTGTGCACAAATACAGCGCGAGTGCGACTTTCTGGAGGATCTTTCATGAAGATAGAACTCTTTCTGTACCGCTGACGCTGAGCCATGTGGCGTGGCGTTAGGCGCCTATATGGAGGGCGAGTCGCACGTCCTATCAAATCAGGAAGATTGCATTTGATTCAGTTTCTAAATAGTGATATCAGAGTAAATTCGATCCCCGTAAAACATAGGCATTTCTCTGCAAAAATAAAACCAAAGTTAATTTCTGCAGCCACGTTTTCAAAAATTAATTTATTAGATACTTGGTAATAACGTTGAACTTTCGCTTTAATTCAAAACGTCGTACATGTGTGCGAAATATTCTGCTTGCCAGTGGCGTGCATTACACCCCAGCAACCCCAGCACTACTGGGGTAAGCAAGAAAGACGATTTAATGAAAAGTGAGAATTAAAATTACGATGAACCTTACGTCACTTGATCAAAAATTTTGCACCCATTGTGTATTCTACTGCGATCTTTGCGCCGGCCCACTGCGCAAACCCAGCTGTAATATCTCTGCTGGGACTGGGAGCTGCGCGCGCAGGTAATCGTGCTCGTTGGTACTCTCGCATTTCCTGTTCGAATGTTTTCGAGTTTTTATAACAACGAAAGATTAAAGAATAATTATAAATTAAATTGCAGGAGCAATTAAATCGTGTATAGAGTAAACAAATAGTTCTGAATATCTATTAACTATGTTCCTATTTTTATGTGATTGTGCTCGTTGGTTCTCTGTATTTTCGAATTTGAATATCTGGCTTTGTTCGATAACACCCATGCAGTTTCAATAATGTTTATATAATTCACGGCAACATTTATCAATTTATCTTTAGTGTAATATACTAGTATTGAACGTGCATTCAATTAATAAATAGATTATAGATATTAGTGCTCGTTGGTACTGACGCATTTCCTATTCCAATGTCGATTAGGTTTCATAACAACGAAGTTTTAAAAATTATTAGTTAATAAATGACAAGAGCAATTAAATAGTGTATAGAGTAAAAGATTAGTTCTAAACATCTATAACTATGTTCTTAATTTTATGTCATTGTGCTCGCTGGTTCTTTGTATTTTCGAATTTGAAAATGTGGCTTGGTTCGATAAATCTGATGCAGTTTCAGCAATGTTTATATAATACACGGCAACATTTATTAATTTATCTTTAGTATAGTAAACTAGTATTGAATGTGTATTTAATTATTTAATGGATTATAGATATATAGTACTCGTTGGTACTCTTGCATTATTCATTTAATGTCGTACGTGGTTGCAGAACCACGAAGTGAAAAAAATGTATTATCTCATAAAAGAAAGGGGTAAATGAATCATGCATAGAGTAAAAAAATAATTCGATATGTCTTTAAACTATCTCGTTAATTTTTTGTGATTGTGCTCGTTTGTTTTCTCTATATTCCAATTTTTTTCTATATTGCGGGTTGCGTCACGCCTGCTGCCATTGACTTTGATTATTTGTGACTGAAAATATGTGTGAATAAATTCCAAATTGTGGCAATTAATTGGCAATTAATTGGCAATAAATGATTAGACGGTTTCCGTTGAGATCTGGCTCGAATCTAACTGATGTGTGTGCTGGCTTGACGTTAAAAATTATGTTGCGGGTTGCGTCAATTCCTGCTGACAGTGACTTCGATTATTTTAGACTGAAAATACGTGCGAATTAATTCCAAATTGTGGCAATTAATTGGCAATTAATTAGCAATAAATGATTATATGGTTTCCGTTGAGCTCTGGCTCCAATTTAACTGATGTGTGTGCTGGCTTGACGTCAAGCTAGCACACACCCGTTTTCTCCACGAAAATACGTGACAATTAATTCAAAAATATGGCAATTAATTGGCAATTAATTAGCAATAAATGATTTGAGATGTTTCGTGTCGGTGTGCTGACTTGGCTCTTCCAGCTTGACGCATCTTTGCTTCAAAGCAAGTCCTGGCCTGC
The DNA here is from genome assembly GCA_011170035.1 of Teleogryllus occipitalis. Classification (NCBI taxonomy): domain Eukaryota; kingdom Metazoa; phylum Arthropoda; class Insecta; order Orthoptera; family Gryllidae; genus Teleogryllus; species Teleogryllus occipitalis. The sequence goes on along the minus strand of BLKR01001133.1, from coordinate 325,156 downwards.
CTCATGATCGCCGTACTCCTCTCCAGAGAACAAATGAGAACAATAACATCTCGCATTTACTTGTAAGCCAGTGCTACATCAATTCATCTTTATTTCATTATGTCATTCATGTCATTTATTATATTATCAAAATGGCATGTTTTCTTAATATTAATTAGGGTAGCGTTTGTCGAGATTTTATACATTGATTATGAGGCATATGTCTCTTGCTGTAAAGAGAGAGTGTATCAGAATGTTCCCTAGAGATTTCCTTAACTATTATGAGGAATGTTGTTCTGATACACGTGATCAGAACATTAGATTTCCCGAATTTTCTAATAGCATTGAATACACTTAAGAGAGTCAGTGTGCTTGGCAGAACTGTGCGTAATGTACAAAGAATAAAAACCTACGGTCGAAACCGAAGAATTGAAAAAAGATTGTCCACTTTAGCCTATTGAATCATCGCTGATTGAGGATATATGAAACACACAGTCTTTTTCTCGAAAAACTCTATGCAGTATTTTGCTAGTCATGAAAAAAGAAGGGAGTTTTGTTTTCATTGATTACCATATTATTTGCAGAAAGTAGATTTCATTTTTCTCTTCTGTATGTAGTAGTAGTCGTAGTCGTCGTAGTCGTAGTCGTAGTCGTAGGCGTAGTCGTCCCGTACTTACCCCAGTACCCGTACTTACCCCAGTACCCGTACTTACCCCAGTACCCGTACTTACACCCCATACCCCATATTTTTTAAATATTCAAACAAATGGCTCCATAATTTTTTTTATTAAATTTTGTTGTTGGATAGTGTGAAATACGTGTAAGAGAATAGTGCAGGTCTCATGTTCGTTGAAAACTGATTTTTCGAAAATTGCAAAAGATCAAAATTATTTCGAAGTCTTCCTACAACTAAAATATTGAAATTTGAGATTTTTTTCTCTTGATGGAAACTATTCTTTAAAGATAAGGTCATGTACAATTTTTCGAAAATTTGAATATTTTCCGCGTAAGTTTCCGTGAAAATAGGGTGAGAAAGTACGCGCTGTTTTAGCACCACTAGTATTCTTTAAAACTGCCCTACTTCTAGACATTAGGCTCTTCTCGAATAATTGCAAGTCCCTTTCCAGTTTCATTATGACAATGTGGTTCTGAAGTACGCATGAGAAAAAGTATCAACCTTGTACATTCTTTCTATAGAGAAAAGTTCGCATTCTATTAAAATATAATTATATTATAATAATATGTTATATTATACCCTATATTATATTATATACTACATTATATTTAAACTTAAAAAGGATCGACCTCTGAAAACGAAGAAAATATATTGAAACGATTTAGTTCCATTTATTATAGGTTTTATTGTATTTAACTACTTTTCTAAGTAGTAACAGAAAATAGACACCCCTTTAGCCGAATGGTTAACGTCATAGAGACCCTGTCGACTTGCTAACGTTGTGAGTTCGAATCCAGGAGTTGAGGGTTTTTTTTCTTCCGTTATGGTGTGATTACAGTAGTAAGTTGTAGAATATTTTGTAATTAATAATAATTTTTGAAAAGTCTTAGGGGCCCTAAAAAGGGCCGGTTTTGTCGTCCAGAAGCCTTCATTCTGTACTACCTGACCGAGGCGCCGGGGTAGAGAACGGTCGAGACGGACAGCAAAACCTTCACTACTCGCTACTTCGTCCCAGGCATCGGAAACGAGTTCCCATAGATGGCCAGCATTAGTTGGCTGTGGGCTGGGCCAAATATCGGACATGGTCCTCTTGGTCTCCGCCCACACGTTCTCAACAGGGTTGATGTCGGCACCGCAAGGAGGCCTATCGAGAAGCTCGACTTGGTCCTGGCTCGCGAACCATTCTTGAACCAATTGAGACTTGTGAGCGGGAGACTGGTCCTTCTGGAAATTAATGATTCCATCGGGATAAAGCACCCGCACGGAAGGGACCATGATGTTCTCTAAAATCTGCAAATACTGCCCACCGGTCAGACCCCGTCCATTTGGACCTTGGTCGATTCTGTGCAGCATTCCTATCCCGCGTGCGCTCATCCAACCCCAACACGCAACGGATACGCGACCAGAACGCCAGGCCCCGGCCACATATTCCGCATTGTGTCGAGTGCTGGGTGGTCAAAAGACGCGCATCGGACCATCATTTGTTGATGAAAATATACATTCGTCAGAGAAAATAACATCTCCCCAATCGCGATGTGTATTTTCTTCAGCAAAAGCTAGTCGATACACCATTTGCTCATCTGTGAGCTTCTGTTTCTGAGCAGCACGTCAGTAAGCCTGTGTCTCTCAGGCGCCTTAATACAGTGTGAGTACTGCCAGGAAAATTAACACTCCGTCTCAACTGAACAGAGTTCATGAATGGCCTCGCTCGCGCTTCGGCAACCAAAAGGTCATCCTCAGCCTCGGTCGAAACCCGCCATGAACCAGTTCCAGGGCGACGTGTTACCTCTCCCGACTGCCTCCACTGTCTAACCCAACGCGATGCGGTACTAGGGGAAAAACCCCACTCTCGCTCTGCTCCTGCAGCACTATAATCATCAGTTTCAACAAGAGCGAAAACTCGCTCCCGGATTGACCGTCCATGATGAGGCATGGCTCTAGAATAAAGGGTTGTACTGTCAAACATCACAGGCTCTATGACGTCAACGTAGTGACACGTCACGCACCGTGATTGGTGTTCCCCTTTCCCGAATTTTTCTTCGAGAAGTACCGACATGAAATGTCCACTCAAGTGGGACCCATATGGGGTGTGTTGGGTGTAATGATTAGCAGCTTGGCGTTCTGAACTGGCTATTTCGAGTTCGAATCTAGAAAAGGATGATATGATCTTTTTTTTATTGAAAACCAGTTTGCGTGCAGTTGGTGGCTACAACATTTGAGTTCAGCGTAATTTTTTTGTCGTCTTCCTGGTATTGGATATTGAAGATAGAGATATTTTTCCTAATAAAATCTGTTGATGAAAGATCTCCGAATAACGTCACATATATTAATATTCGAAAATATGAGGAGTTTCGCGAATTTCTTATTGAAATACAGGCGATTTTCAATTTTTAAAACATTGTTTTCTCAAAACTGCTACAATTTTTTTAGCTGATTTTCTCCTCCTATGTATCAAAGGACGGTAAAAGAATGTTCTGGTCCTATTTGCGACGAACTCTATATATTTTTGAAAATCGAAAAAAGTTAACTTTTCGAAACTACAAAATTGAAAATAGAGATTTTACTGGTTTACTCTTTTCCCAATTCATGTAATAGTATAATATTGCGGAGCAGTGACAAATTAGAAAGGAAAGTATGTGCTGTTGTAGTAAAACTACTTCGTTGTTTGTTACCTTATAAGCATTTTATAATTTCTTTAAGAATCAATCAATCAACTATTTGCAGAAAATTAAAATATTGTTAGCATTATTCGAGTCATTCAATTTTAGGTCACAAGTTTTCATGAATAACGAATGCAAATTTAACCGGCAATTCTCTTAGTTGTGTTAATTGGCTTTAAAAATAACGTAGTTACTTGCTTCATACTACGCGGTTCTGTTTTTCGGACTGGCATTTAGCGACCGGTTACAGTTCAGTCTTATCGCGTAATGTGGAGATCACCTTGAAGAAATGGGAGGGAGGGCAAGATAAGCACTTACGCTACTTCGCAAGCCCTACTCAATAGGCATACGAATCGAAATATTTCTAACTAGAATCAACTATAGAATACTATCGCGCTAATGATGACTCAGCATTCTTAACAAGAATGTGAGTTTGCTGTAACCTGGAGTAACTGTAGTATGTCATAAGAACAATAAATTTCAAGATATAATTCATTCTACAATACCCCTCTCCGGCGCCGTAAGGTACCTCTGTGATAGCTCCGTGCATTAAACGCGTAGTAGATAGAGGAATGGACACCAGATGAAATCCTACCGAATAGGTATTTTTTTACCTGATTCCTGGAACACATTAATCGCTGTTATTACGAGAGAGACATTCCAAAAGTCTTGCAAGGAGGAACAAACTTGTTTTTGTAAACGCTAATATGATTAAATTAAGATTGTGTGCTGATTTCTTGTGTTCCAAGCAATGTGACGAAACGAAATTTGGAAGAGATCGCTAAAATATTAATTGTGTCTCAATTGCAATATCATTATATTTTAGGTAATCGTTAGAAATAATATGAAAAAGTCTGTAACAAGTTGTATAATCACTAGAAATTTACCTATTTAACAGTTCTAGAGATAATCAGAAGCCTTAACAAGCCTCTGGGTTTATTATAAAACTTTGTAATAAAAGTAATTCCTTCGTTCTTTTAACAATTGAGAAAGGAATATGTCTTTTTTGCACGTTTAACAAAGTTCCTTAGAGGCTATAACGAACTCATTAAAATTACCATTTTGTGTTTGTGCCTTTGTGATAAATGCTAACAGAGCGCATCCTCTAATTGTTTGTAACAATTGATAATTGTATTTTTTATGGTTTTCTTAAAATGTTTAAGATAAGTCTTCGGTTGATAAAGCAACATATCAAAATGTATTAACTTCAAAACATAATAGAGAACGATTTGAAGTGGTCGTGTGAAAGAAATCAATATTTTTATTATCTCCATTTTTAAATAAACAATGATTTGATACGGCATATCTTTAGTGCGGGGTAGACTGAGGCTAAGTGGTCAGCATTCATTCAGTCCCAATTTTCACAAAGAAAATAAGGAATTTTAATTAAGTTACATCCAATGATTATTCGCCATGTTTGTGTAGGTAATCCAATGCAAAAATCACCTGTCATTTAGTCCCAATATAGGAAAATACAAGGAGGTGCGAATTTGGGATCTCAAAATTTCCGGGATAAAATCAGTGTTTGAAATGTAAATTTTGAACTTATGATAAAATTCATAAATAAGATAACAGAGAGTTTGATAAATAAATATAATATCATGTTTTATTAAAGCATCAGATACCCTAATATTGCATTTTCCAGAAATTGTACTGCTTGTGAACGAATATGTTTAGAGAATATGATTTCTATTACGTCTTAAACGTTACTCTCAGAGAAAATGGAGAAATTTCAGAAAAACTTTATTTCGTATTTGTAGATACATTAAGACTTGCAGATTACTGAACAGCCAATCTCTCTGTAGCTGAGATCGTTTAACATCGGGTTATAGATCGGAGGTACGGATGTTTGAGTCTTTTTTTTCTTCTGTTCCACGTTCTGTTTCAACTAAGTCTGAGAATTAAAAGGTAAGAATATTTAGCGGAAAATACTTGTATTTCTTTGTTGCTTATAAGATCTTTGCTGAACTTTTATACTATATAATGTGCAATTAGTTCGAAGGAGTTTTATCCCGCTTCATTAAATCACTTATACAAATCTTTATTTATTTATATTCAGTTAATAAGAATTTAACGTAACCTCGCCTGTAACGTAATTAAAACAGTGAACGTGTTGACATACATTTTGCATTCACTTCCAAAAAAGTTCGTCACCACTATCTCACTATTTATGGGAAATGAAATATGAAGAAATGTTTATCCCGTTCGTTAGTGATATCCATATTGTGACCTCATAACCGTATTAATTAAGTACTAAAGATGTAATTCCCTCCGGCCGGGAATCGCACCCGCATCGTTCGATTTACGACCAGTTGCTCTGACTTATCTGCAATCTGCAATGGGGCTTCGATATAATCATATGCTGGTAAAATGGTGAAATATACTCCTAAAATAATTGTTAATAATAAACCTTGAGTAGTTTGTCTGGAGTTATTTTCTATTAATCTATGATGAGCTCATGTCACTGTAATTCTTGATGCAAGAAGAATGGCCGAATTTAATAAGGGAATTTGTATAGGGTTGAATGGTTGTAAGGGTTAAATGGTGGTATTATCACCGCTATCTCCCGAGAAAAAAACATGCACTACAAGCACTACGGGACTAATGACCAAAGCAGTTGACGTGCCCGGAAACACGAAAAAATCAATCAATCAATCAATACGATTTTAATGAAAACGAGGAAGGAATTAAAGAGTTATAGCGTAGAGAAAATCTGGTCCAGTATCCTTTTATATACTACTAACGTTGTTCAAAAATTTTAAAAAAATTTAAAGTATCCTCTATAATTCAAATGTTAACGACCCAAATTCGACAGGAAAAACAGAAGTGTCTTCTCTTGATTTCTATTAAATGTGAAACACTTTCAAATTCTACACAACCATTTTAATATATTCAAAAGTATAACATTAATTCTAAACTTCAGTTGAAAAAATGTCTTCTTTAAAGCAATAATTTAAAGTAACATCATAGTAGAAAATCAATAAGAGGATTAACACATGCAAATATAATATACCAACGGTAATGTGTACATTATGTCTCTAGTTACTTAGTTGTCCATTCCACAACATATTAACAAATAACTCTCTCATTTTTTACAAAGTAAGGGAGTTAATTTGCACTCAAAATGATGTTTGTTGTAAACTTCCCTCCAAGTTTTTGTACTAATCTGTCATACGAAAATTACATTTTCTTATGTAGAAACCAATCTCTTAGTGGCAATTAGAAAAATGTTCCTAGTATGTTGAACTAACTTATAGTTTAAATATTACTTGTGAAAATTCATACCATTAATGACTAATACGATCAAAAAAGAAATTGCTTTACGTTTCTGCAAAGAGTAACTATGATAAATACAGCATTATATCTACTTCCCTCTCTCAAAATGTTTTAAGACTTAAAGGAAAGTGTTCGGTAGCCAAATTACCCACAATAAAACACTTTTATCATTTATATCCTAAAAATGTTTAGTTATAATGTATTTATTTTATACTTCTACCTCGTGACAAAAATTTCCAAAAGAAACAATCAATGATGGTATATTAGAAAAAATTAAATTATAAACGCACAATAAACATCAATTCAGTTTCACAGCACATAATTACATTTTCTGGAAAACTGGTTGAAGAAGATGCAACACTTTCAACTCACTACACTTTACTTACCTTTGTGCGAATTCTAGAAAACAACTTGCCAAGAAAACAGGACACTTGAATATATCCTTCCATACTATGGTGTTCCTGTAATTAATTTGTATCAACAAATAGCCAGTACTTCATTCATCACTCAATATGTCATCTATGAAACATTTGCTAAATTAGGAACAGTTTTCAGGAGAGGTACTTACGAGGGTATTGTGAGGAAAACGCTTGGCATAAGCATTAAATAAAAACTTTTTGGTTATATATTTTATTTATAACTTCACATGTTACAATTTACTACACAAATATATGCAATGCAATTATAACAATGTTGCTGGTAAGTTTGAAATAAAACAATGGAATAATTTTAATTGGAATTAATCATTGAATTTATTTCTATATATTTGTTTCTCCTTAACTTTTTTAAATATTTTTTTATTTACATTTACTACTTTGAATGCCCATTAAAGTTCACCAAGTGTATTCTTGATTCTTTATAAAACACTCGCACTATATTTCTAATACCTCCTATAACATATTATTTCTTGAAGGGCTATGAGAGGGGTATACACCAACAAATAAAGCTTCCTTTATACCTCCATTAAAGATCGCAACCTAACTGGCTTGTTTATCAACCCTTTGGAAGATATTATTTTAGACAGTAATATTCAAAAAAGAATTTTCTTTCATATTATTGAATTTCCCCTACTTCAGAATCAGAAAGACCACGTTTCTGCCGTAAAATAGGGAGGATTCTGTAGTAAATAAACAAAAGAATTGCAATACAAAAGCAGCCAAGAAACATGAGGACAAAAAAGAAATCGAAGCGTATTGTATTACCAAATTTAAACCCGTTTGATCCTAATGTTTCAATTTGGTTCTTCAATGTGGTTCCGAAAAAATAAACTGTATCCACCATAGCATTTGTAATATCCTCCAATTCGAAGAGAAATTCATTGACAACATTGTCCTTATTCTGAACACATTTTTCAACATCGACAGGAATATTAGTTACGGTTTTACCTTTCAACGTGTTATCTGCAAGCCATGGAGCTGAAGACAAACCTTTCATCTGCGATTGGGTGCCCACACTGTCATTTTTAACACTCCTAAAATCTCGTTTTAGCCATTCCCCGTCAGGTAATTCATAATAATTCAAAGGCTGTGAAAGGACACGCGATTCATTATTTGTGTAGGCAATTGTAAAGATTTTCTTCAGCTCCTTGGTATTGACAACGGATCTCGGAAGAACTTTTGAACCAACAACAGAGATTGACAAAACTTCTTGATCAGGGTTCTCATCAGATGTCTTCTTGTAAGTAGCTGTGATAACGGCAGGTTCTCCGGCAGGAGGATTGATCTGTGAAACGTCCATGGAAACAGCGGGGCCGACCCACAGCGCGACGAGAGCAACCGCAGCCAGAAGACGAACCATCATGTTGAAGAGCATCCTGCAACATTAACAGAAAGTATTTAGCTATGAAAAACAGACGAAAATAACAGGAAAATCGCATTCCCTAATGAAATACAGAGAAAACATCGTAGAATTTCCAAGTCACATTGACTCCACTGAAAAAAAAATAGACATCTTCAGATTTTCTTCGGAAATAAAATATTTTATTTATTATTGGTACACATTAGGATGAAAGTTACTGTTATGAAGTACAAATTACTAGAGGAATGAAGTCATACTTACATCTTTCTTGAGAGGAAAGATACGCTGTTTGAAAAACTGCTGAAGACAACCCACGGCTATGACCCAACAGCCTACTCTTCAGGGGAGACGATTGCTCCTCATGAAGGTTTCACGACGACTGGCCTCGTACTGCTACGCTGCTTGTTATATAGGAACAAACACTAGCGTATATCCGACCAATCGCAGAAGAGGATTAGATCTGTTCTGATTGGTCAGTACGCAAATGATGACATTAATTCGTATTATTTCTCCTAGATTGTGTGTCGGAACGTCATGTTGCAAGGACGCTGCCGCTAGTGTCGTTACTGTCGTCCTGAGGGTTTATACATTTTTTGCCAACGTCACAATTGGGGTATGTCCCTTATATCCACATCAACGGAAGAAGCATAAAACACACATTCCCAATGATACAATTTTTATCCTAGAAATGTGGATGCATATTGTAACATTGTTCATCGGTCACATAATTGTTTCCCTGTCGTGCAAGCCTGCTCCATACGGCTTCACATTTACGTTGGCAAAAGTGTGTGCCTTTGTAATTCCTTGTAAGAAGTGGTTAGAGTTGTTCATATATTTAAATTCATATTAAATACGAAAAACTGAAAGCCTAAAACAATATTGATTAATACCAAAGATCAAGAATTACATGTTAAGTTTTATCAATAAAATGTCTTCCATAAAGATTTGGGGAAGTCTCTGCAGGATATGGAGTAAACAAATTCAGCTATCGAAATGTATTTTAAAAGTTTTGGGAACTTAATGCCAAAGAGCCTTTTTATATCAAAGAAAGAAGTGTAACTATATACTGTCATAGTTTTTTAAGGAGTGTATTTCTAAGTGCTAGTCGGTTGTACGAAATCTTAACATTCCATCGTCATAACAAATTAACCAGGTGAGCTCCAGAAACCACAGATGTCAAATAAGCGTCGAAATAACACCTTTATTAAGTTGACAATCAAAAGGGTATAATTGATAAGAAGAAGATGAAAATAAAGTTTACCTAAAATAATAAAATCGTACTTTGTAATTGTAAGTAGAGCATGGCTTACTTTCAAATCGTTTATACAAAGAATATAATTACCTTTTATATAAGCTCCACATAAATATGAATTTAATATGGTACATTTAGAAGGTTTCAGACTTCTTTGAGTACATTGTTTCTATTTTTCTTTAGTATTCAACAATATTATTATCTTATTGGTTAAATATGTGGGAAATATTCATTTGGAAACAAAAGATGAAGTCCTGTATAATATATATTTTGAGAAACCAAGGATAAATTTTAATGCATTCTCGAATAAAACAATAAAGGTATTTTTCAGTTGAGAGCATTTCTAAATTCACGACAATCCTTTGTAATGAAGCACAATAGAATGAACTTTTAAGCATATTAACATGTTGAAATGCAACAATTCATGGGGAATATATGTAAATAAATTAAGTAAAAAGCCAGTCATCTATGGTTTTTAGTTTTTCTACTATCAATTCAATTAGTATTAATTATAATTAGTATAAATTAATTATAATCGAAATTACATGATATTGTGAAAAATTTACATTACAAAAGTGAGTCGTTTGCCATTCTAGTTTCCTGCCTAACATTTTTGTACAATGTACCACATGTCAATAATGCTTCTGTCTCTTATTTTTGTCTCTTTCTATAAAATTATTGGGTAAACAAACACGACTATTGTATTTCTTGTAAAATCAGATTAATTTAGTACACCTCTTCCATTATGACAGAATAAACTTTTTAAAATAATTAAATTTAATAATAAGTCATATATTTTCTGAAAATTTTGTTTATTAAAAACCTACTAATGTGCAACGTTTTAGACGCAACAATTTAGAAGCAGCGTCGCCTCATCTTCAGGTATATTTGCAAAGATATATTACATAACGTTATTTACTATAATGCTGCAACATACTAAAATTTTCTAATATTTTGATACATTTTAAATTAGCTAACAATCAAAATAAAATATGTGTACTATTTGGATCTGTTTTTACAATTAAAACGACTGACAATCTTGAAAATAATTTTAAATGTTTTTTCTTCATAAATTCTTTCTTGTTTCTGTAACTTATTGTCATACGCGAAGATACAATCCCTAATTATGGAGTAAATTATTTCATCTGTGATATAACAATTGAAATGTAGAATGTTTTTCTGTACAGGTACCGAACAGGACATGGTGGAGATGAGAATACTGACTTTACTTGCATGCACATCGGAGCAAGAAATAGTATTTTAATTATATTTTGTGTCAATCATTATTTTTAGCGTGTTAAAACTTTTCCCTTCTTCACACACTGACGCTACAGCTTTCTGCGGCAAAGTTAGGGGGAATTTGTAAATTGTGAACAATATAATAGTCCCACTTTTGCAGCCAACAAGGGCGAGGAAAATAATGATATCAAAGAGGGGTTGTATTGACAAATTCTAATACTTTGCGCCCATTTTTTCCAGTTTGTTTTTCAATGCTGATGCGAAGGAATTGATTGTTTTCATCATACCATCAATAACTTCTCCAACGTCAAAAACAAAATCACTACACACGTCATTTTCATGAACACATTTTTCATTAACAGGAACATTTGTAATGGTTTTATCCTTTTCGGCTTTTGGTGAAATGTCTCTAACCCATTAAGCTGGTGAGAAATCTTTGCCTTGCGGATCAGCGGCGACATTGTCGGTTTCTGACGCTTCTAAAAAATTTTTTGGCGATATCACATTAGGCGATTTATAATAATGCAGAGGCTGACAGAGAACACGCGTTGAATTGTATTAGTACGCAATGTTAAAGTTTTTCATCAGCACTCTTCAATCGATAGCGGTCCTTGGAAGAATTTTCAAACTAACAACAGGCTCTCACAAAAACTTCTTGATCAGTGTTCTCATCCGATATTTTTTCAGTAGATAAAATGGCCGCCGGTTCTGTGTTAGAAGAATTGATGTTTGGAGAAACGTTGTCCGTGCAAACAGCGGGGCCGGCCCACAGCGTGGCGAGAGCAACGACAGCCAGAAGACGAACCATGATTTGAAGAGCATCCTGCAACATTAATCAGAAGTATTTATCAGTGAACAACAGAGGAAAACATGAAGGAAGTAAAATGTCTCTTTTTTGAAGAATATTTTGTTCTCATTTACTAATTGAATTCTGTCCTTCGAAAGTAAATTTCGTTAATAATTCATTTATTAGTTGTATACAATGAAATTGCGTCAGACAGTTTTGAAGAACATTTTACTAGACAAGGATACGTACATCTTGGTGGAGTGTAAATATACTGACGGGAGAACCGATGAAGAGAAGCCACTTCTAATTCGCGACAGCTAACAATGCGGAGAGTCGACCGCTTCTCTATAAAATTTCTTATATTCACATTAATTGAAATAATGCATTCATAAGAAAACAGTGCTAAAACAATATGGAAATAATTCGAAACATTGCAAAAGAATTTCCAAATGAACTAAGAAACGTATTGCTATAGAAAATTGGAAAACCGTGGTACTGTAATAGAATAAAAAAATCGAACTCTTGGGAGTGTCTTGAACTTCCTAACCCTCAAAATATTATTATTATTATTATTATTATTATTATTATTATTATTATTATTATTATTATTATTATTATTATTATTGTTACTAGATACTTATGGTGGACTTCTTTTTGAATTTTGAAATGGTTGTTGTGGCGGAATTTTAGTTTTTTCGCACTTGATCCTTTCCCTTTAGAATTTTAAGACAACTTGACACCGGAGCCATTACGTCCACAGCAAGACAATACACGGCCGTACCTTCATGTTGTCCAGTATAGCAGGTTGTTTCCAACATTGTAGAGATAGGTTTCAGGAAGTATGAAAGGGTATTTGTGTTTGGTGCGTGTAGTGAATGAACCTCGTTTAAACAAAAATAAGTCATTTTTAGCTGTTAAATTTGAATTCTCTTAATTTTCAAGTTATAAACCTTAATCATTGAAAACATTGAACAATAAAGAATGCGTTTATTCCTGATAACTAAATCTAATTCCTTATAACTTAATTCTAAATCATTTATAAATCCAGCAATTAAAAATGCGACTATTCCTTACAGCTAGAGTGCGGACAATGCCCTTTTTGTAATTTTATTTCTTTGAATGTATGTTAAGGCAACTTACCCTTTATCAATGTTTACCTCAAAAGTATATTTCGCAATGGTTTTGTAAGGCCTATAATTGCCTCTTTTAGAGATAATATCTAATCCCGCGTTCAGAGACAGTGGGTTCATGTATGGAATTTCCCACATTTTAAAAATTTGTTCTTCGCTATATTTTGTTTTGTACAATTACTTTTGCGAAATCACAGATGGGTAATTTATTACAAAACAGGCCACAACCCCGTAAAATCTGCCTGGGCGTTCTCGGATCGAGAAGCTCTATGCTTTGTGTATTCTGACCTGTAACGCGTCGAGCAGTTAAATTTGCTATTCCTGTTAAGCATGCTTGCTACAATGGCAAAAGACTCGAGAAGTGCATTGCTAAGAGAGTTGATTAATGAAGAAGCGTCTGGGCGGACTGGAAATGAATTTTTTAGGGAGTGTTGTGAAATTGTAAACCTTGCAAAAAGTATTTATTAGAACATAAATACACTGCAACTCATGGAAAAATTGCGAAAAAAATAAGAAACATTGTTCAGCCCTTCTCCGCGAGGTGCAGTCAAAAGATGAAGAGAAGAAAGAATTTTAATACTCACTTGCGCCATACCGCAAACATTCCATTTTCAATACTTGGAAATCCAACATTTCACCAGTTTAACTAACAAAACCTACAAAATATAAAATTCCACACGAGTCAACTTTTAGGAAATATTATTTGACTCCGCAATTTGGACAAGGAAACAAAATCGATTATTGAAGAGAATTATATTCAATTTTTATGTAGTACTTTAACTGATACATTTAAATATTTATATATATATATATATATATATATATATATATATATATATATATATATATATATATAATAGTGCTGGCCCGCTAAAAAAACAGAATACATTGTCTTTAAAATTTCTGTTTTATTTTTTTTATTTTATGTTGGACAATGTTATCAATACTGGGAATTTGACTATTTTGAAATTTCTGTATGGTTTCATTTAACTTTATATGTAAGTTTTCTGAACTTAATCATTGAAAACCTAAAATTAGGTTTTCAATATGAATATGACTGTCTAATACAAAATCTAGACAAACAAATTTAATAAAATCTAAATATAGTGAAATATAATAATCTTGAACTTGCTTCGATGCCTATTGGGAATAATTTGGCCTACATTTGTAAGGGAATGTGGCGTGTAAAAGATCTTTCTTGTTTCAATTATTTAGAAAGTTACTGTGAATGTTTACTGTGAATTTAATGCATGATCAGAGAGAAGTTTATAGTGGTGTAGACACTACCATTGATAGGGGAAGAGAGGAATATCATTTTGCAAGTTTATGTTTACTGAGACACTTCTATTGACAATGTATGTTCCTAATAATACAAATAACTTTTAAAAAATAAAAAAGGAATATTTATTACTATAAAGTATTCATATAACAAGTATCCCACAGTTTTAATGGAGAACGTTGGAGCAGTACCCTAACAAACTGGCTACGGACCGCGCGCGATCTGTCCTTCCTCTTCCTTGTCCTATACTCTCCCCTTACACACACACACTTACACTTACATGCACTTCACTAACATACTCCGGGAGACCGGTTGGGAGTTTAGAGCTTGTCCTGACTGAGGCGGTGCCCTGCTGGTGTCTCTTCTTTAGTCTTCCTACTTGTCTTTTTTCTTTTGTGAGATAGTAATAGGCCTGCTTGGGCAATCTCTCATGGTTTATTCTTTGTAAATGTCCTATCCCGTATTTTCTATATGTATTAATCTTTTATTGAAATTTGGTAATTCGCAATTCTTCTCTTATATTCTCATTTATAATATGATCCATCAATGTGTATCCCTTCACATACCTCAAAAATCTTATTAATTCTGTGTCAATTCTCTTGTTTCCTCTTGATGTTGCTACCCATGTTTCGCATTCACACAAGAGTGTAGATATGGCCATTGTTTTATAAAGCTTGAGTTTGGTTTCTTTTCTAGATTTCTTTTCCAAAGCTCGTTTTATGGTGCCACATATAGCCTGAAATATAAATTAATTTTGTGTCAAGTCCATGTCATTAAGATATGTTACGTAGCGTCCTAAATATTGGAAGTTGGATACTTGTTCGATGGTGATGTTTTTTAATATTTTTGTTTGTATGGGATTGATTGACAGCAAGACGTCTGTCTGTGGGTGCACAACACAGCCCATAAAACCTTCAGTCTATTTTCTCCAAATTTTGTATTCCGCAATCATTCTGGCTGATATCGCGGAATTTGAAACCGATATTTTGATTTCGGGGTACATCGCATGAAGCGTTTGGGATATTTTCATAATTCAGAAAAGGATGGCTCAAGCTTCTTTTTTTTAATTTTGCTGTTGAATTGTGCGAAGGACGTTTAAGATAATGGTGCAGGTCTCACTTTCGTTGCGTTTCTCGATTTTTAGAAAGTATCTAAACAAATATTTTAATACTACAAAATTGAAGATAGTTTTTTGACATTTGTACAATATTAGTGGTTTAAGAAAGGTCGTGTACAATTTTTGGAAAAATGAATATTTTGTGCCTAATTTGCGCTTGAAATTAACGCAATATTTTTTCCCCAGAACCATTCCCATTTTTTTCTTTACATATTCTCCACTTATGTAATAAGGGACGATAAAAACATGGTGCTTGTTTCTTTTTCGAGTTTCGCAGGGGTTTTTAAAAATTGCAAAATGAAATATTTAAAACTACAAAATATAAGAAACACAATAACACTAGATGACAATCAAAGCAAAACTATCGATGAACTAATTAAGCCTACCCAGAAGATTATTGAAGAAAAACCTAATCAATTTCCACTCAATTACATACAATTTAAAAATTTCTTTGAAAACACCTTTCGAGCTAAGAACCCTATTATAAAAGCTAAAGACTATCCCTGTGACACTCAGTCTATTATCCTGATGATGACTAATACATATTCTCTCTCAACAGAAAGATCCATTAAAAACAGATTCACCAGAATTATAAACAAATTAAAAATCAGTAACTCACTTAATGAAGACTCAGGAAGTGATACTTCTGCTTCTGCTTAAATTAAATAAATAGAAATACATCTGATGGATATTCTACAATGAAATACTAATGGAAAAATAATAATAATTTTTATACCTTTGTACGCAAGAGCTAGAAAAGTACTTAGCGAACTTAATTTTAATCACAGAAAAGTAGAAAAGAGAAATTATAAAATTCCTCCTTGGATAATCCCGGATATTGCAGTAGACCTATCCTCAGGCACTCATCAAGGTAATGAAACATCTGAGATAAACTCTGGACCGACAAACAATTATGACATGTTTTATCCAGTTTGCGCAAAAGGAATTAAAAATACACAAGGAACAGAGGCAACAGTGGTAACGAAAGAGGCATAGGTCAAACATCAACTTAGCTTCTATGCCAGCCATCTTACTGCCGAAATGTGTGCCATCTTGATCGCCATTAAACTCATTAAAAAAATTAACCATTCAAAGTTCAGTTTATACTCAAATTCCCGCACTGCAATAAATAGCATCAACATCAATGAAACTTGTAATGAAATGATTATTATAATCCAAGAACTGTATAATGACATTACCAAATCAGGTAAAGAAGTAATATTGATTTGGGATATGAACCAAGAAACAGAAAAGCAGAGGGAAACAGACAGAGTAGTTAGTGGAAGCACAACAGATAACCCAAAAACTGTACTGGCAATCTCGAATACACTCCAAGATCTAGTGAAATATGCTGGAAAAATTATGGAAGAAAAATGGCCCTCCATCTGGACAACGCTTAAAAGAAGTGACCTCCATAAGAAAGTAACTGAATATCCAAGCAGTAAACACATTAAATTGATTATCAACAAAAAACTAAGCCGAAGAGAGCAAGTGATCATCACAAGAATCCGGACGGGACATTCAAAATTGACTCACCTTCACTTACTACAAAATAATCCCCCCCGAACTTGTGATCTTTGTTGCTGTATCCTAACCCTGGACCACATCATTGTGTCATGTCCCAAGTTCGCCTTACAGCGAATAAATCTTTTGCGGGGACAGGACATTGGGGCAATTTTATATTCCTCTGACTTTCAAAACCAAGTGGTCAAATTTTGTCAAATTATTGGCATTAAAACAGAAATTTGAGGTCAAACCATGTTAACTTCTGTGAACGGCGTATATTGTAATAACGTACAAATAAGGTATTAAAGCAATGTAACTATTATTAGAGATATAAATGTTACCTGTGTACTCAGATAATGTAATTTGATGCGGTCGCTAATGACCATGTAGTTGATGCGACCAGAAATAAACTAAAAAATAAAAAAAATATAAGAGACAGTTTTCTTTCAGACAAACACTGTTGTAAAAAATTAGTTCTTTAGGAAAGATCATGTACTCTTTTTTTTAAAAAAAATAGTAGTTTTAACGTATTTGGTGCTTGAAATTTCCGCAATTTATCTAAAAAAAAAAGCTCCTAAATATTTTAGACATTTTCTCCACAAATGGAATAAGGAACAGTAAAAATATGGTGCTACCCCATTTTCGGGTAATTCTTCTTTTCGAAAATTGAAAAATAAAACTCAAAACTTTTAAGAAAAGTCATACACAATTTATGTGTGAAAGTGAGTAGTTTTATCGTAATTTCTGTTTCAAGTTAATGAAAAAATACACCCTTCCCGTTTTGGGATTGGTATCCAGCGCTCTTTTCAATTCCGCGCAATTCTTGATTGATTGCCTTGCAGAATTGGGAAGTACCAACCCCGATGGAAGAAAAATGGCCCTCCATCTGGACAACGCTTAAAAGAAGTGACCTCCATAAGAAAGTAACTGAATATCCAAGCAGTAAACACATTAAATTGATTATCAACAAAAAACTAAGCCGAAGAGAGCAAGTGATCATCACAAGAATCCGGACGGGACATTCAAAATTGACTCACCTTCACTTACTACAAAATAATCCCCCCCGAACTTGTGATCTTTGTTGCTGTATCCTAACCCTGGACCACATCATTGTGTCATGTCCCAAGTTCGCCTTACAGCGAATAAATCTTTTGCGGGGACAGGACATTGGGGCAATTTTATATTCCTCTGACTTTCAAAACCAAGTGGTCAAATTTTGTCAAATTATTGGCATTAAAACAGAAATTTGAGGTCAAACCATGTTAACTTCTGTGAACGGCGTATATTGTAATAACGTACAAATAAGGTATTAAAGCAATGTAACTATTATTAGAGATATAAATGTTACCTGTGTACTCAGATAATGTAATTTGATGCGGTCGCTAATGACCATGTAGTTGATGCGACCAGAAATAAACTAAAAAATAAAAAAAATATAAGAGACAGTTTTCTTTCAGACAAACACTGTTGTAAAAAATTAGTTCTTTAGGAAAGATCATGTACTCTTTTTTTTAAAAAAATAGTAGTTTTAACGTATTTGGTGCTTGAAATTTCCGCAATTTATCTAAAAAAAAAGCTCCTAAATATTTTAGACATTTTCTCCACAAATGGAATAAGGAACAGTAAAAATATGGTGCTACCCCATTTTCGGGTAATTCTTCTTTTCGAAAATTGAAAAATAAAACTCAAAACTTTTAAGAAAAGTCATACACAATTTATGTGTGAAAGTGAGTAGTTTTATCGTAATTTCTGTTTCAAGTTAATGAAAAAATACACCCTTCCCGTTTTGGGATTGGTATCCAGCGCTCTTTTCAATTCCGCGCAATTCTTGATGGATTGCCTTGCAGAATTGGGAAGTACCAACCCCGATGCGATTCTTAGATTGAATTTTCTTAAACGGCAAGATTGTACTATTTGGCCGAAAATAGAGAAAATGTTGGTAGCACAAAAGCCCCGCGTGAACTTCAATACTATAACGTCTGGAACAAATAGGACGTGAAATGGGAGTTTCTATCTAAAAGCCAAGGAAACAGAGAAAGGTAGGGCTCAAGTAAAGAGAGAGAATAGTAGCAATTCGAACAGAATAGGAGCGCCGAACAATTACACTAAAAACATTGTAAAAAGTGTAAAGGAACTATTCAAGTAGTAATGAGTGGAGATAAAGATACACAACAAGAACGGGTAACAGAGCTTTCAGAATCAATGTTGCCAATAATTTCTTCGCCACGTAAAAACAATACTTGTTTCATAGTTGATACTGAAGAGGAAAGTCGAACACTAGTTGTGCAGGCCGAAGAGGAATCGAAGTCATAATGTAACTCGTGTGTAAAACGTTTTTCCGGTGGACAATTATTTGAGAGTATTGAATGGGTCGAGGAATCGTGCCCGTGTTTTTGTTTGAATGTTGTCGAATGTGTGGTGTGTCTACGCAAGACTCCGTTGTGGATGACAATCTCGTTCTAGTTGCTGGAAGTCGGTTCAAAGATGATAAGGCGGTTGCTCCAGATGCTGGGGCACATATGGCCTGTCAAATATGTGGAGCATGCGGAAAAGTGGAGGCGCGGGACAGAGTATTCACGGTTACAAGCGGAAAAGCTGACAGTGATGATTCATCAGAGGTTCCGTGCGTAGCGCTGCACGCCGACCCAGTTGCGGCGATGGCTAGCAGGATTCTATGCGGAGACGATAAGAGCAAAATAAAAGTGAAACGGTTCTCAGTAGCGAAAATGACGTTAAGGGTTGAAACACGGGATGGTTCAAATATATTCGTCGACGACAAAGGTAGATCCGCGTAGTTTAGAAAATAAAGAAAAATTTCCCGAGTCAACAGTAGAATTGTTTGGTGGAAAGATAATATAATGGGATATATGTTAGAAGATGTAGTAGAAAGGGCTTAATCATTTTAAACATTGTATGAAAAGAAGGCTAGTTTAAGGGATACGCGTATAGAAGATAAAGTAGGCGTGTCCCAAACGCCAATAGCATTGTATGCAGAGATGCTGAAATTAAATAACGCAAGTTTAGATGTTTCAGAACTAAAGTTGCAGCCGTCAGTAAAGCCGTCTTAAAGAAGAACTAGCTCTTCGGTTACGACACATGTTGTATCAGTACGTTCAGAGGAAATTGTGGAAGTAACTGATTCACAGAATGAAAGAAAAACGTTAAAGCATGATTTGCTCCCTCCAAAAACAGACACCTGTATTAGGAATAAAATATAAATAAGAAAATATTAGAGAATAAACAGAATATATTTTCTACAATAATGTTAAGTGAAAAAGTAAGTTATTGCTGTAGATAATATAGAATTAAGTATGTAAATGTATTAGCAGCTACGTCAAATGTTCATTTCTACCAAATGAATTAAGAGAAAACCTAAGGAAATATGATTAATTTTTTTTAAAGAATGAATCAGTATTTTAAGGAAATAAAGAGAATCAAATAAGTACACGGAAGTATAGGGCTGCATCACAGAATCGCAGACTACCTAAAATTTTAGCGAAGTAATTCTGTGCGAAGTTATTTTAAGAAGCAGGGGCGTTCAACGATTACTTTGTATAACCCAGCTGCTAGCGATCAACAAGCTTCCCCTTACCCTTAATTGTAGAATATAGTCGCGCAATAGGAGATTCTTTACCAGAACTGTGAAACAGGAAATGTTTTGAAAATAAAGAATTCCAACTTGCAATTTATCACTTCCACACAAGATGTATTTTCATGAAAGAAAAATAAATAGTAACTTACAGAAGAGAAAAATAAAATCTTCTTTCTGCAGATGTTAGGGTTATCAATGAACACTAAACTCCCTTCTTTTTTCATGACTAGCAAAATACTGCATAGAGGTTTTCGAAAAAAGAATGTGTGTTCCATATATCCTCAATCAGTGATGATTCAGTAGGCTAAAGTGGACCATCTTTTTTTCACTTCTTCTGTTCCGACCGTAGATTTTTATTCTTTGTACATTACGCACTGTTCTTGCAGGCACACTGACTCTCTTACGCAATGCTACTCGAGAATTCGAGTAATCTAGTGTTCTGATCACGTGTACCAGAACAACCTTCCTCATAATAGTTAATAAAATCTCTAGGGAACATTCTGTTTCACTCTCTTTACAGCGAGAGATATATGCCCCATAATCATTAAATAAATTATAAACTTCTGGACAAACGCCACGCTAATTTATATTGACAAAACATGCCATTTTGTTTTTATAATAAATGACATTAACATAATGAAATAATGTTGAATTGATGTAGCACTGGCTTACGAGTAAATGCGCGATGTTATTGCTCTCATTTGCTCTCTGGTGGGGAATACTGCGATCATGAGGCAGGCCAGGACTTGCTTTGAAGCAAGGGAGGGGGAGTAACGTAACAGTAATCTGCGACGCCTTCTCCCTGATCGCCGCCCGCCGCTGGCCCAACGAAGGAGATGCGCGAGCAGCTCCCAGTCCCAGCAGAAGTATTACAGCTGGGGTTTTGCAGTGGGCCGGCGCATTGATCGCAGTAGAATACACAGTAGGTGCAACATTTTTGATCGAGTGACATAGGGTTCATCGCAGTTTTAATTCTCACTATTTATTAAATTCTCTTTCTTGCTTCCCCTAGCAGTGCTGAGGTTGCTGGGGTTGAATGCACGCCACTGGTAAGCAGAATATTTCGTACACATTGAAGCGATAGTTCGACACTCTCACCAAGTATTTAATAAATGAATTTTTGAAAACGTGGCTGCAGAAATTAACTTTTGTTTTATTTTGCAGAGAAATGTGTATATTTTACGGGGATCGAATTTACTCTGATATCACGATTGAGAAACAATCAAATGCAACCTTCCTGATTTGATAGGACGTGCGGCTCGCCCTCCATATAGGCGCCTAACGCCACGCCACATGGCTCAGCGTGAACGGTACAGAAAGGGTTCTATCTTCATGAAAGATCCTCCAGAAAGTCGCATTCGCGCTGAATTTGTGTACACGACATTGCTTTCTGCCTCAAAACGTTGAAAATATTTTGCTAATTGTATTTTGCGCAGGGGCGTTTATACCATAGAAGTAAGGCAATAGTTTCTTCCTCTATCATTTCCAACAATATCTTACTTTTAATACTACTTGACTTCTAATTTAGAATCATTTATTCTAGTCAAAGTCAAAATAGTTTGAAAAGGGCGCGTCCAATCTTATCTTTACAAAATGAGCACGTAATTGTTATTGTCACCAATTGCTAGGGTAGAATTTGCCTGTAAAGCTGATTGGCAGGACAAAACTAACTGCATCCAGCGTCTCATAGGGAATGCTCAGCAGATATGCTGGCGCGTGTGGTAGGAGCTCGTGGGATCATTCAGTCGAGGTCTTCCTCCTATCCTTAAGACTCCCTAAGACACTCTGCGAAGCATTTCCCCTTTGTCCTATCTCCGATTTGTAAAGAAAAGAGACATAATTATGATATGTAATCATTTTCTCGATATGTGTTGAAAGTATTATAAATTCTCGGAAAATTTTTCTTTTCATCTTACTTTAGTATTGATGTAAAATATTGTAATTCAGAATCTTGCAAAAAAGGAACATTCAATATGTAATTTTGTTTTGGTGTGATGAATTAGGAAGAAAGTATTTCCGAAGTGTGCAAGCCATTCACAAATATTATCATTCCAGTTATTAAACTTAAAAAGAAAAAATATTTTAAGTTTGGCTTTTTTAGAAGCTATGCATAATCCATTACTGTACTAGTTTCTGGCTTCAGCCTGTTTCCGTTGTGTTGTGCAAATATTGGAAGGTTAAGTGTGCGATAATAGATTGTTTGCTGTAATAACTAAACATAAATGTAAATATTAAAGAATTATGAGTTGCCAGAAGATGTGGAAATTCAGAACTCAGTGCTAGTGCAGAGTACGTGGACACTTCAACATTGATAAATATAAACTCTTACCAAAGTATAAGTGTTAACGGCTCACTCTTTCCACTTTTGTGAATTCAGGAATATTCCGTTTAAAAGGTATGTGAATATCGGTGCACAATGTTGACGTGTAGACAGTGTGTGTACATCAGTGTACGTAGAAACAATTGTATGTATGTATTAAGTCTGTACGTGTAAATTTGTTTACTGTAGTTACTGTAATATCACCAATTTGCGTGTAAATTTAATTATTGTCAATTCTATGTAATAACTATATAACAATCAGCACACGGGAGCCACTGCTGCAACGTGAGATGAGGCTCCAGTCTTCTTCTCGAGAAGGGGAGTGGTGTGGCGTGGGCACAGAACGCAGGCGCCCGCTTAAGCGTAATTGCGTAGCTCGGCCTACGAAAGTCTGTTTCAGCAGTAAAGGCCTATATAAGAGCTTGACCTACTCTTAGCGGGAGGACGAAGGCTACTTGTGTGTTCGTCGCCCGTGTGCACGGATCTTCCACTCCTCGGATCGGCCAAAACTTGCCCTACCGACCTCCCTTCACTCCTAGTTGGTTTGCCATGACTCAGCACTAAAGGCCTGTTGTGACCGGTTACCATTACTAGGGTCATTCCTGTTCTTATTGCTCCCTCTAATCCGCCTTAGGCGTTAAAGAGACTAGGAAACGGCCCAGAGGGCACTTCCTGTCCTTACCTTCCTTCCAGTTTCCCGCACGTCGTGTCAGAATCATACCCCACGACAACATGAAATGCCTCACGTTCTAGACTCCAATATTAATTGATTGGTTATTCTGGGCGCGTCAACTGCTAAGGAAATTATCGTTTAAGTGTAGTGCATGTTTTGTCCTCGGGAAATGCTCTTGATTTTTGCCCCACTTGTTGGTGTGATCTGGCGCCGATATATATTCGGTTAGCGGGGTTTTCCCCAAGCATTTATCTTCCACCAGCCCCAGCGGGGACAAGTTCTAAGTTTCCGAACGGTCTCCCATCGCGTGTGCTAGTGCAGTGCGTGTACGTGTAAGTAAGAGTGAGGATAGGATAAGGGGCAGGAAGAAAGACAGCGCGCGCTACGTTGCCCGACTTTTTAGGGTACTGCTCCAGCATTCCCCTGGTATTGATCTGAGAAACGACGGAAAACTATCGATTAGAGCAGCCAGTGACTGCAATTCTTCTCTAGACAGGGTCTGAATTCGACTTAACTATCTTGAAGGTGTTGGAAATACTGCCACTGTCGGTATTTGAACCTAGGACCTCCCGGTCTTAGGCAATGCAGTGATATTAGCTGATGCCCTGAGCCACGTGAACCTCTTACTTTATTATTGTTATTATTATTATTATTATTATTATTATTATTATTATTATTTTCTCATCTATTGGCTCATTTGAATGAATTGCATAGATATACAAAATCAAAGCACAATACATGTATTTTTAAAAAGAAATATAATACATTGTTTGCCATGAATTTCCGCACTATACTTGTTGTTGAAATAGCAACTGCCTTCTGCATGCGTTTGTACAGGTCATTATTCAAACCCTGTTGATTAAGGCCCAAAATCAGACACTCAGGGATCACTGCGGTGCTTGAAACAATAATCGGGATAATGTTGACTCTTTCCATATTCTACTTTTTCTCAACGGGTTCAACAAATTTGCATATTTACTGATTTTTTTCAGTGTATTTTCTTTGAATGTTGCCAGTATTTGGGACAGAAACATCAATAAGCATGACATGTTTCTCACACTTAGTAATCACAACCAAATTTGGTCTGTTGTGAATCACTGTCTGGTCTGGTAAGATCGTTCTATCTCAATACAAGCGCCACTCTTCGATCCCCAGAAAACTCGTAGGTTGGTACATAATGTACCGTATCTTATCTTTAGTCAGAGGAAATTTCTGAGCCAACGTTTGATGTAAAAGTTTGGTCACCGAATCATATCGCTGTTTATACTCGGTGCCCACCAAATGTGTACGACCCGAGGTAACATGATGAATTGATTCCACTGTTGGACAACCATAACGACATTATTACCATTATTATTATTATTATTATTATTATTATTATTATTATTATTATTATTATTTTGTTCAATCTTTTCTTTCTCGTATACTCTCTCCTAAATCACCGATCTATTCTCTGGAAATTGCCTTCGTGTATTTAGGTAGTTCAGTCAATTCGTAAAAAATATGGAAAACACCCCACCCCATCACACGTACCAAAACTTAATAAAGTATTTGACCGTGGTCATGTCATAGTGATGAATTCTTGACTTAGCGTTCCGAGGCAAATAAGATTGGCTACCTTCTTTCGCATTGTTTTAATAAGTAAGAACGGCACGCTTTTTCAGCATGCCAAAGGATATGGTCGAGTCAGAGAGACGTAGGGTTGGTGTATCAGGCCGTGCATCCCGCCTCGATTTATAGATGGCCAAAAACCGACGTTCAGTTTACACGAAATATTACACATTATTATACAGTAAAAGTAGTACGGTCATATGTTATACATTCTTTGAATATATTGATTTAATATGTTTAAAGACTAGAATAGTTAGTTATGCATTAAATTCTTATTTAATTATAAATTATTCGATTTCTAAACATGTACGAATTCGCGATTTTTTGTCGTCAAGTTCCAGACGTATGTCCTCTCATTTAAATTTTGCCTCTTTAGAACTTCGTCGTCACACCCATTTCATGTTTTTCTAACTTTTATATAATACTTTCCAAATTTTCGTGAACCATAGGTCAGATGTGTATACACAATCCTAATGCATTGAGTGCTTAAGATGTCTGGAAACCGTACTTTGACAAGGAAGGGAATCCCCTGATTGGTTCGACCTTGGACTATTCATTTATAATTTAATTGATAACTTTGTGACAATAGGTAGCAAACAAAATAGTATCAAGTAATCAATCTATCTACATGAAATTCAATAGTAACCATTTTAAAAAATCCAATTATTTAAAATTTAATATTAAATAAATTTTAAAATAATGTTAAAAACAAAAAATGTGTTATAGACTAACATGCTTATTGACAGAAGTTTCTGGTAACATGATTGCAGTATCTACAACATTATGTATCACTTCCAGTTTCTTACCTTTGTTCCCCTGTAGAAAACAGGATCTTATCCTGTCAAACTCGGGTATTTCAGCTACATATAAAAAGATCGCCTATTTTTGGTTCTTCAAAAAATATTTACTGTTACTATGTAGTCCATTAAAAAAGTAAACAGATGTTGCTATGGAAGCGGACTGTGAAAGATATACTTAATGTTAATGAAAATTAAATTTTTTTCTATAAATACTCCCATGTAGATTTTGCATTTGTGGGTTACATATAAACAGTCCCGTGCAAAATCCTCTGTCAATATTTCTTAGAGAAAGCAAAGAAACGAACCTCATACCTGCTGCACGTCTAGACGTTTACAATGTTGATAATAGTAATAATAATAATAATAATAATAATAATAATAATAATAATAATAATAATAATAATAATAATAATAATAATAATAATAATAATAATAATAATAATAATAATAATAATTATAAGCACCTTGAAGACAATAACATCCTGGCTGAAGAGCAAAAGGGCTGCAAGAGGGGGTCACAAGGCTGCAAGGAACAGCTCATCATAGATGCGGCAGACTGTGGACATGTGAAGAAAACAGGTGGGACGTTATATACAGCATATATTGATTATCAAAAAGCCTTCGGCAGCTTACCTCACTCCTGGCTAATTGATGTGCTTGATATGTACAAAATAGACCCATCGGTTGTATCGTTTCTAAAGGCAGAGATGCAAAGGTGGACAACCAGATTGCACATTTTCACGCAAAATAATCATGTCAATGCAGGAGACATACATATTAAAATAGGAATCTTCCAAGGAGACTCTTAGCGCTCTATGGTTCTGCCTTGCTATGAATCCCCTATCGACTTTATTAAATAAAGATCAAATGGGCTACAAAATCAACAGCAAGATCGATCATGTACGCTTATCTCACCTGCTGTACATAGACGACTTAAAATTATTCAGCACTACAAGAGAAAAGCTTAATCATTTGCTTGACACTACTGCAAAATTTAGCAATGATATTTGAATGCATTTTTGCGTTGAGAAATGTAAACTAAATGCACTGCGGAAAGGAAAGTGGCAACATCAGGTGAATTACACCCTTGGAGAAGGAAATGCTAAACACGAACGAATTCATGCCATAAATCCTGAGGAATGTTACAAATATCTTGGATATTTACAAAGATCTAATGTTGATCAAAAAATTACAAAATCTAACATTACCCAGGAATTTAAAGCACGTCTGAGTAAAATTCTGAAAACTAAACTCAGTGCTGGCAGGAAAATAAAGGCTATAAATACCTATGTAATTCCAGTGCTGACCTACAGCTTTGGTATTGTCGGATGGACACAAACCGAACTAGATGCATTTAATACAAACTGCAGAATACTTTGCAACAGATTTAGATGTCACCACCCTAAAAGCGCAGTTGAGAGATTCCACCTACCTAGATCTTTAGGAGGAAGAGGTGTCATAGATATTGTTAATCTCCATCACCAACAACTGGAGAGACTGCGTCAGTACTTCCACGAAAAAGCTAATGGAAGCAAGATACATCGAATTGTAACATACATTGACCGGAAAATTACACCATTGAATTTGTCTGATGAAAAAATGAACCTACAAAAGCAAATACAGACCAATGAGATGAAAATCAGTAACTGGAAAGAGAAGCAACTTTATGGACGCTACCCATACCAGATAAAGGAAGAACTGATGGACCGTAAGTCGTCAATTAAATGGCTGAGCTTGGGAGAACTTTTTGCAGAAACAGGGTTTCATGGTAGCTAGTCAGGACCAAGTAGTATCAACTAAAAACTACCGTAAATTTATCTTGAAAGACACTAACGTTCGTGGTGACAAATATCGGCTATGTGGAGAACATAGAGAAACTATAGACCACATTATCAGTGGATGCAGCTCTCTAGCATCCTCAGAGTATACAAAACGACATGACGACGTTTGTAAAGTCGTTTATCAGCAACTGTGCCACAATAATAACCTTTTGACGGGTAACCGAACACCATACTATAAGTACATACCCGAACCAGTCATTGACACAAATAATCACAAAATGTACTGGAACAGATCCATAATAACAGATAGGTCTGTATCATCTAATAAACCGGACATTGTATGGCATGACAAGAAAAACAAAAAGGTGTATCTGATTGATGTCGCAGTCCCGCTAGCTCACAACATCCCAAAGAAAAAAATTCTAAAATATCAACCTCTGGCAAACGAGATAAAGGAAATGTGGAGTGACGTGGAAATGGTGACGATTGTACCAATAATTCTAGGCGCCACTTGTGAAATTCCTAAGTTCCTACATGAATCTCTAGCTGAACTGCAACTGAAGAAGGGGTTATACATCCAGATGCAAAAGATTGTAATACTGGACACATGTAACATCGTGAGGAAGTTTCTGAACATTGATGGTTGATCCAGTGCTGAGTATGACAGTTGAAACGTGTATCTCTTGTTCATGGTAACCGAGATGCACATGTGGAAACAAGTTAAACTGTGAGAGTGATAATGATAATAATAATAATTAGAAGAAGAACGATAAGAATATTGCGATTATAATATTACATGATTATTAAAAAATAGTGGAGCTACGTAGATTATATATTGTGACGTTCGTGGCCTGGCCACAAACCCCACAGCACCCACGCAACATCGGCGGTGACGGAAAGTACGTGCAAACACCGGAAAAGCAGCCAGAGATCGAAAAAGGCGCTACCTGTCAGTTGCGGCCAGAAGCGGCGGCGGGGTACTCTCGACGTAGGGGCGGCACGCTTGGGGTGTACTATGACGTCTGGGCCGCATTTATACAGCGGAGCGGCGAAGAGTTGGGTCTTCTTGAATCAGACGGCGACGTGAGAGGTAGCTTCCGTAGTCAAGACGCGGGGTCGTGAATAATACCACGAGCAGTAGTGGAGGAGACCGTTATAGTATTGAGGCGGCGAAAGCAGCAAAGTGAAATTGTAACGAGGCTGCCTAAATTAAAGAGAACGTTGACTGTGAGAACGTGAGCTGAAATAAGTGAGAATTGAGTGGAGTAGTAAACGTGACTGTGAACCGTATTAGATAATTACGTGCTGGTGGAGCGACACGTTGATTAACACACGCGAGAGACTCAGAAATACGCGTGCGCGTGTCTGGATCTGGTGGCGAGAGCTAAAGAAGATTATTCTGGATCTGGCGGCGAGAGCTAAGGAAGATTGGTCGGGAACTGGCGGCGAGAGCGATAGAAGACTGGTTCGGCAATTTGGTAGCGGGCTACGGAGACGGCTTCCTAGGACATTTGGGAAACGCGAGCGGCGGCGCGGCTGGAGTTGAGCAGTGACCTCGACGACACGACGGCGGTGCGTAACCCGGGGGCTTGGGCAGCTGCAAAGGTAATCCGCATTTGAATAAAACCAAAGTGGGGAGATCGGAATTTGGACGGGAGTGATAGCGAAAGATAAGAACATTAAACTTTGCAAGATCGCCTTAGATTTGATTCACGGCGAAGTAAATTAACCTTGTACGACGGTAATGCATTCAATTTAGAAATTGTGTAAATATTTGATTAGTGTTCCTCATTTTATTGTGTGTAAAATTATTAATGAGGAAAAATGTGATTGTAAAATAGCGATAAGATCCCAGAAAACGTGTCCCAGGAGTAATCAATCCCAGAAGTGTGGGAAAGTTCAATTTCACTTGATTTAATAATCTAGCAAAAATCCGTGCACGGGTGCTAGAAGGTAATTAGTCGCAATATAACGAGCAATTTTGATAGATAACGAGCGGATTTGGTTAGAAACTTTGGAACCATTTCCGCAAACGATCCAAGAATTTAAAATAAAATTTTTAAATAGATATTGGAGCAAGGAAATTCAACTTAACTATAAAATGTCAGTCATGAACGCGTATTACCAGCCAACGCTTGGCAGCATGCTCGATTATGCTGCGGGGAAAATTGCCGCACTCAAATTATGTTCATCGCCGATGGAAGACAAGGAAATTATTTGTTTGTTAACGAGACATTTTCCATACGGCATACAAAATTTGATTAGAAGCATAGCACCGCCTTGCATCGAAGCGTTTCAACGCTTGTTAAGCAACTACGATATTACAGCAGAGAATATCATGAAGGGAGGCAAGTCCAAAATGACTACCAACGCAATTGCTACGTGCATGGAAGGTCAAGAGGCGAAGCCGACCAAAAAGAATGAACAAACAAGCAGTGAGAATGATCGACGAGCAGAAGAACACAACTTTCGAAACGAAACGAAAGACAGAACTTCCAGCCAAGAAAAAGAAGAAGCTAACAGGACATATCCGCAAAATAAACGGAAGAATAAAGAGGAAGAGAACAATGGAGAATTAGTTGACAAACATCGACAACATCAACCATCGACATCGGGAAACTGTCACAGTTCGATGTGAGCGGGAGCCCCATGTCGGACAGCGTTCGAGCAGAATACAACGTGGTTCCTGTAATTTCCGTAGGTGATCCACCGATGGGCGTCGTATGGAACATGGCCACAACGAACGAGTATCCGTACCGTTGTCCAGTAATTGAAGTACGCTGCGGCGACGTGACGATGAAG
The DNA here is from genome assembly GCA_011170035.1 of Teleogryllus occipitalis. Classification (NCBI taxonomy): domain Eukaryota; kingdom Metazoa; phylum Arthropoda; class Insecta; order Orthoptera; family Gryllidae; genus Teleogryllus; species Teleogryllus occipitalis. The sequence goes on along the minus strand of BLKR01001133.1, from coordinate 294,879 downwards.
GCGTTAGTGGACACAGGCTCCATGGCTACCATCATAGATGAAGGCACTTACAATGCGCTGAGGGACTTGAAGATTGAAATACCTCAATTGCCAGTCAAGAGTACGCGAATTACGACTGCAGTTGGAAACAAGTCAAGCCCAATAAGAAAGCAAATACGACGAAATAGGAACCGTTGGAAATAGGAGGCAAGGTCTATGACACGCCGTGTCTTGTCGTAAAAGGACTTACGTATGCAGTAATTTTAGGCATCGATTTTCTCGTTGAGAATGATGTAATTGTAGATACGAGAGCCAAGAGGATTCTCATAGGTCGTGGAAATGCAAAAATTAACACAACAATGAAATTGAATCCAGAAAAGTTAATGGGAACCAACGATGAAATAGATTTATGTTCATCTACGGCATGTAACTTGGATAAATTAATTAAAGAAAAAGTTAATTTAGCTTCACTCCTCGACGACGAGCAAAAGGCCAGGTTATTAAGGTTACTCATCAGCGCCAAAAAGGTGTTCGAGAAAAATCGCGAGCCAGTGAAAAATTACGTGTTTCGTATCCAACTAACGGACGAGACGCCGTTTAAAGGACGCAGCTACCCTATACCAGTGGCGTTCCAAGAAGAAATTTCAAGACGAAGGAAAGGATAGAAGAGGGCCTGTTACAAGATTGTTTTTCCATTACCTTGTCAAGTCAAGATTGCGGAAAAAAATCTTACTGGTTGGGGGGCAATGAGACGAGCTCTGATATGCGCCCCAGCGAGGAAGCAGAACCCCAGGCAAAAACGCCCAAGATAAATCGCGGGTGTTTACCACTTCGAATGTGGCGCGTTGGTACGTCATCGTCTGACGTCAGCCGCGGCTGAAGTCGGACGTAACGAGTGGTCGCCAATGATTTCTCGAGGCGATAAGCGCTGGAAAATTAAATCCTGCGATTGGCCCGTTGATAGAAAAACGAGGGAACAGTCTCCGAGGGGGGGAAGGGGTTCCCGGGAAACCGGACAGTCGGAGAAAGGCCGCCGGAGAGTTTTGATAGAAATGGGAGAACATTCTGAGACAAACCGCCGAACAGTCTGATAGAGATCGCCGAAGGGTCGAGTATACGATCATTACGTCGCAACTACGCCGCATCGCCAAAGCGGAAGGCTGAGGCGACATTCCTGGTGCAACACAGCCGAAGAAGCAAGTTTGTTGGGAACGGAAGACGGGCGTAGAGGCACGGCCGTTCTACGGGATGACCGGAGAAAATTGTACTACTTCACGGGCGAACGGAGGCAGCATCAAGCGAGCCAAGCAGCAGCGCGGACCGGCGAGCGTATAGCGCAGCGAGCTGGGCGAGGCCGAGCGTCACCGCGGCGCGAGCAGCCGTTCGCAGCGATAAGCAGCCGAGGATGGTCACTGCGTTGGCCGAGGTCCAGGTTACGTGTTCCCCAATCGCCGAAGCGTGAGTACCCCTGCGACATTCAGACCGCGAGGTCGTAATATTTCCAAAGGTGTGATTAAAAAGGTATAACTAGGAAGTATTCTTGCCGAACGCTTAACACGGGAATTCAGTTCGATCCAACATAATGGAACGAACAGACTGAAAGAACATTTTAGTGCCAAGATCAGTAGGTTTGCATAAACAATTAAATTGCCCGAGTATTGTAATTAGCGGGCAAGATATGATTTTTGAGTATTTAAGGTAGGGAGGTTATTGTTTATTTGCACAAGATGGAGCAAGAACGTTAATCCAGACTTAGGATTATAATTATAATAGAAATAGGATTGCAATTTGTTTATTATAATCTAGTGTGTAAGTGTATGTGCCTCTGGAAAAAGTTTAAGAATACATGCCTAATTTTACCAGAGCCATCCAAGTAATTCATTAGAATTCGATCCGCCCTGTATTCTATCCATTGCAAGCTACCCCTTATTTGCCTCTCACAGGCAAGACGAACGAACAACCTGACAGGCCTGGCGTCGGAGCGACAGTAGGCTGCCGCACGGCGCTGGTAACGCCCGAGCGGTGCTTCACACCCTCAGGGCTAACGACCCCTGATCAAAGACCAGGTTGCATTGTGTGCGGCGCGCCGGAGGCCAGTCCACGGCGTGTGTGTTCCGTCAAAATATATATATATATATATATATATATATATATATATATATATATATATATATATATATATAATATTATTTGAAATAATATTTTAAAATTGGTGTCTTAAATTACAATTAATAAAATGTTCGTACATAAAATGGTATTAGTACATAAAATTTCAGAATAGTTTTTAACATCTCAGTGATACTATTGTTTTCTGTCGAAGCCATCTCAAATATTTAATTATAATGTATAGGCAATGACTTATGTGAAATATATTATATAAATTTACAATATTTAAGCAAGAAAATACAAGAAAACAGAAATTTAGTAAGTATATAAATCAACTGAAGATAACTGTTGTGGTCAATCTGATGGATACTCCTTCAAGGCTCTCTCACAAAAGATGCTATATTCAAAATCTTTTCATAGTAACCCAATATTTCCTAAATAATAGTTACCCGATTTATCTTATCACTAAATATATACTAACTACTAACTGCAAAATTTAACAATTGTTTAAGAAGTATAACGTTACTCCAATATTTTACAATAATAATTATAAAATAATGACGATTGATAAACAAAAACATAAATCAAAAGTATTACGAGATCTAATTCGAATTCGTAATCTAATAAGGTTTAAAAAATTCAATGCTCAAATGCTAATGAAATACACATGAATAACCGTCCCCCCCAAAAAAATTACAGAATATGGAAGTCAGATTGGTTTGCTCCCCTTTTTATAGTACATATATACCAGAGAGAAAATTTGTTCGCCTTCTTTATTTACAACAGCATATAATTTTTTAGCTGGTAATGACACTCGTTGGCATCTCTAGAACAGATCATTTACAAATTTTTATTGAAGAGTTATGTTAACACCAACGTTTTGGAATTTTCATTCTATGATGACCATATAACTGTAGAATTAATATAGGATTATTTCCATTCAATTGGTTTATTTGTGTTAAAATGTAGTATATTTATTAATTTTTAATTTTAATATTTAATATATTTATTTATAATATTTAATTTAATATTTATTGCTAGTATTAATATAATTATTTTTATATTTATTATTATTTAATTTTTGTTATATTTGTTTTATAGGTAATTATCTTTTTCTCTTTATGCAGCACAAGAAACAAATGGCAAAGTTAGAAGAACGCATATATCAGTAAAAATATAATATAAATATAGATACTAATAAACATACTTTTTTAATTCGCCGCAGAAGTGAATTGAAGCAATTATGAGATTTTAAACATGAAATATTAACTTCAGACAATTAAAAAATATTTCAAAAATAAATAATGGATATGCATATATTTTAAGAATTATTGATGTATTTTCAAAATATGCATGGACGTTATCAGTTAAAAGGAAATCAGGACTCAATGTGAGTACAGCTATGAATAATATATTAAAAATAAGAGAATATTTACAAAGAGATCGTGGTAAAGAATCTTATAATCAAGTTTTTCAATATCTTATGATAGAATACAATATTTACCATTATTTTAGTTTTTCAGAAATTAAAGCATCTGTAGATGAAAGATTAAATTGCAAATCAAAAGAAAAAAATGTGGATGCTATTTATGTACAAGGCAATTAATAATGGTTGGATATATATCGAAAAATAGTGTATGAGATTTATAATAAGACACATCGTACTAGTCAAATGAAATCTATTGATGTGAAAGCATATTGTGAAAAAAATATGAAAATCTGATTGTAAAAGAGATAAAACCTTAAATTTACCCAAATTTAAAATTGGTGATAAAGTAACAGTACGTATATAATCTGTATTTCATAAATCGTATACTGGTAATTGGTTTACAGAATTATTTGAAATTGTTAAAATTATTCAGTCCAAACGTAATGTTTATCATCTTAAAGATATTAAAGATTCATTTTATGAATGTGAATTACAAAAACAAAATAACCTGATTTATATGTAATTGAAAAATTATTAAAAAGAAAAGGAAATAAAGTAAATGTAAAATTGTTAGGATTGGATCAATTTCATTGTTTTTGAATTGAAACATCAAATATTGTACAATTTTATTTTAGTAATATTATAGAAGGTTGTTTTTCTTTGTCTCGTAGAGCTGACGCCTAGATCTGGCATCGGCTTTTCTTACTAACATTGCTTGCTTCCGCATTTTAAACTCATTATCGATAAAAGTGATATAAGGAATGAAGTTAATAAAGAAAAGAAATGAAAAAAATAAGAAATTATGTAATTATTAGATTAGAGTGTACAGCATATTATGCAAAGGGAATATATGTATATAAGAAATTATTTCACATCTGAAAACAATTTAATAGCTTATTATAATAATAACGACTTCCTCTCAAATAACAGCGTAGGTGGAATGTATGTATATTATAAATTAATTCTTAAATATAATCTTCAATTTGTGGATGAGAATATACACCACCAAAAAAGTTGTTATATTGTTGAATTTAATTTAATTTAAAGAATTTAATAGCTTATTATTAAAATAAATTTTGCAGCCCTAATTCTGGCGCTAAAAATTTGTATATGAATTGAGATATAATAATTAATCGTTATACTCGACAGTTCAGCCGTCCGTGTGAGGACACCTCAATTATTTAAGAATTAAAAGCAAATGAAAAGAAACTAATAACTTATATGAAATGCGATGAGGTAATAATCACTTAGAGTATTACATTAAAAAAATTGTAGGCGTGTGTATTCGCGCGTCTAAATTATTTATGAAGTAAAAGCAATTGGTGTTAATTATTAGACGATTTTAAATTATGTATAATTTTTTATTGCCAATGGTGGTAAAAGATTTAGAAATCGCAAAAGATTAGAAAGAACTAGGGAAATAATCTCTACCATTTCATGGGCTTGCATATGGGCCGATGAAAATATTAAAATTTATCATTAAGTAACAGATGATAAAATAAAAATGAGCCATCATCCATTTCAATTCCTTCATTAATATTTTCATCTTTTCAATATTTTCATCTTTACTTTTAGAAATTTTATTATTTTCGTCTTCATCTTCAATTTGGATAAGATCATCATTTTTAATATTTTAATTTTTATTTTCACTCTTTTTAATATTTTTATCATTATTTTCACTCAATTGAGTATTTTCATCTATTTTCAGAAATTTTTATAATTTTTGGCTTCAACATTTTTAATTCAAATAAAATCATCAATTTTAATATTTTCCGAAGTTTTCTTAACATTATTATTTAATTATCATCTTTATTTTCATCATCTTGATTTTAATAATTTCATCACTCTTAAAATCAATATTTTCATCTATTTTGATATAAGTATATGATTTTTGAATCCGCTACTAGAATCCCATGTATAGAATTAGATTTATCTGGAGCAATAAAACAATATTTTAATCATTTCCAATCTCACCAACATTCTATACATGATAAACATTCAGTACATGATAATTTTACAAGTATGAATTTTGAAATTATAGCTAAATTTGATAATTATAATGCAAAAAATACTAAATATAGATTTGATAAAATCTCTTATATTGATTTACAATCTGATAAATATGATCCTTTAAAAGTGGGTAGGGTATAGTCCATTACGAGATTGGCTGAGACTTGAAAAATGTTCTATAAACGTAAAAGATATAAAAAAAATTTAAAGTGAAAAAGAAGAATGTAGATGTTTTCAATATGATATTGAAAGTGTATTATCTCATTTTATGGATAGAGCTTATTTGTGTGGTATTTCAAAATATGTATCTTTAAATATCGAATATCAAAATATATGAATAATTTTTAAATGTATCGATTAATGTTTATAAAATTGAATTTTTTGTTTTATTATATTATTACAGTTAAAATTATAAAAAAGTAGAAAATGATGTCAATATGTTAATGTTTGAAGAGCATATTATAGATATAAAAAATATAAGTGCATTATTGAAAGTTCAAATTCCTCACAAGGAATTTAAAAAGCAATATTGCTTAAAATGGAATAAAAATTATTGTAATGAGGAATTAAATAAACATATTGATCAATGTGTACATGAAAAAATAAGTATTGAAATGTCTAAATATGTTATAAGAAAGTATAAATCTTTTAGAGTTGAACAATTTCATTCTCTTGTAGTATCATATGATTTTGAAAGCATCTTAAAAAAGATAAGTATCTGAAAAAAATTAAAGTATCTGAATATATTCATAAACATGAACCTAATAGTTTGTTTTGTATCAAATGATAGGACATGCTTACAACGAAATAAAAATATTTAAGAATCAATTAAATAAAGAAGTTGTGAGATGTGGTATTTTTACGTACGTTATTAAAACATAGTAAAGATTATTAAGAAATAAATGTTTACCAAATATATCAGAAAAATTTTAACGTTCTCTAAGAGAGTACTTGTAGGCCAATCACCAGCTCTATGCGACATATCTGTATGAACTAGTAATCAATGTAAAAACGATATTATAATAAAATATTGATAATTAATGTAATCGAAGTACAAAAACAATACAAAAAGGAGATCTTTAAGATATTATAGAATTTAGATTTATCGATACATTTCGATTTTTAAGTACTAGTTTAGATGAAGGTATTAAAACGTCGCTAAGGTAAAAAATACATATTGTGCTCATTGCAAATCTAAAGAACTTGCAAAATTACAACTTATGAATGAAACGTATATTAAAAGCTAATGCAATATGTCAAATGCGTGATAATGAATTGTGTAAATCAGTTGACTATACAAAATTTCCAAATACTTGTAAAAGTTTTGAAAAAAGGATCTTTATTAAGTATTACAAAAAGTTTATTATCCAAATGAAAGGGTAGAAAATTTTGATAAATTACAACAAAATTTAACATTGGAAGAGGTAAATTGGTCATCAGTTTTAAGTAATAATAAGAACAGATTGTAAATTTGTAAGTATATGAACATTTTAAATTTGAAAATTTTGGAGATTATTACATTTTATATTTCAAATTAGATTGTATCTTATTAAGCGATGTATTTAATAGTTTTAGAGAGGCATGCTATAAAAATTATGGTTTAGATCCAGTATCGTCCATATCAGCAGCACAATTATCAGCCATGCCTCTTTCAAATTAGATCATATTAAAGATCAAGATTTATATGAACTATATGAGAAACGTATACGTGGTGGTATGTCTATGGTACTGCACAGAAATTCTTTAGGTAATAATTGTTATTTCTGTGATCAAAAAGTACAAGAAACTATCAAATTATCAAAGAAAAATTTGAACATGTACGTATTTAAAATAGTAAAAACATTTAAGCTATATTATTTGCAAATAGATGCATAGAATATTTATGCCATATTATTTCCAAATAGATGCAAATAGATACAAAGAAATTATTTGCAATTAGATGCAAATAATTTGTATGGCCATGCTTTAAGTGAACCTTTACCCATTGGAAATTTTAAAAAAAGAACAAAAATATTTACAATTAATAAGATTTTTAATTTATGTGACGAGGGAAGTAAGCGCTATACCTTTGAAGAAGATTTAAACATTCGAGATCATTTACATGAAAATTTAAAGATTTTCCATTATGTGCAGAACTTTATACTACAAATAAAAATGAATTATCAAACTATCAAAAAGATATAGGAAATAAAGCAAAATATATATGGCTTGTAAATACATTAAAAAAGAAAATGAGTTATGTAATTTATTATAGAATATTAAAATATGCTATACAACAAGGTATTATAGTGAATTATATATGTATGAAGTTATATCCTATGATCAAAACAAATGGTTAAAGCCATATATTGATAAAAATACAGACAAAAATCTAACATTGGTTTTGAAAAAAAATTCTTTGAACTAATGAATAATTCTGTATATATGATGTAAATGGAAAATGTGAGACATAGATGTGATGCAAACATTTTATCTAGCCAGAAATAATTTTGAAAACGTCACGAATATGATACGAGGATAATTACTGACGAAGATAATATTATATAGAAAAAAGTAATATTAAAAAATAATATTTATGGAGGATTTGTTGTACTTGAATTACCTAAATTAGTGTATGAATTTAATTATGATCAAAAACCAAAATATATGGAGATCATATGAAACGATTTGCAACTCATACTGATTTGTTTATCATATACTAGCTGACCCGGCGAACTCAGTTCCGCCTTAACAGCCGGTCCCATCTTTTTCTCGCGTCGCACTCACTGTAAGAAACTGTACTATCCTTGTTGCACTGCGTACGTGCAAAAACGTGCGTTCTCACACAGGAATGCTGTCGAACGGGATAAACAGTATCCTATGTCCGTCTCCTGGCTCTAAGCTTCCTACTCACCAAATCGGTGCAGCCGTTCTTGAATTATAAATTGTGTAACTAACACGACTATATATAGATATAATGGCGAATGAAAGGCGGCTATCATTATCGCCTTCTGTTATCAGTGCGGCGTTACAACAATGGGTTACCACAGGCAACAATGACCGGTAACATGCGAAATCACGCGAAAACGTGCGTTCTCACACAGGAACGCTGTCGAACGGGATAAACAGTATCCTATGTCCGTCTCCTGCCCCAAAGCTTCCTGCTCACCAACTTTCAGCCAAATTGGTACAGCCGTTCTTGAGTTATAAATAGTGTAACTAACACGACTTTCTTTTATATATATAGATAACGGCGAACGAAAGGCGGCTATCATTATCGCATTCTGTTATGAGTGCGGCGTTACAACAATGGGTTACCACAGGCAACAATGACCGCTAACATGCGAAATCACGCGAAAACGTGCGTTCTCACACAGGAACGCTGTCGAATGGGATGAACAGTATTCTATGTCCGTCTCCTGGCCCTAAGCTTCCTGCTCACCAACTTTCAGCCAAATCAGTACAGCCGTTCTTGAGTTATAAATAGTGTAACTAACACGACTTTCTTTTATATATATAGATAACGGCGAACGAAAGGCGGCTATCATTATCGCCTTCTGTTATCAGTGCGGCGTTACAACAATGGGTTACCACAGGCAACAATGACCGCTAACATGCGAAATCACGCGAAAACGTGCGTTCTCACACAGGAACGCTGTCGAATGGGATGAACAGTATTCTATGTCCGTCTCCTGGCCCTAAGCTTCCTGCTCACCAACTTTCAGCCAAATCGGTACAGCCGTTCTTGAGTTATAAATAGTGTAACTAACACGACTTTCTTTTATATATATAGATAACGGCGAACGAAAGGCGGCTATCATTATCGCCTTCTGTTATCAGTGCGGCGTTACAACAATGGGTTACAACAGGCAGCAATGACCGCTAACATGCGAAATCACGCGCAAACGTGCGTTCTCACACAGGACCGCTGTCGAACGGGATAAACAGTATCCTATGTCCGTCTCCTGGCCCTATGCTGCATGCTCACCAACTTTCAGCCAAATCGGTACTGCCGTTCTTGAGTTATAAATAGTGTAACTAACACGACTTTCTTTTATATATATAGATGTCGGGACAGATGATATTTATAATGATATAAAGAAAATATTAAGCATTTTGATACTTGTAGATATCTTTTGGTGCCTATGCCACAAGAAAATAATAAAATACCAGGTAAATTTAAAGATGAATATTTAGATATACGAATTCCAGAATTTGTAGGATTCAGATCAAAAATGTATGCTTTTAAAAGTGATCATAGAGACAAAGTTACGTAAGGGTATTAAGAAACGAAATGTAAAGAAAAAAAATAATATGCATAAAATAGCTTATTCCATACTGTAGAGACATGAAGATGTGTATAGTATTGTATCAAAAGAATATACAGTAAAAACAAGAGAAATCGCCATCGCTATATTGTGGCGGCACATTCGAATCGACGGAATTATTGTAATGAGATTATGACATTTTGAAAAACTACGGTCACTGAATGCAGCCTTTGTAAGACGCCACTCGCCCGGGGGGGACTTCCCTTCTCAGAGACCCGCGAAAGGTTTACGATAGGCAGCTGTCTGTGCCTGGCCCACGGCGCACCCTCGCCACCCCGGTACCACAAGCGTCCTATAAACAAAACCCGCTGACCTGCGCTCGCCCCAGCGAGAGGGTGCCTCTTAGCCCATGTTTATCATTAAAAATAACTTTCAAAATTACGAACTCTGACAGATTCCTCACACGTGCACGCACCCAGCGTGAGAGAGAGAGACAGAACATTTTAATCTTGTGGAAATTTCCAGAGATCCTCGCATGGTGATTGGGCGAGAGAAATTTAGAACGTAGTATACTTTGGCCAATTAGAATTATAGGAACGTTGGGAGGGAGCGTTTTTCTTAAGAAGGGATAACTCGGGGGGGGGGGAGGCGAGCTCTGCAGCGCTGTGCGAAGACGCGAACAAGGAGATTGGAAAAAGACGTCAAAGTGTTAGGACGTAGATTTTGTGATAGAAAAGAGCACTACGGGTCAGGAGATTGGAAAAAGACGTCAAAGTGTTAGGACGTAGATTTTGTGATAGAAAAGAGCACTACGGGTCGCGAAGTGGACCGGTGTTCTGGGAATGAGGCTAACCGCCGAGGCGATTGCTGTGCGTAAGATTGCTCAAGAGACAGTAGCAGATCTTATCAAATCGCGGTGAACAATTGTGAGCGTTCACGAACATTAATCCGACGTAATCGCGAAGCGTTACACATTTGTGTATCGGGGTCAGTCACCCACATGTGTTTGCGGCCCTCTGCTTCTGTCTGGGCCGGGCCAATACGTCACGTGAGGCATCTTGTGAACGAGCGGAGGAGACGGTCGACCCAAGACGGCGGGCCAGCCTGCCCAGGAAACTTCGCCCCCATCAGCTGTCTCCAGGCGCCCTAGAGAGGGGCCATTGACCTGCCTGCCGGCCCTTCCCAGCAGCCTGCGAGAGATCAACTCGCAACCACTGTATTGTGTATGCCCTAGACCCACGCAATTGGGTACCTAATCAAGAAATTGCTCTTCAAGCAGACTTGTAACGTTTGTTTAATTTTTTATTTTGAGTTAATGTCAGCGAGGCCGCGCATGGCCCAAACTATGTTTAATTTTAAGAATTCCATTTAACAAGTTGAGCTCAACGGGTAGGGTGATAGTCATTTCTTCACCCAGTGTCTTTGTTGTCATGTAACTTCCCTGGTTTTGGACCAGAAATAAACCTGTCGTTAAATTCTAAATTATTATTACAACATCCTTCCTCCTCCACGCATTCTCAACTGATAGAACTGGATGGCGCCCAACCGATCGAGCTCTGCCGGGCCCGTCGAACGTTCGAGAAAACGTCTGCCGGTTACAATATGATGATAAGAGATATTTGATTGATCATATAAATACTTTACCCTATGGATGTAGAGCTAAAAATGTGGTAGATAATTTTAAATACAGAATATATAGCTGAAGTATCTAATCAATATGTATCAAAGACTATATTCCCACAATATCAATGGGGGTATTTTATTATTCTATATTATGAAAAATGTAATAAATTTGTTAAAGACTATAAATTGTACAAATTATAGCGATCTATTGAATTGATTAACGTGATTATATCCCTATATATCTTTTCATATGTTTGGGTAAATAACCTTTACTGACTAAATATCCACAATAGCATTTAACTTTAATCATTCAATGTTCTTATCCACTCTTTTCTTGTGAAATCATGACCGTCATTTTCTTAAAATGCATCTAAATCCTTTTCAATACGACGTATCCTACATTTTTTCAATTTATTTAATCTCTTTCGATGTAGCTGTGTGTTTTTAGATGTGTAAAATAATTTTTAGTTACTGTACCTCCACATTCACATACTGCATTTTGTAATAATTTCTCATTATTTTTTCAATAGTACATTTTATGATGACTCCATTATTTATATCAAAAATATTTGATTTGTTGTTTTTAACGTTGTTTAATACGTTCTAATATTTTCAAAAATCTCTTAAATTTTTAGTGACTTGTGATAAAATAGATTTGATTTTATTACAAATTATATTCAAAAGAGATACATGCATTTTCTCTGCATTGACTATTTAAAATTTTATTATATTAATAATATATATTATCTTTAAAGAAAACATTCTACCATTTATATATCTAAATGCTGTATCCATTGATACAGAATTGATACAGTACACCTGAATAATCTCTTGATATAATACCAAAATACTTCGTGTGAAGAGTACATTCATCGATGTCGGCATAATAAATATTATAATAAAACAAATATGTTTTACCTGAAATAAAATTTAATATTGTATGTAGTTTCAATTGATGTAAGTGCATCTCTTATATATGTGGTGGGTAACCTTTTACTAAACGAAGACTAGGATAATCGATCATATAATTCATATTCTAAATAAAGAATAAAATTTCTACAAATAGTCATTGATAAATAGTTGTAATTTCTTTATTCTCTTGTGGTAAAAACGTTAACGAATCTCAAATAAGTTGGGATAATTAAATTGATTGGTTTTTAAATTTATGATCCAAAACCATTCTTCATATAGTACATACTATAATATTATGTTATTAACTTCATATTATAATGTATAATAAAAAATGTTGAAAGTGTGTAGTATCACATGTAGGTGCAATATTTTTGGTGATTGGGGTTGTAATATAGAATTATGACCATATAAACTTAGAATCGCTGAAATATCATTTTATGTGTATCTAACAGCCTCTTATGATGAGCATAAATTATTGCATTTTTATTATTTGTATGTTCTATACCAAATGCCTGTCCAATTTCGTGAAGTGGAACGGAAAATAAATTCTTCATTCCAATCTCCATCTTAATCGAAATGAGTTTTGATTAGAGAATTATATCCATTAGGAAATTCTGCATGTGCTAATATACCACATTTTCCATGTAATTTATTATAACATAGATATTTTTCTCGTTGACATTGATGCTCTCCACGTTAATTTGATATAATTTTACCAGAATTTAAAATGTCTCTCTCAAAATTTAAATTTGAATGAGATGGCCATATATTAAATGCTAATTCGCTAAAGCATATTCAAGGTAATATTGCTTGATTTACATTACTGTAATGCCATTTTATTGTATTTTTATTTCATAATTGTGAAAATGTTTTAAAATGAGGATCATGTACCCCACATGGCGGTGGGTTTAATAAATCTACCGTTTGACTATTTAGTAATGCTTCTAAAGGTAATTAATAATATTCTTGAAACTTTAAAATGGCGTTGCTATTATCATTTTTAGAATTATATCCATAATTTGTTAATTTTTGTAGCGCTGTATTATTAGTAGCTACGACGATATTAACAATACATATTGTGAATGATAATAATTTAAAGCACATTTATAATGTTAAAGTTTATAGACAATACATTACAATATAATAAACCTCTTTATTTTATTGTAATATGTAGTCTATAAACAACAAAAGAATAATTAACCATTTCATCAATTATTTATTTATTTTATTTATATTATGTATTTTACTTTATTTTTTTATTTTATTTTTTTGATTAATTTTATTTCTTATGAATTTTATTTTTTAAATTTTTTGGAGTCGAAATGATATATTAATTCATGTAAAATATTTAATTCAATAATATCTTTTTCCATAAATCTTATATACACTAATCACAATTTCTTAATTGTTTGAGTGTCTTTAAAATCGTTCTCTTTTAAGCAATTAGCATATCGAATTGCGAAAAATACACCAAAAATTTTTCCTTCATTATTAGATTTAAGAGCTACAGTACCTCTCTCTCCAAATTGTATATGTACTTGTCAAAAGTCAGAAATAGGATTTTGACGATCTTTATTTCATTTTGTTTTTTTTATTGTCACATGATGTGTAGCTTGATACAGTTTTTTATAGTATCCATTTATAAGGTAATTATTTTTTAAATACCTTTTTTACATCACAGCTATTAACTAAAACACACCTCTCTGCCTTATACCTGTAAAAACCTGGTTCAAGATTTTTGTACTAAAATAATAAAATATGGTTTATCTTCATCTACATAAGCTATTTTTTCTTCGATTATGGTGTGGAAAAAAGTTTAGCTTAGGTCGCTCTACCATTTTCAACGCTAGGTCGACGATATATTAGTTTGTAAAAATTGCAAAAAAAATTGAAGTTTATTGGAATAAAAATGGATAGTATATGTCTATATAAGTACTTTAATACGATTTTAAACCGGGAGCGGTAGCTCAGTGCATCAACTGGTGTCACTAGTGCGCCCCTCTTCGGGAGGTCCTAGGTTCGAGTCTTGACGGCGATAGGATTTTCGACACTAGCTTTTAAGCTAGGTCGAATTCTGTCGCTGTCTGGAGGAGAATTCTAGCGGCCGGCCGCTCTGATCGGTAGTTTTTCGTTGTTTCTCTGATCAACACCAGGAGCAGTACCCTATCAACCGGGCCACGGACCGCGCGCGATCTGTCCTTCCTCTTCCTTGTCGTATCCTCTCCCCTTACACACATACGCTAATATCACTACACTACCACATATTCCGAGAGACCGGTCGGGAGTTTAGAGCTAGTTTCGGCTGAGGCGTTGTCCCGCTGGTGGAAGAGTCCTGGTTACGGGGAAACCACACTAGCCGACGGTAGGTCAGCGTCGGATCTCGCCATCCAGCGTGGGAAGATCACCGCAATCTCCCGAGAAAAAAAATACACTACACTAACAGGATATTCTACACTGGCCAAAGCAGTTGACGCGCCCGGAAATTCGAAAAAATCAATCAATCAATCAGTACGATTTTAATGAAAAGAGAAGAAATGAAAGAGTTATAGCGTAGAAACAATCTGGTCCAGTACCCTCCTTTTACATTCTACTACTAACGTTGTTCAAAAATTTAAAAAAAATTAACTATCCTCTATAATTAAAATGTTAACGGCCCAAGTTCGACACGAAAAACAGAAGTGTCTACTCCTGATTTCTATTAAATGTGAATAACACTAATATTCTACACAACTATTTTAATATACTCAAAAGTATTACATTAATTCTAAATTTCAGTTGAAAAAATTTCTTCTTTAAAGCAATAATTTAAAGTAATATCATAGTAGAAAATGAATAAGAGAATTAACACATGCAAATATAATATTCTAACTGTAATATGTAAATTATGTCACTAGTGACTTATTGTCCATTCCACAACATATAAACAAATTACTCAAAGGGAGTTAATTTGCACTGAAAATACTGTTGTAAACTCCTCTCCAAGTTTTTGTACTAATCTGTTATGCAAAAATTACATTTTCTTGTGTAGGAAACAATGTATTAGTGGCCATTATAAAAAGGTTCCTGGTATGTTAAACTAACTTATAGTTTAAATATTACTTGTGAAAATTCATACCATTAATACGATCAAAATAGAAATTGCGAAACGTTTCTGGAAAGAGTAACTATGATAAATACAGCATTATATCTACTTCACTCTATCACTCTAACACCTATATCAATTATATCATTAACAATATTTAATTATAGTGTATTTATTTTATACTTCTACCACGAGACAAAACAATTTCCAAAAGAAACAATCAATGAATATATATTAGCAAAAATTGAATTATAAACACTCAATAAACATCAATTCAGGTTCACAGCACATTAATTACATTTTCTAGAAACCTGGTTGAAGAATATCCAATACTTTCAACTTACTACACTTTTCTTACCATTGTGCGAATTCTAGAAAACAACTTGCTGAGAAAACAGGACACTTGAAAATATCCTTCCATACATTGGTGTTCCTGTAATTAATTTGTATCCACGAATAGCCAGTACTTGATTCATCACTCAATAAGTTCATCTAGGTAACATTTGTTAATTTTGGAACAGTTTTCAGGAGAGGTACTTAGAAGGGTATTGTGAGGAAAACGTTTGGCATAAGCATGAATTAAAAACTTTTTGGGTATATATTTTATTTATAAGTTTACATGTTAGAATTGACTACAGAAATATAGGCACTGCAATTATAACAATGATCCTGGTAAATATGAAATAAAACAATAGAATAATTTTAATTGGAATTAATCATTGAATTCATTTCAATATATTTGCTTCTCCCTAACTTTTTTTAATATTTTTTTATGTACATTTACTACTTTGAATGCCCATTAAAGTTCACCAAGTGAATTCTTGATTCTTAATAAAACACCAACACTACTTTTCTAATACTTACTGTAATATACCATATCTTGAAGAGCTAGGGGAGGGGTACACACGAACAAATGAAACTTCCTTTATACCTCCATTAACGTACGCAAGTTAACTGGCTTGTTTATCAACGCTCGGTAAGATATTATATTACAGAGTAATATCAAAAAAAAGTTTTTCTTTAATTTTATTGAATTTCCCCTGCTTCAGAATCAGAAAGACCACGTTTATGCAGTAAACTAGGGAGGATTCTGTAGTAAATAAACAACAGAATTGCAATACAAAAGCAGCCAAGAAAGATGAGGACAAAAAAGAAATCGAAGCGTATTGTATTACCAAATTTAAACCCGTTTGATCCTAATGTTTCAATTTGGTTCTTCAATGTTGATCCGAAAAAATAAATTGTATCCACCATAGCATTTGTAATATCCTCCAGTTCGAAGAGAAATTCATTGACAACATTGTCCTTATTCTGAACACATTTTTCAACATCGACAGGAATATTAGTTACGGTTTTATCCTTTTGAGCAGTCAACGGGTTATCTGTAAACCATGGAGCTGAAGATAAACCTTTCACCTGCGATTCAGTGACAACACTGTCATTTTTAACATTCCTAAAATCTCGTTTTAGCCATTCCCCATCAGTTAATTCATAATAATTCAAAGGCTGTGAAAGGACACGCGATTCATTATTTGTGTAGGCAATGGTAAAGATTTTCTTCAGCTCCTTGGTATTGACAACGGATCTCGGAAGAACTTTTGAACCAACAACAGAGATTGACAAAGCTTCATGATCAGTATTCTCATCAGATGTCTTCTTGTAAGTAGCTGAGATAACTTCAGGTTCTCTGGCAGGAGGATTGATGATCTGTGAAACGTCCATGGAAACAGCGGGACCGACCCACAGCGCGACGAGAACAATCGCAGCCAGAAGACGAACCATCATGTTGAAGAGCATCCTGCAACATTAACAGAAAGTATTTAGCTATGAAAAACAGACGAAAATAATAGGAAAATCGCATTCCCTAATGAAATACAGAGAAAACATCGAAGAATTCCCAAGTCACATTGACTCCAAAATAATAGACATCTTCAGATCTTCTTCGGAAATAAAATATTTCATTTATTCTTGGTACACTTTAGGATAAAAGTTACTGCTATGCAGTACAAATTACTAGAGAAATAAAGTCATACTTACATTTTTCTTGAGAGAAAAGATACGCTGTTAGAAAAACTTCTGAAGACAACCCACGGCTAAGACCCAACAGCCCACTCTTCAGGGGAGACGACTGCTTCTTATGAAGGTTTCACGACGACTGGTCTCGTGCTGCTACGCTGCGTCTTATATAGGAGCAAACACCAACGTATATCCAACCAATTGAAGAAGATCATTAGATCTGTTCTGATTGGTCAGTTCACAAATGATGACATTCATTCGTATTATTTCTCCTAGATTGTGTGTCGGAACGTCATGTTGCAAGGACGCTGCCGCTAGTGTCGTTACTGTCGTTCTGAGGGTTTATACATTTTTTGCCAACGTCACAATTGGGATATGTTCCTCATGTCCCCATCAACGGAAGAAGCATAAAACACAAATTCCCAATGATACAATTTTCATCCATAGAAATGTGGATGCAGATTGTAACAAAATTGTTCATCGGTCACATAATTGTTTCGCTGTCGTGCAAGCCTGTTCCATTCGGCTTCACATTTACGTTGGCCAAAGTTTGGGCGTTTCTAATTCCTTGTAAGAAGTAGCAAGAGTGGTTTATATATTAAATTCACATTAAATACGCAAAACTGAAGACCTAGAACAATATTTGGATATTCATTAATACCAAAGATAAAGAATTACATATTACGGTTTATCAATAAAATGTCTTCCATAAAGATTTGGGGAAGTCTGCAGGTTATTGAGTAAACAAATCCAGATATCAAAATGTATTTTAAAAGTTTTTGAAACTGAATGTAAAAGAACGTTTTTATATCATAGAAAGAAGTCTAACTAAATACTGCAATAGTTTTTTAAGAAGTGAATTTATAAGTGCTAGTCGGTGGTACGAAATCTTAACATTCCATCGCCATAACAAAGAAACGTTGTGAGCTCCAGAAACCACAGATGTAACAAGTCGAGTATGCGTCTCAATAGCACCTTTATTAACGTGACAATCAAGGGGGTATAACTGATAATAAAAAGATGGAAATATAGTTTACCTAAAATATTAGAATCATGTTTTGTATTTATAATTTATTATAGCATGGCATACTTTAAACTCGTTTATGCAAAGAATATAATTACCTTTTATGGAGGCTCCAGATTAATATGATTTTAATGTGGTATATTTATTAGGTTTCAGTCTTCTTTGAATAACTTTTTTTAAATTTTTCATCATATTGTGAGTAGTTAACATAACAAAAGTGAGTCGATTGACATTTTAGTTTCCTGTCTAACATTTTTGTACAATATACCACTTATCAATAACGCTTCTGTCTCTTACATTTGTTTCTTTGTATAAAATTATTTGCTGAGAAACACAAGACTATTGTATTTCTTGTAAAATCAGATAAATTTAGTACACCTCTCTCATTATGACAGAATAAAGTTTTTTAAATAATTTAATTTAATAAGTCGTATATAATCCTAATGTTTTGTTAATAATAAAACCAACTAATGTGCAACTTTCCAAAACGCAGTGTGACCTCATCTTCAGGTACATTTGCAATGATGTATTACATAATGTTATTTACTATAATGCTAAAACATGAAAATTTACCAATATTTTGAAACGTTTTAAATTAGCTGACAATCAAAGTAAAATATATGAACTATTTGAATCTGATTTTACAATTAAAAAGACTGACATTCTTGAAAATAATTTTAAATGTTTTATATCTTCATCAATTCTTTCTTGTTTCTGTAACTTATTTTCATAGGTCAAGAGACAATCCCTGATTATGGAGTAAATTATTTAATCTGTGATATAACTATTGAAACATAGGATGTTTTTCTGTACAGGTACCAAACAGGACATGGTGGAGATGAGGGAAGAGTTTAACAATTTTTCTAAAACATTAATTTTATAAAACTTGACTACATTTTTGATTTCTATGTTACATTCCAACAAATGTTTACAGAAGTATACCGTTACACAGTTGTTGCGAATTGTGTTTCTGCCAAAAACTGAAATAAATGATACATTATTTGTAATTCATCACTACCTAATTTCAATATATTTTTAAAATTTTCTTTTACATATTTTTTGATTGATAGTTAATTCTATGAAAGAACTTTCAAGGTTACCAAGTTGGTGCTTACTTCTAAATGACAGATGAACATCTTGCATTTTCAATGCCTTTTGCAATATTTACTTCATTGAACCACCAGAAGATTGACACACACAGGAATATACATACTTATTATTTTCATTATCATTTACATTTATTTGCATGAACATTAGGGCAAGAAATAGTATTATAATTATCTAATGTATCAAACATTATTTTTAGCGTGTTAAAACTTTTCCCTTCTTCACACACTGACGGTTCAGCTTTCTGTGGCAAAGTTAGGAGGATTTTGTAAAACATGAACAATAGAATAGCCCCACTTTTGCAATCAACAATGGTGAGGAAAATTATAATATCAAAGAGGGGTTGTATTACCAAATTCTAATACTTTGCACCCAATATTTCCAGTTTGTTTTCCAGTGCCAATTCGAAGGAATTGATTGTTTTCATCATACCACCTATAACGTCTCCAACGTCAAAAACAAAATCACTACACACGTTTTCATTTACATGAACACATTTTTCATTAACATGAACATTTGTAATGGTTTTATCCTTTTCTGCTTTTGGTGAAATGCCTCTAACACATTAAGCTGGTAAGAAATCTTTGCCTTGCGGATCAGCGGCAACATTGTCGGTTTCTGAAGCTCCTAAAATTTCGTTTCAGCGATATCACATTAGGCGATTTATAATAATTCAGAGGCTGACAGAGAACACGCGTTTAATTGTATGAGTACGCAATGTTAAAAATTTGTATCAGTTCTCTTGTATCGATAGCGGTCCTTGGAAGAATTTTCAAACTAACAACAAACTTTGACAAGAAATTCTTGATCAGTGTTCTCATCCGATATCTTGTCAGTAGCTGAAATGGCCGCCGTTTGTGTTAATAGAATTGATGATTGTAGAAACGTTGTCCATGCAAAGAGCGGGGCCGGCCTACAGCTTGGCGAGAGCAACCACAGCCAGATGACGAACCATGGAGTTACAGAGCATGCTGCTACCTTAATCAGAAGTATTTATGAATGAAAAACAGAGGAAAACTTGAAGGAAGTAACATGTCTCTGTCTTTTTTGAAGAACACTTTGTTCTCATTTACTAATTGAATTCTGTCCTTCGAAGGTAAATTTCGTTAATAATTCATTTATTTGTTGTGTACACTTAAATTGCGTCAAACTGTTTTGAAGTACATTTTACTAGACAAAGAGACGTACATCGTTTTGGAGTGTAAATATGCTGACGGGAGAACCGCTGAAGACAAGGCACTACTAAGTCGCAAATGCTCACAATGCGGAGAGTCGACCTCTTCTGTAGATGTTATCACGTTGACTGGCCCCATGCTCCAACGCGTAGTCTTATAAAGGTGGAGACATATTATTTTCCAAATAGTCGTCGAGGAGTGCCTGATTTTTCCGTATTGGTCAGTTACGTAGTTGATGAATCAATTCTTGATGAATGGACGAAACTTTGATGCAAAGACAGGACAGAAAGTGTCGCTAGTGTCTCCATGAGTGTCTTTGTGTTATTGTGGCCAATGTGCCATAAAATAGGTTATTCGTAATAAGAATGAAACCTTAATTTTGAATCAAAATATTTACGATAGAAAATCTAAATATAGTGAAATATAATATTGTTGAACTTGCTTCGATGCCTATTGGGAATACTTTGGCATATATTTGTAATGCAATGTGGCGTGTAAGAGATCATCCTCGTTTCAATAATTTAGCTAGTGAATATGAATGTTTACTGTGAATTTAATGCATGATCAGAGAGTAGTTTTTAGTAGTGTAGTCGCTATCATTGATAGGGGAAGAGAGGAATATCATTGTGCAAGTTTATATGTTTTTGTGGCACTCATATTGATATGTTAATATATTCCTGTTTCAATAAATAACTTTTAAAAAATAGAAAAGGAATATTTATTACTAAAAAATACTCATATAAAGAGTATCACGTTGTTTTAATGGAGAATGCTGGAGCAGTACCCTAACAAACGGGCCACGGACCGCGCGCGATCTGTCCATCCTCTTCCTTGTCCTATCCTCTCCTTACACACACACACACACACAAACATGCACTACACTACCACATACTCCGGGAGACCGGTCGGGAGTTTAAAGCTTGTCCCGGCTGGGGTATTGCCTTGCTAGTGGGAGAGTCCTGGTTAGAGGGAAACCCCACAAGCGGGCGGTCGGCGCCGGATCTCGCCATCCAGCTATGGAAGATCACCGCCATCTCCCGAGAAAAAACATGCACTACACTAACGGGTCTAAGTTCAACCTTGGACCACCTCGCTTCGTTGGCAACAACTGTTTGTACATCGTTCGTCTTGAGGCAACATCTTGTGGCCATATAATTCGACATAGAAAAGGCCTACGACACCACCTGGGGACATGGCATTCTGCACTCTTGGGGATTTAGGGGGAAGCTTCCTCTATTCCTTCAAAGCTTCCTTTCGAACAGATCCTTCCGTGTTCGTGTGGGTGATAGGCTTTCTCGTAGTCACCCTCTTGAAAATGGTATCCCCCAAGGATCATTCCTGAGTGTCACTCTGTTTGCCATCGCCATCAATGGTATAGCGTCGACCGTGCGAGAACCTGGAAAGGCGTCGTTGTTTGTGGACGACTTTGCCATCTGTTCATCCAGCAACATCAGTGTGATACAGAGGCAACTCCAAATGGTGCTCAACAAGCTCCACGAATGGAGCACGTCAACGGGCTTTAATTCCTCTGCTACTAAATGTACCTGTTTGCATTTTTGTAGGATATTCCATCTGCATAGCAACTCAGTTCTTTACTTGGGAGGAAATTAGCTTCCATTCGCTGAATCTGCTAAGTTCCTGGGGCTTACATTTGACAAATCCCTAACGTGGCGTGCTCATATCCGTGGATTACAAACCAGATGTCTCTCCCCTTAATCTTCTTCGAATGCTGAATGGCACATCATGGGGTACCGACCGCACTACCCTACTGCGGTTATATAGATCACTCATCCGCTCAGTTTTGAATTACGGTAGTGAAGTGTATGGCTCGGCAGCTCCATCCACTCTGCGACCCATCAATAGTATACACCACGCTGGTATCCGTCTGTCAACTGGTGCGTATCGCACCAGCCGAATTGAGTGCTTTCTAGCCGAGGCTGGTGAGCCCTCCTTAAAAGAAGGCGGGATATCTTATTAGCATCTTACGGTGCTAAAGTATCAGGACTTCCTAATCATCCTTGTCGCCAAATAATTACCCATCCTAAGTATGAAACATCCTGTATTCTTCGAACATCGCTGCCTCACCCTCCTGGTATTCGATTGCGAAATCTTTTGCGTGACCTTAATGTTGATCTTCCGACACCTGTGAAACCCCCAAGTCACCCCATTCCCCCTTGGAAACTCCTCCGTCCGAATATTGATCTCAGACTATCCAAGCTTCCCAAACAAACGACTAGCCCTCTTGTTTACCAGATGCATTTTTAGGACATGATAGCCTATCCAGATCATGTATTCTTATAGACAGATGGTTCATCGTGCAATGGTACAGTGGCATGTAGTTTTTACTGTATCAGAGCCACCAAATCATATCGGGTACATTCTCAGTGCAGTATCTTCACTGCTGACATGTATGCAATTCATGAAGCCCTAAAATACATCGAGTCAGCGAGTTTGCGCCGAGTCGTTCTCTGTTCTGATTCTCTCAGCTCACTACAAGCTGTCTCCCGTTCTTCATCAGCCTACCTGACGCAATCAGTTCAAAACATCATCCACCGCCTTTTGTCTCACCACTATGACCTGGTACTAAGTTGGGTCCCAGGCCATGTGGGAATCGTGGGAAACGAGATGACTGATCGGGCGGCGAAATTGGCGACGGAGAGTACTCGTGTTGACATTTCTTTTGTACCATCGTCTGATGTTAAAGCTTCTTTAAAACGATCCATCTTTAGAGCGTGGCAAACAGAGTGGCACAATACCACCTATAAACTAAGTACAATAAAGGATTCTGTCAATTCTTGGCGTTCCTCATCCAGACCTTGTAGGCGCGAGGAAGTTATTTTAACCCGTCTTCGTATCGGACACTGCCAGTTTTCTCACAGTTTCCTCCTTCGAGATGAGTCTCCTCCTACCTGTGATAGATGCAGGGCGGATCTTTCCGTGGAACACGTCCTCCTGCAGTGTTTGAAATTTGTTGGCAGCCGACGAAGACATGGTCTGGGCAACTCTCTACGAAAGGTGCTCGGAGATGACGATTCCGTGCTCTCAAAGCATTTTTGTTTTTTGAGAGAAAGCGGAATATATAATTTTATCTGACAAATAAGGGCAATAAATATCTTATCTGCCACAGATTTGTTTTTAAAATTTGTCTTGTTTACCTGATTTTCTTATGCGTAATGGATGGTTTCCTTTTAGAGTATATATGAGCTTTTAAATTAGCTGGAAAGTTGCACCAGCAACTCTTTTAATAAACTTTAATTGATTTTTTTAGAAATACTTTGACATGGGCGCCAATGACCTTGGTAGTTGAAGCGCCCTTTAAACCCAATCAATCAATCAACTAACGGGTCTAATAACCAAAGCAGTTGGCGCGGCCGGAAACACGAAAAATCAATCAGTCAATTTTAATGAAGAAACATAGGTTTAAAGAGAATGTTTCTCACCTGTTAGAACAGACAAGTTACAGAAGACTACTTACATTAACACTTAATTTCTTACTTTTTGAACATTTAATATTGAAAGATAAATTCCAGAATTGATAAATTCGCAATAGTTTAAGAGAGATGAGCATTTAAATCCGATCCTTTTTTTTGTTAAAATCGTAAAAACTAATCGACCCCCCCTGTTGAGTTTTTCGCAAGATTCGACCAGAAAATCAATGTTAGAATTTCCTCATACAACAATGAATTCGAAAGAGCGATTGCTGACTTTGTTAAGTGTTATCTCCAGGTTTTCTAAGAACAAAATATAATCTGCAGTTCTCTCTTTTTGAGGTCTGGAGATGCAAAGTATTATCAATTTTAGTGAAGTAAGATGTACAACAAATTTCGAAAATATTTTGAATGGAATACACATTGAATTCCGCCAAGGGCCATCAATATTACTTCTAACGTAAATACAGGAACCCTCATACGTAGGACCTTTATACGATTCTCTCTCTCTCTCTCTCTCTCTCTCTCTCTGCAATAAAAGCCTGCGAGGTAAAAGTTTGGAATTTGGAAAATGCTAAGTTCATTAGGAGATAACCAATGTTCTGTAATTCAAAGAACATCCATTTGATTTAGATCGCTCTGTAGAGCTGCCTCGATAAACTCAGTATTATTTGAAAGGAATTAAACATTATGGTGAAGAATGTTTATTTTTTGCAAGTACCTACACGAATGTTTTTCCTCTAGTTAAAATCGTAAAAATTAATCGAAGAATTAATTAAAGAAAAGAAAATATAGCTGTTTCCGTTGATTTTGGTTTTCTAAATCCATGTTGGCAATCTGAAAGCGCGTCGTGTTTAGTGAGAAAGGTTTCCATTCCTACGTAAAAAAGTCTCTCTAATATTTTTGAAAAAACTGATAGAAGAGAAATGGGCCGATAATTTTGAATTTCGTTTTTGTTGCCTTTTTGAAGAGCGACTTAATTTTAGCTGTTTTGAAAATATCTGGAAACGTTCCAGTGCATAAAGATGCATTAAATATGTGAGTTAACGGGTGTATAATGGCATACGCACAAGTCTTTAACAAAGAATCTGGGAATTCATCTAAACCGGACGAATATTTATTTTTTAGTTTACCGATTATTTTGAGAATTTCATAGGAAGAAGTTTCGGAAACGAACATTGTGTCTAAAATTTTGGGTGAACTATCTGTTTTTGAATTTTGTGCCTGAAGACCCTTAGTGAGATCGGCAGCAATTCTCGAAAAGTATTGGATAAAGATACTAGCCACTGTTGCCGGATCGTTTACATTTATATAGTTATATTTATAACAACATTCTCTATGGGTTTTCTAGTTGATTTGGTAGTATTTTTTATTATATTCCACATTGCTTTTGTTTTATTATATGAGTTCAAAATATCGTGATCGTTTTTCATGATTTTAGCATGCCTTATGACTTTTCGTAACAATGTTTTGTATTTTTTAAAGTAGATAAGGAAATCTTGAGATACGTCATTACGTTTAGAAAAGAAAGAAAGAATTCGCTTGTTTTTACAAGATGTCCTAATTCCTTGTGTTATCCAAGAATTGCTTTTCCGTGAAATATTTAATTTTCGTTTTTGAAGAGGAAAGCAAGTGTTAAAATGAATTGAAAGAGTTGAAAAAAAGAATTATATTTGTCGTTTATATCAATAGTATTATAAACCGCTTCCCATGACTCCTGCATCAAGTAATCAATGAATAATTTAATTTTACTTTTGGTAAACAATCTAGTCATACGTGTATTATTTATTGTGTCAGTGATAGCATTTCTTATAATGGTAAGAATTTGTGGATCGTGGTCACTGTATCCTAAATCTTTGGTTTCAACTTCATATCGAGTAGTAGTTTTGTTAATTATAATTTGATCAATTGCCTTCATCGAATGTTGGGTGATTCGTGTAGGTATATTAATTGTAATGTCTAAATTGAAGGAATTAATTAAATTGAGAAACTTTTCTTTCTCGCAAGATTCGACCAGAAAATCAATGTTAAAATCTCCGCATACAACAATGGATTCAAAAGAGCGATTGCTGGCTTTGTTAAGTGTTATCTCCAGATTTTCTAAGAACAAAATATAATCTGCAGTTCTCTTTGTCGGAGGTCTGTAAATGCAAAGTATTATCACTTTTAGTGAAGTAAGATGTACAACAGAAATTTCGAAAATATTTTCAATGGAATACACATTTAATTCCGCCAAGGGGATAGAATCAATATTACTTCTAACGTAAATACATGAACCCCCATACGTAGGACCTTTATGCGATTCTCTCTCTCTGCAATAAAAGCCTGCGAGGTAAAAGTTTGGAATTTGGAAAATGCTTAGTTCATTAGGAGATAACCTATGTTTGTAAAGCAAAGAACATCCATTTGATTTAGATCGCTCTGTAGAGCTGCCTCGATAAACTCAGTTTTATTTGAAAGGGATTGAACATTATGGTGAAGAATGTGAATTTTTTGCAAGTACCTACACGAATGTTTTTTGCTGCATCTGACTGTAGTTGCTATATATTTACTCCATTTTTACCTCCTTTACCAAAGTTGGGAGCACACGAAGCACTACTGCAACCATCCTTATCGGTGCGTAGCATGCGGCGAGAATCACGATAGCAGAACTTGTGATAACAAGGAAAACAAGACGAAGCCTGCAAAATGCGCCCTTTGTGAAGGTCCCCACACAGCAAGTTATAATGGATGTGAAATTTATCAAAAAATACGCAATAAAAAATATCCACAGGCGTCTAAAATTCCACAAAATTCAAACTCCAGTGCTTCACAAAACAATATGAACACAGGTCAAGAAAACTTTCCACCTACTTCGATAAATAATTTCCATCAGCGTAGTACTTATGCACAAGCACTGAAAAACTCACAAAAGAAGGATAGTCTGAACAACAATGCCACAAACACGGAGTCCAATACTCAAATATTTTCAATAATACAACAGACTTTCGAAAGATTTGAAACTATACTCAACAGACAAGCAGAACAAATAAGTGCACTTTTAAATCTTGTGTCAAAACTGCTAACTAAATAATGAACAAATCATATAAGATAGCAGCTTGGAACGCCAATGGCTTGCTACAACACCGAGAAGAAGTCAAGTGTTTTCTCCAGTTAACAAATACGGATATCATGCTCATTTCAGAAACTCATTTCACCAACAAAAGTTTTTTTCTCGCTTCAAGGATACAACATGTATTATACAAATCATCCGGATGGTACAGCACATGGAGGAACAGCTATACTTTTTCGGGAAAAAATTAAACATCACTTAAATTCTCAATTTAACACCACGTATTTGCAGGCAACATCCATTCAAGTAAGAGATGCATTCGGAACATTGAATATTGCAGCAATATACTGCCCTCCGAAGCATAAAATCCAGAGTTCACAATTCGCAAGCTTCCTCAGAACACTTGGATTTATTTCTGGCGGTGACACAGAAGATTTATTTCTGGCGGTGACTACAATTCTAAACATCCATTATGGGGCTCCAGACTAACCTCCCCGAAAGGTAAATCTCTATATGAAACTATAATAAACGAAAAATTATCCTCGTTCTCTTCTGGCCAATCCACCTACTGGCCGACAGACACTAACAAAATTCCTGATGTATTAGATTTCTTTATTGTAAAAGGAGTTAACCAAAGTTACATTCACACCTACTGGTCACAAGATCTATCGTCTGATCATTCACCGATTCTACTAGTCATTAGCTCAATCATTATTGAAGACAATAAGCAAACCTCAATCCACAACAATAGAACAAATTGGAAATATTTCTCAGAATGGCAAACTAATAACAGCACAGCTAATCTACCATTGAAAACTGCTTTCGACATAAATGAAGCTATAGAATATGTAACCAGACAACTCCATCAAGCTGCGTGGCACTCTACACCAGAAATAAAGCAAAACAAAAAGCTATATATCCCACAAGTAATAAGAGAAAAGGTGAAATCAAAACGTAAATTAAAGAAACAATGGCAAATCACTAAAGACCCAGCAGTCAAAAGAAGACTAAATTCAGCTTCGCAAAACCTCAAAAGATTACTTCAAGAATATCGAAACCACGCCCTACAAGATAAACTCACAAAATTGATTCCGAATTCGAACTCAGAGTATTCTCTTTGGAAATCTACTAAATACTTGAAGAGACCGATGCAACCTATTCCTCCCATCAGAAAAATCGACAGCACATGAGCTAAAACCGACGAAGAAAAAATCGAATGCTTCGCGTCCCATTTCTCTAACATCTTTCAACCATTTCCTTCACAAATATCTGCTACAGAAGAGGAAGAAATTTACATCTTCTTAGATTCACCACTGCAACTAGCTCCCCAAATCAAATCCGTAAGTGCTCGAGAAGTTGAAACAACAATCAAGAATTTACCAACTAAAAAAGCTCCCGGATACGATATGATTTCAGCAACAATTCTACACCATCTACCAAGAAAACTAATAGCCTTACTTACTTCCATCTTCAATGCCATCCTAAGACTAGGACGCTTCCCTGATCAATGGAAAATCGCTCAATAGTCATCCCTAAGCCCGGCAAACCAACACATGAAGTTGTATCATACAGACCTATTAGTCTACTGCCAATATTATCAAAAGTTTTTGAAAAACTGCTTTTGTCAAGTTTAAATCCACTTCTACAAGAAAATGAAATAATACCTCATCAGTTTGGATTTAGACAACAACATTCGACTGTAGAACAAATTCATCGAGTAGTAAACGAAATTAGTGAATCGCTAGAAAATAAAGAATATTGTTCTGCTGTATTTCTAGACGTAAGCCAGGCTTTTGATAAGGTTTGGCACCCAGGTCTATTGTATAAAATTAAGAAAAATCTACCGTATCCTTACTATCACTTGTTAAAATCGTATCTTACAGAGAGATATTTTCAAATAAAATTTAACGGTGAAACTTCAAAACTTATCCCTATAAAGTCAGGAGTGCCTCAAGGAAGTGTGCTTGCACCTTTCCTTTATTCATTATATACTGCCGACATCCCATCATCTGTAAACGCATTGACAGCAACCTACGCGGACGACACAGCCATCTTCGCTCGACATGAAGATCCAGCAGAAGCATCTCGTCTCGTAGAAGAACATCTGCAATCCATCCACAAGTGGCAGAAACGCTGGCGCCTCAAGATCAATGACAAGAAGTCTGTCCAAGTCACCTTTAGTCTGAAGCACGAAACGTGTCACCTATAAAAATCGGATCGCAATGTATTCCTCAAAATGACTCGCCAAAATATCTCGGACTTACTCTGGACAGAAGACTGACATGGAAAATACATATAAAGAAGAAAAGAAAAGAATTAGACCTAAAACTTAGAAGGTTAAACTGGCTACTTGGAAGAAAATCATCATTAAGCATCGCAAACAAAGTAATTGTGTATAAAGCAATATTAAAACCAGTATGGACATATGGAATTCAACTTTGGGGACAGCTCAAAATTCTAATGTTGAAATATTACAACGCTTCCAGTCTATAGCCTTAAGAAAATTTGTAAATGCCCCCTGGTACGTAAGGAATGCAACATTACACAAAGACTTACAGATTCCAACTATAAAAGAAGAAATCAAGAATACCAGTGCAAAATACCTACAAAGACTACATAATCATCCGAATATTCTAGCCACCAACTTACTAGACAATAGTGACTCCTACAGACGACTTCAACGCCATCATACTCTAGACCTTCCACATCGACTTTAAATTATTCATTTCAGAAATTATAATTAATAGTTAATTTGTATTAATAATGTATCATTGGTGGAGTAAGGTCATGGGATTTTACTCCTCTCATGTATTTGTTTATGTAAATCTATGTAATTTTGCCAAATGTTTGTTCACAAACAAATTGCAAAATAAAATATAATAATAAAAAAAAATTACCTCGAGTGCGTGGTCGAAGGTTGTAGTGTGTCCCGGCAGTGACAGGTTGTGAGGAAGATGGGGCATCAGGTGTAGATGAATTGGTAGTGGGAATGGGAGAAACGGGAGTAGGTTCAGAGGAAGAGGCAACAGGGCTCGAAACAAGGGTGGGAGGTGGAGAACGTAAGGAAGGTGGAAGAGATGGTTTTTTGGCAGGAGACTGCGTAAGACTGGAGTTGATGATGCATTGAGCAAGCTTATTACCGACTGCATGTTTTCCAGCAAGGTTCATGTGAAGACCATGCCGGGTGAAATGTTTTGCTGAGAGGAAATTCATTTCAAAAAGTGTGACATTTGTTTCTCTCAGCTGCAGTTTTTATTGTTGGTTTGCGTGCTTAATCTCATTGCATAGTGTTGGTCTGTTGTACCAGAAGGACAGAGTCGAGACTACAATGTTAGTATTTTGGGCGGCACATTGTAATTTGTTAAAATGTTGTTCAGGTGTAAAGTTACCGCCCAAGTTAATGTCATTCTGCCCTCCTATGATAATGACTGTGTCCTGATTGGTCAGTGTCTTTGTGTGGGTGTCCAACTCTGCAGTCACATCTGCAAACCTCCCGTTAGGTTTAAAAATAGATGAGACTGAGAAATTGGAGGGTAACTTCCTACTGAGAATGGAGGAGAGATGGCGGCCATGACTGTCAGCTAAAATAAGTACCTGTTTTTTAGGCTCAGTAGGAATGTCTTTGTTTTCAAGTGAGCTAGGATGCGCAGCTTTACGTGTTTTGGTTTTGACGCGCTTCCTAGCCTGTTTGCGTTGGTTTGTGCATGAATTTTTTGATGGTAGAGAAGGGTGGTGAGGATCAGGAAGGCGAGGAAAATCTGTTTCATAATCTAAAACACTAAATTTGTTTTGAGTTGTGACTGGATGCAGTGCCTGTGTCTTTTGTACAGTCACGGGTGTACGGTTGGTATTATTCGCCGTGTTGCCGACTTGTACCCAACCGTCTGTGTAGAGAACGACCTCTTCCAACCTTCGGATATGTTGATCTAAATTATTGTTTACGTGTGTGAAGGCTTTCAGAAGGTCGGCTTTGAGAGTGTAGAGAGTAAAAAAAGTAGATCGAGCAGTAGCCATGTCGCGAATGCGTTTTAATGTACGTGATAAAAATTTGGTATAAATACAAGAAAACCCAGATAAGAACAACAAAAACCTAGCTGTATATGTTAAAAGTGTAAAATTGATGTGTATTCAATAAATTAAAAAGTAAGTTTCAATATAAAAACGAGAAGGTATGCTACTCACAAAATCTATTGAAGCTAGTACTTACGAAATTTGGCAATGTGGCTACGTAGAATTTCGTTCACTTAAGCTGCAACTGTTTAATATAATCAGTAGAGTATACTTTACCGTAATTAGATAAAAGATATTATCTGAAATTTTGTCTTCGTTGTATAGAATAAGATTAGAAACACAAATTCAAACTATTTGATATAGTGTCCTCGTAACGTTCAAAACAACGGAATTGTCACTTGTCACAGAAAATACAATAAAGCTTTCAGAAAATTAATTCGCACAGTGATTTAATATTGGAAAATAAACTGAACTGTGAATATGTTTTGACACTTATCAACACCTCGTAAATCTGAAAGTTCGTTGAGGTTTGAATGTCCGTTTAAAATTCGTAATTTTTTTTGTCTTGGTTATAGCAAAAAAATCGGTTGGAATTATATTTTCAGCTAACCTGCAACAAGTAATGAACACACCTAAAACACACTAGGCACAGACAAATCACTAAAAACGATATATAATCACCAAATTTCAAGAGCACAACCAGATGCGTCCGTCTCGTAAGATGGCGTCAACCAGTCCTCTATTTATTATTAATATTATTCAAATAGTCCTCTATTTATTATTAATATTATTCAAATCTGATTGTGAAAGAGAGAAGACCCTAAAATTTACCCAAATTTAAAGTAGGTGATGAAGTAAGAATAAGTAAACTAAAGTCTATATTTGATAAATCGTATACTGCTAATTGGTGTATTTGAAATTGTTAAAATTATTCATTCCAATTCTATTGTTTATCATCTTAATGCTATTTAAGGTTCATTTTATGAATGTGAATTAGAAAAAACAAAATATCCTGATTTATATTTAATTGAAAAAGTATTAAAAACAAAAGGAATTAAAGTATATGTAAAATTCTTATTATTTGATCAATCGCATAATTCATGGATTGAAAAATTAAATATTGTACATTTTTAGTCTTGTAATATTATAGAAGATTATTTTTCTTTATTTTATAGATAGAGCTGATGCCCAGATCTGGCATCGCCTTTTATTACTAACAATGGCTACTTCCGCATTTTAAACTCATTATCGATAAAATGATATAAGGAATAAAGTTAATGAAGAGAAGAAATGTAAGGAATAAGAAATTATTTAATCATTCGATTTGATTGTGCAGCATATAAAGAAAAGGGAATATATGTATATAAGAAATTATTTCACATTCGAAAACAATTTAATAGCTTAACTAACAACTTGCTCTCAGATACGAGCGTCGGTGGAATATATGTATATTAGAAAATTCTTCTTAAATATAATCATTAGCTAGCTGACCCGGCGAACTCTGTTCCGCCTTAACAGTCGGTCCCATCTTTTTTTCGCGTCGCACTCACTGTGAGAAACTGTACTATCCTTGTTGCACTCGTGATAATAAAGCTATTGCAGATTTGTGTTTTTCTCTCAAACAAAGAAGAATTTCAAAAAAACGCTCTGATATTAGTGTAACTAACACGACTTTGTTTTATATATATATATAGATAACGGCGAACGAAAGGCGGCTATCATTATCGCCTTCTGTTATCACTGCGGCGTTACAACAATGGGTTACAACGGGCAACAATGACCGCTAACATGCGAAATCACGCGAAAACGTGCGTTCTCACACAGGAACGCTGTCGAACGGGATAAACAGTATCCTATGTCCGTCTCCTGGCCCTAAGCTTCCTGCTCACCAACTTTCAGTCAAATCGGTACAGCCGTTCTTGAGTTATAAATAGTGTAACTAACACGACTTTCTTTTATATATATATAGATAACGGCGAACGAAAGGCGGCTATCATTATCGCCTTCTGTTATCAGTGCGGCGTTACAACAATGGGTTACAACAGGCAACAATGACCGCTAACATGCGAAATCACGCGAAAACGTGCGTTCTCACACAGGAACGCTGTCGAACGGGATAAACAGTATCCTATGTCCGTCTCTTGGCGCTAAGCTTCCTGCTCACCAACTTTCAGTCAAATCGGTACAGCCGTTCTTGAGTTATAAATAGTGTAACTAACACGACTTTCTTTTATATATATAGATTTGCAGGTTCACATACACACCACCAAAAAAGTTGTTATATTGTTGAATTTCATTTAATTGAAAGAATTAATAGCTTATAATGAAAACAAATTTTAAGCCTTAATTCGGGCACCAAAATTTTTTTATATGAATTGAGATGAGTTAATAATTAATTATTATGTTCTAAAATTCAGCCGTCCATGTCTGGTCACCTCAATTATTTATGAATTAGAAGCAAATGAAAAGAAATTAATAATCTATATGAAGTGCGAAGAGGTAATTAATTAGAATAATATATAAAAAACTTGTAGGCGTGTGTATTCGCGCGTCTTAATTATTTATGAAGTAAAAGCAATTGGCATGAATTATTTGAAGATTTTAAATAATGTATACATTTTATTTTAGTGCCAATGGTGGTAAAAGATTTAGAAATCGGAAAAGATAAGAAGGAACTAAGGAAATAATCTCTACCATTTCGACTTGCATTTGGGCCGATGAAACTTTATCATTATATAACAGATGATTAAATGAAAAAGGTTCATATTATTCATCATCCATTTAAATTTCATCAATATTTTCATCTTTTTTAATATTTTCATCTCTATTTTTAGAAATTTTATTATTTTCGTCTTCATCACCTTTTTGGATAAGATCATCATTTTTAATATTTGGATTTTTATTTTCACTCATTGTAATATTTTTATCATTATTTTCGCTCATTTTAGTATTTTCGTCTTTATTTTCAGAAATTTCTATTATTTTCGGCTTCATCATCTTAAATTTGAATAAGTTCATTAATTTTAATATTTTCATCTCTTAAAACCTATGTTTTCATCTATTTTGATATTAGTACGTGATTGTTGAATCGACTGTACTAGAAACCCATATTCTTCTTCATTTAAACAAATAGCTTGACGGAACTCAAAATTTGGAGAATTTTTAAAACACCGAAATCCTTATACACTTAATTTTTTATCATATCCATTTATTTAGCAAAAAAATGATGAGATTTTTTCACTTTAAAAATTATCTTTTAACACTATAACTTATTAGATAAAAAAGTATGTACTAAATTTATGTTCTAATAAACGGAGACTACACGTAAGTAGCTATATGAATATTGAAAGTGTCATAATATTATGGGATTTTCAAAAACGAATAAGGCGGCACTTTATGAATTTGTACAGGAGTATAAAAAGAACAGCATTGTGAAAAAATTACTCGCAACATTTAATTTCCATAATGAAATATTTTCATCTAATCAAGCACATTCTGATGCTAAAATAAACATTATTAAAGTAAAAGGTCTTGGTGAAATAGAAATATAGATTGGAAATTTAGTTTAAATAATATTTATTATGATTTAGTAAATTATTTCAAAGAATAAACATCGTTTGGAATACAAATTAAAGAAGGATTTAAAAATTTCATGCTCATGCTCGTAGTTTGTATTAGTAGTTTGTATACAATATGTAGAATTAGATCTATCTGGAGCAATAAAACAATAATTTAAACATAATTTCCAATCTCACCAACATACTATACATGATAAACATTCAGGACATGATATTATTACAGCTAAAAATCTAGAAATTATATTTTTAAGTACTAGTTTAGATGAAGGTATTAAAAATATCGCTGAAGTAGACAATGCATATTGTGCTCATTGCAAATCTAACCAAACCTTAGAACATGCAAAATTACAACTTATGAATGAAACTGGTATATTAAAAGCTAATGTAATATGTAGAATGCGTAATAATCAAGTGTCTAAATCAGTTGACAATACAAAATATCCAAATACTTGTAAACATTTTGAAAAAAGAATCTTAATTAAGTATTACAAAATGGTTATTATCCAAATGAAAGGCTAGAAAATTTTGATAAATTACAACAAAATTTGACATATGAAGAGATAAATTGGTCTTCAGTTTTAAGTAATAATAAACAAGTAGATTTTAAATTTGTAAAGCAAGTATGTGAACATTTTTAATGTGAAAATTTGGGAGATTATTACGTTTTATATTTCAAATTAGATTCTCTCTTATTAAGCAATGTATTTAATAATTTTAGAGACACATGCTATAAAAATTATGGTCTAGATCCAGTATATTACATATCAGCACCACAATTAGCCGATCATGCCCCTTTAAAACTTACAGGTCAAAGATTAGACCGTATTAAAGATAAAGATTTATATGAACTATATGAGAAACGTATATGTCGTGGTATATCTATGGTACCGCATAGATATTCTTTAGGTAATATTTGTTATTTCTATGATCAAAATGTACAAAAATCTATCAAAATATCAAAGAAAAATTGAACATTTAGGAATTTAAAAGTGTAAATAATATTTAAGCTATATTATGTGTTTAGATGCAAATAATTTGTATGGCCTTGCTTTAAGTCTACCTATACCCATAGGAAATTTTAAAAAAGAAACAAAAATATTTAAAATTAATGAGATTTTTAATTTATGTGAAGAGGGTAGTAAAGGCTATACATTTGAAGATGATTTAAACATTCCAGATGATTTACATGATAAATTTAACAATTTTCCATTATGTGCAGAACATTAAACTCCAAATGAGAATGAATTATCAAACTATTAAAAAGATCTAATAAATAAAGGAATAGGAAATAAAACAAAAGATACAAAGCTTGTAAATACATTAAAAGAGAAAATAAGTTTTGTTAAAGTAGCTACTGCTATATTAACAATACATGTTGTGAATGATAATAATTTAAACCACATTCATTACGGTAAAGTTTATAGACAATACAACATAATAAACCTCTTGATTATATTGTAATATATAGTCTATAAGCAAGAAAATAATTATTAACCATTTCATCAATTAGTAATTTATTTATTTTTAATTTATTTATTTTTAATTTTATTATTTATTTATTTTATTTATGTTAATTATGTTATTTACGTTATTTACGTAATTTTTCTTTTTTTTCCAATTTTTTTGTTATTTTTTGTAGTCGAATTGATATATTTAATTATGTAAAAAAATTAATTTATTAATATCTTTTTCCATACATCCTTTATACACTAATCTCAATTTCTTAATTGTTTGAAGATCTTAAAAATCTTTCTCATTTAAGCCGTCTATGAACAGGTGCGTACCGCACCAGCCGAATTGAGTGCCTTCTAGCCGAGGCTTGTCAGCCCTCCTTAAAAAGAAGGCGGGATATTTTATTAGCATCTTACGGTGCTAATGTATCAGGACCCTCTAATTATCCTTGTCGCCAAATAATTATCCATCCTGAATATGAATATTTCTGGCGTTCTTCATCCCGACCTTCTAGGCATGAGGAAGTTATTTTAACCCGTCTTCGTATTGGACACTGCCACTTTTCTCACAGTTTCCTCATCCGAGGTGAATCTCCTCCTACCTGTAATTCATACTGGACAGTTCTTTCTGTGGAACACGTCCCTGCATTGTTTGAAATTTGTTGGCCGCCAACGAAGACATAGTCTGGGCAACTCTCTACGAGAGGTGCTCGGAGATGACCATTCCGCGCTCTCAAAACTTTTTTGTTTTTTGAGAGAAAGCGGAATGTATAATTTTATCTGATATAGAAGTGCAATAATATTTTTATGTTTTTCTGGCCCGAGATTTACGTTTTAGAACTTTGTTTTTATCTTCTTTTACCTTTTTTGGGTAACTGAAGCTTTCCTTTTTAGGGTATGTATGTGCCATTAAATTAGCTGGTAAGTTGCATCAGCAACACTTTACTAGAACTTTATTTATTTTAGAAATACACACAGTACCTAGCACAACCATAACCTCTTTTGTTTACAAACAAAAATACTTTGAAATGGGCGCCTATAATCTTAGTAGTTGAAACACCCTTTAATTCAATCAAGCAATCAATTGAAGTGCAGCTCACTAATTGTTTTATTTTCAACCTACTAATAGTTGCATAGCCTTGTGTACATGGAAATATAAGTGTACGTAGGAACAAATGTATATATGCATTAAGTCAGTGTGTGTAAATTTAAAATGGTTTTTGAACTGTAGTTACTGTATCCAATTTGCGTGTAAATTTAATTATTGTAAATTTAATGTAATAACAATATAGGAATCAGCACGCGGGAGCCACAACGCGAGACGAGGCTCCAATCTTCTTCTCAAGGAGGGGAGTGATGTCGCGGGGCCGCAAAGAGCTGGCGCCCGCGTAAGCATAATTGCGTAGCTCCACTTCGGAAAGTGTGTCTCAGCAGTAAAGACCTATATAAGACCTTGACCTCCGCTTAGTGGGGGGACGAATGCTACTCGTGAGCTCGTCGCCTGTGTGCTCGGTCCTTCCACTCCTCCGATCGGCTGAAACTGGCCCTGCCGACTTGCCTTCATCCCCAGACGGTTCAGATTGACTCAAATTGGCCCTGTCCCCCCTCACTTCACTCATAGTCGGTTCAGATCGGCTCAAACTGGCCCTGCCGACCTCCCATCACTTATGGTCGGTTCAGATCGACGCAAACTGTATCCTCCGACATCTCTTCACCCCTCCGTCGGTTCAGATCGGCACTAACTGGCCCAGCCGAAACTCCTCTTCCCCCGCTAGTCCAGACCGAACATCCCGGGACCTGCTAACAGCTTCGCGCAGTCACTACTAACCCCTGCCGATAGCCGCTGCAAAGTCTCTCTTACGGAGAACAGTCCTTGGCGAGGCTGGGCTACGTGAGGTGCCTATGTAAGTAACACTACCCCAATAAACAGCTGTTTACCATGACTGGGGTCATCCCTGTTCTTGTTGCTCCCTCGGCAGCTGATTTTAGGCGCGTCAACTGAGAAAGTCATTTGTCCTGTAAGTATAGTGCATGTTGATGTGACCGCCCACGCGCTTTCACAAGTCCCGCCACTGAGCCTTGTAATGGCGGGAAGCGCGCGGGCCGTCACGCCAGAATGGGCGGACGGAGACTCGCCGCCTTCCTCGGCGGCAGGCCCAGCCGGCGAGCCGCGAGCCCCATGGACTATTTAGCGGGCCTCCTCGCAGCGAGAGGCCAGTCCAGAACCGTGGCGAAGGAGCGCACACGGGAGCAGCGAGAGGCAAGGGGCGGTAAGCGTACCCCCCACTTATCTACGCCGTAGGGAGACGGCGTGACGCCCGGCCTAGTGGAGGCGCGGGCCCGGAGAGTCTGGATCCAGTCAGCGATTGCGGAGCCGTGGCTGAGGAGAGTACACGGGAGCAGCGAGAGGCAAGGGGCGGTAAGCCTACCCCCCACTTATCTACGCCGTAGGGAGACGGCGTGACGCCCGGCCTAGTGGAGGCGCGGGCCTGGAGAGTCTGGATCCGGAGCGCACACGGGAGCAGGACCGTGGCGGAGGAAAGCACACGGAAGCAGGTCCGTGGCAGGGGAGTGCACACGGGTGATGGACCGTGGCGGAGGCAAGCAAGACGGGACGTCAGCCGAGAAGACAGTCTTGCAATGTTAGCGGTTGGACCACTACTGTAAAGAGATTAATAAATTGTTATCGTTGACGCGTGCCTTTCTTTTTGTGTACATAACACATGTTTTCTCCTCTGAAGATATTGATCTTACCCCGCTAGATGGTGAGATCTGGTGGTGACCTATCGTCGGCTAGCGGGCTTTTCCCCACCAGTTATCTCCCATCACCGGGGAACCGCCCCAGCCGGGACAAGCTCTAAGCTTCTGAACGGTCTCCCAGCACGTGGGCTAGTGTAGTGCGTGTAGGTGTGTGTAAGTAAGGGTGACGATAGGATAAGTGAGAAAAAGAAGGTCACGCTCTCCGTGGCCCGACTTTTTAGGGTACTGCTCCGGCATTCGCCTGGTATTGATCCGAGAAACCACGGAAAACTACCGATTTAGACCAGCCGGCCACTGGAATTCTCTTCCAATCAACGTCTAAATTCGGCCTAACTATCTTGCCAGTATTGGAAATTCTGCTGTTGGAACTCGAACCTAGGACCTCCCGTTTGGAGGCACTGCAGTGACATTAGCTGATGCCCTGAGCCACCTCTTTCACCCACTTTTTAATATTGTTATTATTACTATTATTATTATTATTAATACTACTGTTATTATTATTTATGAGAACCATCTGAAAAGTAGTAATTTTTATTCATACTTTTCTCTTTCATATAATCTCTCCCAAATCACCCATCTATTCCCTGGAAATTGCCTTCGTCTACTGCATTCGAATACCCCAGTAGTTCTGTCATTTCGTAAAAGCGATCGAAAACACCGCACCCCATCACGCGTATTAAAATTTCATAAAAGTATTCGACCGTGGTAATGTCGGAGGGATGGATACTTTACTTATATTCTCAGGCAAATAGGAATCGCTATCTTCTTTAGCATGTGGCTGGTACATAGGAATGGCACGCTTGCTCAGCATGAAAAAGGATATGTTTGAGTCAGAGAGACATAGTGCTGGTTTATCGGGCCTCGAATATGGCAATATGGCAGGTTTATCGGGCCTGCATCACGCCTCGAATTTATAGACAACCAAGAACCGACGTCACGAACCGAAATTTATTATACAGTTAAAATACGGTCCTTTTATCTTCTACATTCTTTGAATATATTCCTTTAATATATCTAAAGACCAGATTCGTTAGTAATGCGTTAAATTCTTGTTGAATTATGAAATATTTCATTTCTAAACATGCATGAATTGGCGGCTTTTTGGACGTCAAGTCCCATACGTATAATTATATCATACATGCATATGAAATTCTCTTATTAATACGTTTTACTCTCTGTTAGGTTCATTTAATTTAAATTTTGCCTTTTTAAAGTATACTCGTTGCGCTCTACTGAGAATGATTTTCTGAAATTTATATAATACATTCCAATGTTTCGTAAACCATAAGTCAGATATGCTTACACAATCCCTAATGCATGGAGTGAACTTGTACGTTTCACAAGGAAAAGAATCTCGTGATTGGTTCCACTATAGACCATTAAATTATATCGTATTTAATTTATAATTTTCGGACATGTGGCAAACAATATAGTATTAAGTAACAAATCTATCTATCTACGTTAAAATAGTAACCATTTTTTAAAATTCAGTTATTCAAAATTTAATATTACTAATGGTGAAATTAAAAAAATGTGTTATAAACCAACATTCTTACTGACCGAAATTTTTGGTTACCTGATCGTAGTATCTACAAGAGTTATAACTGCCAAAACTGCCCGTTTCTTTCCTTGATGTTCACTTGTAGAAAAGTTACTAAGAAAACAGGATTCTTGTTTTTTTGGCAAACCTTGGTATTTCGGTAACTAATAAAGAAACTGCCCATTTTTGATTCTTCGAAAACTATTACTAGTATCATTTAGTCCATTAGAGATACCATAAAGAATTTAGAATTATTTTCGGGATAAATACCTCAAAGGATATGATGGAGATTGGATAATACATAATGACATGAAAGATATTTAAAAAAATCATTTTGGACTACATTTCTTTATTTCAAAGCTCAGTTGCTACAATTTACTATTACAAGACACACATAACAAATTATTTAGCATACAAAAATGAACTCAGATTGTTGAAACATTAATTGGAATTTATTAATGAATCCATTTTAATACATCTCATTCATATTTTTTATATTTATATTTTATTTTCATTTCCTAGTGTTAAAGACCTTTTATTTGCATTTATTCCTTATTTGCATCAAAGATCTCAAAAGGTGAAGCAAGGGAGTGCTTGCTTCTTAATAAGGCATGCACTTCTTACTTTTTCAATACCTCCTGCAGTATTTCATTAATAGAAGCACCAGGAGAGGGATACACATATTCAAGTACATCACCTTCTTTATTTCCATTAGTGACCTCTTCATCACTGGCATGGACATCACTGTATGAAATAATGTTATCATTTTCCAAATGCATGGTCAAATGTACCTTTCTAATTATCTTAGAATTTTCCCCATTTTCTCATTTCAAAAATTCAGGTTTCTGTAGAACAGTTACAAACATTCCAGAGAAAATGTGTAATACAACAGCAACAAA
The DNA here is from genome assembly GCA_011170035.1 of Teleogryllus occipitalis. NCBI lineage: Eukaryota > Metazoa > Arthropoda > Insecta > Orthoptera > Gryllidae > Teleogryllus > Teleogryllus occipitalis. Next base: position 253,450 of record BLKR01001133.1, on the reverse strand, counting down.
CGAACAACCAACAATGAAGAGGACAATACTGAAATTGGAGTACATTGTTTTACAAAATTCTAAAACTTTTGAGGTCCATGTTTAAAGTCGATTTTTCAATGACCATGCGGATATACGAATTGTATACACCAAATCATGGGCAATTTTTCCAACTTCTAACATAAATTCACTTAACACATCGATAGAATCACGAACAGGTTTTTTATCATCAGAAACATCGGTTATGATTTTATTCTCTTCGGCATTTGGTGTGATGTCTGTAACCAAGTGAGCTGGTGAGAAATCTTTGCCTTGCGTTTCAGCGGCAACATTATCGTTTTTGACACCCCTAAAATGTCTCTTCAGCGATTCCCCATCAGGTAATTCATAATAATTCAGAGGCTGTGAGAGAACTCGCGATTCATTGTATATGTACGCAATTTTAAAGATTTTCATCAGCTCCTTGGTATCGATAGCAGACCTTGGAAGGTGGTTTGAACTAACAACAGAGTTTGACAAAGCTTCTTGATCAATGTTCTCATCTGACATTTTCTCTTCAGTAGCTGAGAAGACGGCCGGTTCTGGGTCAGGAGAGTTGATGATCTGGGAAACGTTGTCCATGCAAGCAGCGGGGACAAGACGAACCATCAAGTTCAAGAGCATCCTGCAACATTATCGGAAGTAATTAGCAACGAAATTAACGAAAAATTACATGCCACGATGTCGTCACTGAAAAAAATTGTCTTTATCTTCATATCTTCGGAAATAACATGTCTTATTCATTATTGGAGCAAACCTGGGTTGCAGTTAAGCTGTTATGAAGTTTGGCAAATTTGGCAAATATTACAGCTATTTTGAGGGATGTTTTAGTATCCGCCGTAATTGACATAAAAAACATTAATTTATTTCTAAAAATGTTAAGCGCAGATATGAATTAAGTTTTTATGTAGGAATAATCTTCATTTTTTAAATTTAAATCTGAGTCATTTATGTTTTCTCCGTGTGAGACATCTATCGCTATGTAATGTTAGTATTCCGTCGTCTGCCTCAATCTGTCTGCCCGTCCGCGCGTTCGCCCGTTCATCCGCGTCCTTGAAATCTCTAAACATTAAAATAACAGTTAAAACAAAATGGGGGTAATTGAAATTAGAAGGAGAATTCCAAAAGTATGAACAATTGATAAATAAGTTCGTGTGAATGTGAAGAAGTGAACATATCTAGCTAGAGAAACTGCAAAAGATGAACCTAATGATAATGAAAATTTTAATTTATTTTATAAATATTTCCACCTATATTTTGCATTTGTGGGTTACATTTAAACAGTCCCGGGAAAAATTCCAACTCAACATTTCTTGAAGATACCAAAGAAACCAACCTCAAACCCGCTGAAGTGACAAGCCCAGACGTAGCGTTGATAGTAATCGGGATAATAATAATATTAATAATTATAATGTAAAAATATTGACAAAAAATTAGAAGAAAAACTATCAGTAGGATTAAAATTCTTACATCACCAAATTAGAAACAAAAAACAAGAAAGTGAGTATTTTGTAGGATATTGAATTCAAATTTCACAATTGGTCTCTTAATTAAATTACTATTTTTCATAAAATTGGATTTTTCCGCAAAATAAAATTTCAGAAAGTGTATTTAACGTCACAGTGATAAAATTATTTTCTTGCAAAACCGATACAAATATTTTTTTTTAATTTGTTGCGTCTACACCTTGACGCAACGCGTCTCCGCAACGCGTTTATTTGGAATTTATTGATAACGTCTATGAAATACATTTGATTATATATATATATATATATATATATATATATATATATATATATAAAAGAAAGTCGTGTTAGTTACACTATTTATAACTCAAGAACGGCTGTACCGATTTAGCTGAAAATTGGTGAGCAGGAAGCTTAGAGCCAGGAGACGGACATAGGATACTGTTTATCCCGTTCGACAGCGTTCCTGTGTGAGAACGCACGTTTTTGCACGTTTTCGCGTGATTTCGCATGTTAGCGGTCATTGTTGCCTGTTGTAACCTGCGCCTGATAATAAAACAAAAAGTGTCGTGTATCACAAGGTATTTAACTGAAGAGTGCAACCTATGCACCAAAATACAGGAACAATAATGAATGATTAATCCACTTAATTTTTTTATTTGTATTTTCTAATAAACAATTTAGCTTAATAAATTCCAAAATCTGCTTATTTATTGCCTTTAACAGCCGGTCCCTATGATTACAGCTTTGTATTTTTCTTTTAAACAAAAATCAATTCCAAAAAAAAAATCGCTCTGCTACTTAATAGATTTTTTAATTATCTATTTAATATCAATTTTTTTGAAATTCTTCGGTTGAGAGAAAAACACAAATCTGCAATTGCTTTATTATCACGAGTGCAACAAAGATAGTACAGTTTCTCACAGCGACGCGAGAAAAAGATGGGACCGGCTGTTAAGGCGGAACAGAGTTCACCGGGTCAGCTAGTGTGTGTGTGTGTGTGTGTATATATATATATATATATATATATATATATATATATATATATATATATATATATATATATATATTATGTGTGTGTGTATACACACAAATTTACAAATAATTGAAGTCAGATTGTTTTGTTTTGTTTTTCGTCATTTTATTGAACATATATACCTGAGAGAAAATTTATTCGCCTTTATTATTTACGACGGCGCATACAATAATTTAGCTCATAACGGCACTCATTGACATCCCTTGAACAAATTATTAACAAGTTTTCATTGGAGATTACCAAGTTTACCGCAACGTTTCGAGATTTTCATTATATCATCACCATCAGACTCTAAATTGAATTAGAGATTATTTACATTAAATTGCTTTATATGTGTTAAAAGGTAAGCGTGTACAGCACAAGAAATAAATGGCAAAGTTACGAATGCGCATATGTCAGTATAAATATAATACAAATAAGGATACTTCTCTAATTCGCCAAAAAAAATGAAACATTGAGTGGATTCGTACAAGAATCACCATAAAATATTAACTTAAGACCTGATTCAAATTTTGAAAAACAATTCAATGAATACGAAATGTAGAATACTTAGTGCTGTTTTAATGAAAGTAGTAAATGCAGTATGTACACTTATTAATATTGATAATACTGTAAATAAAAAGATTCTAAAAGACTATGTGGAAAATATTGTTATTATTATTATTATTATTATTATTATTATTATTATTATTATTATTATTATTATTATTATTATTATTATTATATTACTACTACTTCTTTGCGCATGATTTTCTATATAAAATCGTCCACATTTACTATTAGGGTAAATATTTACCTATTTCTTATCTGTGCCTAGAGATTAGTTCCAACATGTTACTTGCAATTGATGCCAGATCCAAAAATGATTAGACTTTTCTGATTGTGTTGGTTTAATTAACAATGAACTGCAATTTTAAAATGAAAATTTTGTATTTTGTTTGATATTAAAAAAAGTTTATGAGATGTACTGATACCCATTTGTATTGCTTTTGGAGTCATTGAAGACTCATATGTATTTAATATTATTAAATTCCCCGAAAGTGCTCTTTTTGATAAATCGTAAATTTTTAAACTGAAATTTCGATGTTTCATGAATTTGAAAATTTTCTGGTACATATTTCTTATATTAATGTGGGTATATTACTTAGTAGTTTGATTGTAGATTAATTTTGAATTGTTTGCATTAATAGATTTTGTGGAAATTTACCAAAAAATCCTTGAAACCATTCTATTTGATACATAACGAGGCATATTGTTAATTGTTGTTCAAAATATGTAAAAAATACAACAATTTCTCTTTAAATCGGATTTTTCGGCCCCAGTTCGACACAAAAAATCGAAGAATGTCTTCTCCTGATTTCCATTAAATGTGGATTACCCTTAAAGGTCTTACAATTGTTCAAAATAAAATATTTTGTAAATTTGTACAAAACTGTTTTAATATATTAAAAAGTATATCATTAATTCTAAATTTCAATTAAAAAATATTCACATAAGGCAATCATTTTTAAAGTGATATCATACTAAAAAATGTATAGGGTTATTAACTCATGCAAATGTAATATTCCAACTGTAATGTGTAAATTATGTCACTAGTAACTCAGTTGTCTATTCCACAACATATAAACAAATAACTCTCTCATTTTTGACAAAGTAAAGGGGATAATTTGCACTCAAAATAATGTTTGTTGTAAACTTGTCTCCAAGTTATTGCACTACGCTGTTATACAATAATTACATTTTCTGGCAAATAAACCAATCTAATGATTACCGTTAAAAAAGTTCCTAGTATGTTAAACTAACTAATATTTTAAATCTTACTTGCCAAAATTCATAGTATGACTGACATATACTATTAAAAAATAAATTGCATAATGTTCCCCAAAAGAGTAACTATGATAAATGTAGCATTATATGTACTTCACTCCCTCAAAATATTTTAAAACTTAAAGGAAAGATTTCTTTAGCCAAATTACGTACAATAAAATATCTATACCATTTTTATCTCAAAAATGTTTAATTATAATAATTTTATTTTATAGTTTTTCTACCTGGTGACACAAAAATTTCCAAAGGAAACAAACAATGAATATATGTTGGCAAAAAAATAAATTGTAAGTACTTCTTTTTCAAATATTAAAAATTTTGCTTATAGTGTAAGTAAGAAAATTCATTTCAGATTAACAACATATTAATTCTATTTTCCTGTAAGCTGATTGTAGAAAATACAACTCTCCTAACTCACTACCTATTTCATATCTTGTGTGCATTCTAGAAAACAATTTGCCAAGAAAACAGGACACTTGATTATCCCCTTCCATACCATGTTGTTTCTGTAATTAATTTGTACCCACGAATTACCAGTTCTTGATTCATCACTGAATGAATTCATCTATGTTAGATTTGTTAAATTGGGAACAGTTTTCAGGACAGTTATTTATCAGGATATTGTAAGGATTTGTTTATTTAACGCAAGGCATAAGCATTAAATAAAAACATTATTTTATATATTTTTTATTACCAAGTTCACGTGTTAGACTGTACTACCAAAGTATACTCAATGCAATTTTAACGAACTACATTGCTGGTAGATTCGAAATCAAATAATCGAAATTTATTAATTTGAATTAATCAGTGAATTCATTTTAATATATTTTTTACGCCTTCACTTACTTTTGTTATTATTTTTTAAGACCATGAAAGTTCACCACGTGGGCGCCAGATTTTCTATAAAACACGCACACATTTCTAATACCTTCTGTAATATTTCATTTATTGAAGAGTCAGGAGAGGGATACACACGAATAAAAAGAGCATCCTTTATACCTCCATTAACGATCTCAACTGAATTGGCTTGTTTATCAACGTTTGGTAAGATATTATTCTACACAGTAAGATTCAAAACATACTTTTCTCATTTTGTTTTATTTTTTCCCTGCTTCACAGTCAGAAAGACCACGTTTATGGGTTAAAAAAAGGTGGATTCTGTAGTACATTAACACTATAATTGCCACAAAAAAGCAACCAACAAAGATAAGGACATGAAAGAAATCGAATTTTATTGTATTACCAAAGTTAAAACCATTTGATCCTAATGTTTCAATTTGGTTCTTCAATGTCGTTCTGAAAAAATACATTGTACCCACCATAGCACAAGTAATTGCCCTCACTTGGAGAGCAGAGAACAGAAATTCATTGCAAGCATTGTCATTATTGTGAACACATTTCTTAACATCGACAGGAATATTAGTTATGGTGTTTTCCTTCTCAGCATTTAATGTGTTAACTGCAAACCATTGAGCTGAAGAGAAAACTTTCAACTGCGTTTCAGCGACTACGTCTTCATTTTTAACACTCCTAAAACCTCGTTTCTGCGATTCCCCATCAGGTAATTCATAATAATTCAGAGGCTGTGAAAGGACACGCGATTCATTATATGTGAACGCAATGTTAAAGATTTTAATCAGCTCCTTGGTATCGATAGCGAACCTAGGAAGAATTCTGGAACTAACAACAGAGTTTGACAAAGCTTCTTGAATAGTGTCCTCATCGGATATATTCTTGCCAGTAGCTAAGATGGCGGCCGGTTTTGTGTCAGGAGAATTGATGATCCGGGAAACGTTGTCCATGCAAACACCGGGGTCGACCCACAGCGCAGCGAGGGTAACCGCAGCTAGAAGACGAATCATGAAGTTGAACATCCTGCAACATTAATCGGAACGAATGAGCCATGAAAAACAGAGGAAAACTGCAGAAAAATCGCAAGTCTTATTCCCCCTAAAAGTTTCATTTTCATCATCAAACAGAGTTCTGTAATCATTCATATGTAATTAGTAATGAAATACAGAGGAAAATATCAAAGAAATCACATCGTCTCCAAAAAAAATTAGTCATCTTCATAATTCCTTCTGAAATAGAATATTTTATTTATTAGTAGTGCACAGTTGGGTTAAAGTTTAGCTGTTATGAGGTACAATTTACTAGACAAATTACTATTTACATCTTGCTAGTGAGAGAAGATACGCTGATGGGAGACCTGCTTAAGACAACCCACTGCTAAGACACAACAGCTCCCACTTCAGGAGAGGCGGCCGCTTCTCAGGAAGGTTTGACAACGACTGGCTTCATGATGCCACGCTCCGTCTTATGTAGGAGCAAACACCAGCGTATATCCGACCAATCGCAGAAGAGCACTTGTTCTGTTCTGATTGGTCTGTACATGGTTGATGACATTAATCCTTATTATTTCTCCCAGGTTGTGTGACGGAACGTCATGTTGTAAGGACGCTGCCGCTAGTGTCGTTACTGTCGTTCTGAGGGTGTAGGCATTTTTTGCCAACGTCACAATTGGGATAAATCCCAAATAGAGCATATACGGAAGATATGTGATATAATATGCGAGATAGAAACGTGGATGTATGTTGCATTATCATTGTTCATCGGTCACATATTTGTTTCTGTGTCGTGCAAGCCTGTCCAATTCGACTTCACATATACGTTGGCAAACGTGTTGACCTTTGATTGGTTGTAAGAAGTTGCAAGAGTAGGGCGCGCCACTGTACGAATCACCACACTTATTGTGATATATTAAAGGTTCCTATGTGTATTTAAATTCATATTAAATAAGAAAACTGAATGCCAAAACTATGTTGGGATATTTATTAGTGCCAGAGATCGAGAATTACATATATTTATCTATAAAAGATCTTCCATAAGAATTTGGGAAGTCTGTGCAGGTTATGGAGTAAACAAATCCACCAATCGAAATTTATTTTAAAACATTTGGAAACCTAATGCCCAAGAATATTTTTGATGTGTGTATGATTTATGTCAAAGAAAGATTCTAACCAAATATTGTCATAATTTTCTGGAGTGTATTTATAAGTCCTAGTCAATGGTACTAAAAATTCTATCGTAACATTTCTTCGTCCTAACAAAGAAACCAGGTGAACTCCAGAAACCACAAACGTTACAAGTCAAGTAAGAGTCTAGAAGTGCCTTAATGCGGTTAACAATAAAAGAGGATTAATTGATAAGAATAAGGTGGAAATATATTATACCAAAAAATTAGAATCGGTCTTTATAATTATAATTATTGCATGGCTTAATTGGAAATCGTTTATACAAAGGCTATAAGAACCCGCTTAATATTTACTGGATTAATATGGTGTTAATTTGGTTTGTTAAGTAGTGTGTGGAAAATATTTATTTGGAATCCGTGGATATTTTATAATATATATTCTAAAAATCTAAAGATCAATTTTAATGTATTCTCGAATAAAACAGTAAAGTTAAATTTCAGTTGAGAACATTTATTAATTCACGACAATCCTTCGTAATGAAACACCATAGAACGGACTTTTAAGCATATTAATAAGTGGAAATATACCATTCCACAATGTACCTAATAAACCATTCATCTATGGTTTTTAGTACTTTTACTATGAATTTTAAGTCTCAATTTTGTCATTGTCATGACGTGAATAAGCACGGAACATAATGTTTGGTATAATTTTGTTACTAAAGTTTTACACTATGCTGTTGTTATAAAATAATTTCATTTTGTTGTGTATAAAGAAGCATGCTACAAGTTTAAGTATGTTTTTATATTAAACTAAATTATCTTTTAAATATTAGTGCACCTAGTTTCTAATATGAGAGATTTGTAGAACCAAAATGAATAACTATGCTAAATACAGCCTTGCAATTAATTTAGTCTCTCACACTCGTCTTATGATTTACAAAATCAATAACGAAAATATATATGCCAAGTAGCTACATCATTTACATTAATTAAAAATATTTAATAGTAATGTACGCAATTTTTCATAATATATTAAGTGATAAAACATACTAATAAACTTCTTGAAACTACATTTAATTAAGTAGTAGCAAATAATAATAATTTATTGAAGATATTCAATATTACATGATATTGTGAGTAGTTTACATTACAAAACTAAGTCCAGATTTACATTCTAGTGCCTTTTTGTACAATATACAACAGTTCAAAAATGCTTCTGTCTCTTATCTTTCTGTTTCTTTCTACAACATTATTTACCAAGGACACAGAACTATTGTACTTCTTGTAAAATCATATTTATTTAGTACCTCTCTTTTATTTTGACAGACAAAATATTTTAAATATTTTAATTTAATTAAAAGTCATACACAGTCATACCTCCGAAATTAATATGTTTTAATTAAAAAGCCTGGTAATGTACAACGTTTCTAGATGCGGTGTCACCTCATCTTTAGGTACATATGTAAAGATGTATTTCATAACGATATCAACTATAATGCTAATACATATTAAAATTAGTAACATTTTAAAACGCTTTAAATTAGCTGACAATCAAAATGAAAGAGGTGTACTAAATAAATCTGATTTTACAATTAAAAACTGACAATCTTCAAAATAATTAAAAATGTTATTCTTCATCAATTATTTCCTGTTTCAGTAACTTATTTCCATATGCAAAGAGACAATACCTCATTACGGAATGAATTATTTGATCTGTGATACAATTATTGGAATGTAGGATGTTTTTCAGAATAGGTATCTCACAGGATACGGTGGTGATTAGGATAAATGTCTAACAATTTGTATATATCAATAAATACATAAAACTTGTCTAAATTTTTTTATTTCTAAGTTAAATTCCAACATATTTTTACACAAGTATACTTTTACACAGTTGTAACAGATTGTGTTACTGCTAAAAACAAATTGGAAATAATGAAACATTAAATGTAATTGAACACTGAATAATTGATCACTAAATTCAATACGTTTTTAAAATTTATGTTTTTCATATGTTTTTATTTATAATTACTTCTATGAGAGAACATCCAAAGTCATCAAGTTGGTACTTCCTTCTAAATGACAGATGAACATCTTATATTTCGAATGCTTTTTACATTATTTCATTTATTAAAGCACCAGGAGACGGATATGCCCAAGAATATACGTACTTAATATTTCCATTAATGACTTCACTTGAATTCATCAATGCAAAAAACAGTATTATCATAATCTAAAGTAATTGTCAAATATACTTTTTTCATTGTGTTAAATTTTTCCTTTCTTCACACCCAGAAGATCCCTTCACACCCAGGTTTCTGTGGCAAAGTAAGGAAGATTCTATAAAAAATTGTAATGGGACAGTCGCCCACGTATGGCATCGCAAACCATAACTATAAATTGTATTTTCAAACGCATATTGAAATGCGTAGGGAAGGCGCTTGTCGAAGGGCAGCAGGAAAGGAGACATTTTCCCGTTACCTGCGCGCCGCCGATGCGGGCGAGCTGGGTAGCCTTTGTTAAACTGGCCCTGTGGAAAGGGGGCACGCCCGTGAGTCATTGGAATTTCCGGCCGCCGCCCACCAGCGCTGGCGATTTCGGCGAAATTCTGACGTCGAACGAATTCCCTTGAAGACACTACTTCATAGCGTCAACTGCCACGCCGATACAGCCGCGATTGGCCACCCTGTGTCGCGTGATGCCGTAGGTCAATAGGCGTGAACATCGCGTGGGCGCGATCACGTGACCCTATGGAGCTGACGAGCTGCGAGGAAAGATAACTGGGGTTCTTCTGATTCGAACTGCGGAGGAGAGCGGACGCCTGGCTGAGGGGAACAGCAAGCCAGGGCGTAGGTGTTCTCCCGTAAGACGCGAGTCTTATTTTTTTTGGCTTCGGCCACGTACGTGCGAGTACACGCATAGTAGAACGGCTTCGGGTGTAAGTTGGGCTCTGCCGCCCCGAGCTTCGGCAATTACGATCGGCAATAGGAAGTAGGGCCCGCCGGTATTTACCCGCCGTCGACCGCCAGAGGCCAGGGCGCGACGAGGCTGTTATGCCACGCATCGCGAGCGGCCCCGCCTGTTGCGATCAGCTCCGGAGGTAGGCGAACCCGAGGGCAAGAGCCACCGTTCTTGGCGCAGAGGCGCGCCTGGACACTTTTCTGTGCCGCGGGCGCCGACCACACCGCCACCGCCGCAGCCACCGATGGCCCGGGCGCCGCCTTTCACGCGCTCGGCTACTGAGTGACCATCGAGTGATCCAGGCTATTCATCGCCGCTGGGTTGGGCAAGCGCCCGGGCCATCGCCACGGCTGCGCTAGTCTACATGGGAAGGATACGAGCGAGTAACCGCTCGTGACCCCCGCCAGCGCTGGCGCGACGAACTCCGTCCCCTGCGCGGGCAGCTGCTGTGACGGGAGATGGGCGAACGATCCGTCGAAACGCCAACCATGTAAAATAGTTGTAAGTTAGTCTGTAAGTCAATTTTTTTTGAATCCGGCTTCACCGTGATTTTGCCTAAATATCTCCTGTGAATTAAATTTAAGCTAAATGAGGAAAATCTTTCATTCCAAGTCGCATGCCAATGCTCACGCCACGCATGTTCCCGCTAGAAATTTCAGCGTTTTCAGTGTTGGTAGCCGGGCAAAGCTTTAACCTGCAGCTGACGCCGGGAAAAAGGTAAGTCGAGGTCAACCCTGGGAGCACCTCCACTTGGAGCTGTTACGGAAAGTGGGGGTGTTACAAAATGAACGATATAATAGCCACACTTACGCAACCAAGAGTGGTGAGGAAAATGGTAATATCGAAGATGGTTGTATCACCAAATTCTAAAACTTTTACCCTAATCTTTCCCGTTTGTTTTCAAATGCTGATGCGAAGAAATTGATTGTGTTCACCGTAGCATTTGTACCATACCCAACTTCAAAAACAAATTTACAGAACTCATTGCCATTTGCAGATGACAATGTGTCTTTCAGTCCCTGCAAAAACTTGCACGAGAATTGCGTGCCATTGTATACGTCGCCATAACTAGATGGATGTTGAAAATTCCTTGTATTCACAATAATTTAAATAATCTATTCATCAGAAAAGGTGCCCAAACAATATGGAAATAATTCGAAATATTGCAAAAAGATTTTCTAAATGCAGAACAACTAAGAAATATATTGCTATAGAAAATTGGAAAACCTGTGAAGGTAATGGTTATAAAAAAAGAGATCTATCGGGAGTGACTTTAAATCACTTTCACACCCTAAAAAGATTATGATTGATAGTTATAAGTGAAAATACATTTATATGGGACACTTGGGGCATATGTATTAATGTGCAGGAGACTCACATGCAACACCCTAGCCTATTTCTTCTGATGTATTTTGCATTTCTTGGAAATAGCACAGTCAACCTCAGTACCTCCTGAAGTAACAAGTTCATAGAGTTATTCAACATTAATGTTGCCACAAAACAAATGATAATAAATGTGACTGTAGTAATACAATATTCTTATATCACATCCCTCTCCTTTCTTTTATGTTACTTAGTAGAAAACTATTTTTTACTTTCTCGCACTTCGTAAGAAGATAAAGTTATGTAATAGTGAGCTGAAAAACGGCGAATTTTCGGGAGAAAAACTATTATTGCCGGGCCCTGGTGACGAAAAAGCGAGCTTTATGTAGTAAAATAATTCCTGTAACCTGAGGTGTAGTCAGAATCCATGTTCTGTGGGTAAGTGATACCGAAAATTAGATTGACAGCAAAACGTCTGTCCTATGTTGTCTGTGTCGACGCTAGCGCCTAAAGCTATCATCCGATTTCTCTAAAATTGATAGCACGATTTCTCCCGATAGCACGTCATACACAGTTTTTAACTCTTCTTTGGCGTAAATAAATAAATAGTAATATGTAGTATAAAACTTATTTGTTTAGATAAATCAATTCATAATACCTTTGCGACATAAGAACAATAATGATCCACCCACATTACATTATGTGTGCATAATAAATTGACAATGTACTGAGTGACTTAACAAAACAATAGTTCCTTAATTATTTTATCTGATGTGCCAGAGATTATGAATGTTAAAATGTGAATAATAGAAACCAAGGACTCCCAGAATTTTTATTTGCTTAGACAATTTTTTTTAGGTAATTTAATTTTTGCCTTTTATTTATAGAAAAATGGATTAATTCATTGATTGGGAGCAATTGATATGCAAACAACTGCACGGACTAGTTTTAAGATGTAAATAATCATTGCTTAAGTACATAGCACTGCATTACACTCCTGCACTTATTGAAGGGACAGCCCGGGCGTTTAGTTTACGACCCCTGAGAACCGGCCGCCAACGACTTTTTTTCAACTCAAGCCTCAGATGCCGACCACGGGCCATGCCACACGAGGTGCCGCGGAATAGTTTCAAAAGGTAGCCGCTTGGTTTGTTTTTTAAAATGGACCCGCCCCGCCCAGCGCCAGCGGTAGAAAAAGTGCCTCATCCACTGAACGTTCGCACCGCCGGCTTTCGCGAGTGGGGACAAGTGCAGTTAACAGGGCTTGGTACTCTTAACATTTGCGCGAGGCGTGATGCCCTGAAATACTACGCGATTTGTCATGGACGCCCGTGCGAAAGAGCGACCGATCGACCCACATAAAATTGTAGGGGCCAGCGATTCGCTACCCGCTCATACGCGTCGGCCAAACGGCTCTTCGGCCAAAGAATAATTTCAAACATTGAAGCCCAGCTGCACGGCATTTCACCGGCCGCGGCGTACCCCTTCCCCCCGCATGGAGCCGTGAGTAACTTTCGCACCAAAATATGCAACGGCAATTTGTGTCAAATGAGCTAGCGCACCATTGGTTCGAGTGTCGCCCCGCCACCGCTCCCGATAGCTGATTCTAAGCTATCAGAATGAGACACTCGGATTAGAAGAGGGGATCAAAGACTTCCATTTTGTCGCGTGTAAGACCCCAAAACACTCCCAGCTCGAACTACGAACTTGGCACTTCGGAATTAATTTTTATTCGAACTCTTACTGAGTTCATACTTCTGACTTGTGCCTCGAATGTTGAAAATTCTCACATTAGATTTTGCATTCGGTAAATGAACTTCTGCAATATACTATGGACTTGGAAGATGCACTCACATTGGCTTGCATCTCGTGCCATTTTTGTTGTTTAATTTCAGCACTAAACTTGTGCGTGGAACTCCGTCCGTTGAGTTCACCGTAACGTGCTCAGAGACCGCTCACTCTGACCGCATTCTCGCCTGATTTGGAGAGCGAATACAGCTCATCGCCACATTAGCGTGACGTCGCCGACGCGTCAGTGGGCCCTTTGGTCACGCGCTGTCATCCGACGTCCCGCCTGGATGAAGGAGAAAGAGCCAGGCCGCATCTCACCGCCGCTCGCTATGCTGCAAACTACGCCGGCACCTAGCCGTCCAGGAACAAAGTCATCACATCAACAGTAAGACCTTTTGTGTATGACCCGTAATCGGGTCCCGTCAGCTACTTTTCCCCGCCGGCGGAAAGACTATAAAAAAGGAAGCTCAGAATGTAGATGTCACCAAGACGGCATGTTATTGCAGCGGCAAATTAATTTTTGTTAGTGTTTTTTGCTTGTGATAACTTAGAGACAACGCACTTCTGTCTTTATTTTAGTGTAGATTAGATATAGATATAGATTATGTGATTTTTAGTTATTTAGTAGATTTTGCAATCTGTGTTGAATCTGTTTGTTTTTTTATGTTGTCTGTATCCGTAAAAAAGTGTTTCTAATTGTCGTAGTCGTAGTCTAATTGTCGTGGTGTAATCCTTGAGTCGTTACTACAATATTTCGTCGGGGGAGTTTTCTAATATGTATGTTTGATGTGGTAGGACTTACCAATAGGTTCTATAGATGGGACTGGGGAGGTGTTTGGATTTGCTTTGAAAGGATGTGGTTGTAGGATTTCCAGACTTAGATGGTAAAGGTGTGAGGATAGGTTTCGTGGACGTCGAGAACACGATTGGAAAGTGGTCAAAGCTCTTGCACAGGTCGTACTTTAGATAGTAAGTGGCGATGTGGAGTTGGGAAGAGTGGTGGACTATGTCAAGTATGTAGTGTGGGACGTTGCTGAGAAGAGATGGGTAAGTGCTGAAGGACTGTTCATTTGGATAGTTGTGTAATTGTCGATAACATCTTCTAGTACAAGTCCCGTGGCGTTGTTGGGTTTGCAGCCTTAAGTAGTCATTTAACTGTATAGGTCCACAGTAAGGAAAAACTGATATGGAAGGTTGAAAACAGTTGTAATGTCAGATGCTGATAATGTGATTGGAGATTTCTTTTATGCAGGAATGAGAATAATTTGTGATGTTGGAATACCTACTTGCATGGTTGTGTGTTCGAGTGCTGAGAAGGGACGTAATTGGAGGGTGATGTGGGGAATTGAATACCGGACACTGATGGCCGTGCCTGGGATTGGGATATAGTTCTGGATGGTGAAAAATGTTAGTTTTCAGCAAGGTTCCTTGGATGAGGAGTATTTATTTATTTAGTCAAAAAAAAGATCACCGCCATCTCTCCGAGGGAAAAGCATGCACTACACTTACGGGACTAATGACGAAATACGTTGAAGCGCCCGGAAACACGAAAAATCAATCAACAATTTTAGCAGCCTCGGCTTTTCTTTTAAACTCTCTCAACTTGAATCAGTGAAAAGCCACTGATTGACAGTGACTATTCACTGATTGTGGTAGTTAAAATCCGACCACTGACAATCAGTGAACTGAACTGAATGAATCAGTGAAAATCGGGACCACTTTTTGAACCAGTGAAACTTCACTGCTTGAATCAGTGAAACTACACTGCTTGAATCAGTGAAACTACACTGTTTGAATCAGTGAAATCTGTGGCAACTAATTGAACCAGTGGAGTAAATAGCTGTTGCAATCAGTGAAAGCAAAGCCTCCCTTATTTGAATCGGTGAAATATCGCATTGCTATCCCAGCAGTGGCGGCTCGCGCTTAGGTTGCACAACCCCCAGAAAATGAAAAAGATCTTATAATATCTTAGGAATATACATTTTCCTTTTAAAACATTCATTATTGAAGATATTGCAGCAATAGTGATGTATATGAAATCATTTTGAAACGAAAGGGCGCTCTCTCCGGTGTCTGGTGCCTTGTCAGGAATTGCACCACGCTCTTGGCTCTATTAATGAAGTTATTGTTTTTACTCCTTAGTCCTTCGATTTAACACGGGGAAGATAGAGCTTTTTGGTTGAGCAACCACACAGCTGGCGCGTTGCAGAGATACTGCCTTTTTAAGTGAGATAGGTGAATACAAGTCTTTATTTAAACCAATGAAAAACATACAACAAAAGAAAACCGATGTTCAGGAACTTTTCAAAACTCACTACGGAGAAAAATTGGCCTGCAGTTAACACTATTTTATGTACATATTATTGACAATTTTGGTGACAATACAACAAATTATGAAAAGAAAGTTGGGAAGAAAGTAGTGAAAGAATTATAATCCTCTTATAATTTAAATGTGTATAAATACATTTCAATTGATTTTTATGTGAATTTTACAATAAAAATAAATAGAGAACATTAAATCTGTCAAAATTTTTAAAGTAAAAATACAAATAAACATTTGATATTATTACAAGTATTTGGCAAGTTTTAGGGCAACTTAATCAGCTTCCTCTGCTAATTATAATTTTCATAATTAAAATCAGCAGCATTGCCAAGCTTAAAATTGGAAATGTTAACAGCACTGCATGCCTTTGTTTCTATGTACATATATATGTATACACATGTATATATGCATATATATATATATATATATATATATATATATATATATATATATATATATATATATATATATGTGTGTGTGTGTGTGTGTGTGTGTGTGTGTGTGTGTGTATAAAGAAAACTAAGACTATTGTGTGTCGTTTCCTAAAAATTTGAATCTGCCATGCTACCGAACAAATGACTGATACCTGACACCGCATTGCAGGCACCTGTCCACTGATTTCAAAGACAGGAATACAATTGATGAATGATGGCATGTGTCAAGAAGCGCAAGTTCTAAGCTATTAATTCACTTGAGGTAAAAACTTTAAATGGCTTACCAGATGAACTCCAAAACACAAACCTTGACAAGGAGCCAATTACAACACAAATATTTGGTAAGGTAAGAAATACTTAAAAAAAAGAGACATCAAAGTCTGGATTTCTTTATCAGAAAATCTATCAAAAGTATATTTGGATGAAGAGGAAAATTTGGAATTTTACAACTGCTACATAGAAGAGATTACAGAGGAAAAAGTTGAAAAATCTACCCGAGTACCTCAGATGAAACAATTGAGAAACTTTTAAAGAAAGTTTTAGAAGATAAGCAACAAATATCTGAAGTAAAAAATTTGAGAAAATTTGTCAATGATTTTATTATCAATACTAGTGAGAACCCGTCAAAATTTGACGGTGAGATCTTAGATAAATGTAAAATACTCTGCCCAGACTAATGTTCACAATATGTTGCATTGTTTGGATCTTCAAGTTATAACGAAGAAATTCTGTGATGTGTAGTTTCCAAAATTTTGAACACGTATGGTCCATGACCAGGTGGCAATGCAAAATGGCCCACATATTCCAGTAATACACGATATGACACAAAAGAAAGAGCACTATTATACTGACGGATATTATTTCTAAAGTTTTTTGATGTGTCATTTGATTACTTCTGGCATATTGCTCGAAGGTAAATAAACTTTCCAATTTAAGCAACACAGAGTAAACACATTTGCAGAATTTCTCTCGCATGGGAAGTACAAAGCAGAACAAAACTGACATTTTCTGCGCTGACTTTCTCATTCTCTGCGTCCAGTGTACGTTTGCTTCTTTGGGGGCGCGTGGACAACTATTCGGAATTCGACATAACCTGTGAACAACTTCACTACTTCAGTACAACTGAGCAAAACCCACTGT
This sequence comes from Teleogryllus occipitalis, assembly GCA_011170035.1. Taxonomy (NCBI): domain Eukaryota; kingdom Metazoa; phylum Arthropoda; class Insecta; order Orthoptera; family Gryllidae; genus Teleogryllus; species Teleogryllus occipitalis. Next base: position 236,154 of record BLKR01001133.1, on the reverse strand, counting down.
CCAAATGTTCTCTAAAAAATACATCACAAAAGCAAATACATGCAAACTGTCAAAGCCACAATGCAATTATTACACTGAAACAAATTGTAACGAATTGTAATTGACGAATTGTAAACAAATCTCAACAATCAAAACAAAACATCAAGCAGCGTGGACTCACATCTAGCGTTTCATATAATCGATTTTGAAACAGCATTTTGGAAGAAAACAATTGACTACTGATAAGCGTAGTATTAAAGAATGATTTAATTAATTTACACCGTAAATGTTGGTGAATAAACACAAACAATATCTGATAACACATCTAGGGATCACATTCTTTCATTTAAAGGAAAAAATACTACAATCAATTCAGTAGAAGCTCCAAACGAAGCCATGGCAGAATGCTTTATTTTTTTAAATATATAGATAGATATTTAATGGAAGAAACTCAAACGCATGCCAATGGATAAACGAGTTTGAAAAAGAGTGTGAACGCTGTTTTGTGGAAGAGAAATTCTAAAATTTTCCCTTTCCAATGCAAGCGCAGGTTGGTACTCAAGTATGATTTTGAAAAATACAGTAGAATCAGAATGGAACAATTGGAAAATGAACGCACGCATAAAAGAAATCGGAGCTGTACTAAACCAAGGACAAAAATGGGGATAATAAGCCAGTGGCATAGTTTTCGAAAAAATTGAGTGAAGCTCAAAAGGGAAAAAAAGCAATTTACCTTGAGTACTTGGCAATAAAAAAGGTTGTGATGTATTGGCAACATTGACTACTTGGAAGAGAATTTTTGGTACACTCCAATCATAAACCTTTAAAAAATTTAAATATAAAAGCAATAACAGATTAAGAACTGGGTGATTTGACGTACTATCTGTCCCAATACAATTTTAAAGTTAAATATAATCCTGGAAAATTAAACCAAGAGGCAGACTGTTTAAACAGGCATCCAGTTCTAGAGCCTGATGAAAATTCAGATGACATATTAAAAATTGTAAACCTAGTGAAATTAGAAGACATAAAAAAGGATCAAAGAAGATGCGCAAAACTACAAAACAATAAAAAAAACTAATATTCTAAAATGAAATTTATTATAAAAATTAAAAAGAAGTGAAAAACTCTCATTATCAGAAGAATTTAGTAAAATATTACTAAAATATGTACACAATACTTATTGTCACCTGGGAAGAGCGCAGATGATAAATAAAGTAACACTATTCTTTACAGCGAAAAATATAAACATAAACATAAACATAGAGAAGATTTGTGAAACTTGTGACATCTGCTTAAAGAATAAATCATGAAGAAAATCAAAATATGGATTAATGTAACACATAGGTTGAGCAATGTACCCATTTAAGATAGTTTCTATAGATACCATCGGAGGTTATGGAGGATCCCGGTCAACAAAAAAATACCTACACCTACTGGTCGACCATTTCACAAGATATGCTTATATTTTAACATCAAAAAATCAAAACACTGATGACTTCATAAAACTAACTGAAGAAGTAACAAAAAACCATTATGTCCAGATGGTACTAACGGATCAATATCCAGGAATAAATTCAAAAGAATTAAAACAATTCAAAGTAAAGAAAAAAATAAAATTGATTTTTACTGCCATAGATGCGCCTTTCTACAATGGTCTCAATGAAAGATTAAACCAGACTTTAGTGAATAAAATAAGATGTATTATGAATGAAACTAACAAAGAGGCTGCTATTGCTATGGACAACTATTGTAAAAAAAGCTGTGGAGAAATACGAGACAGAGCATAAAGTGACAAAATTCTCAACAAAATACTTGCTAGAGGGTAAAACCATAAATATCCTACCGCATGGATTAAAAATAAAATGCACAGCCGAAGATTTAGAAAGAGAGAGGAAAATAGCACTCAAGAATACAATAAAACTTCATAATGACAACAAAAAAATATTCAACCTACACAGGAGACAAATTGAATTAAAAAGAGAGATCTTGTGTACATAGAACATGAAAATCGCCTGAATAGGAAGAAATTAGATGAATTGAGAATGGGGCCATACTCGATATTGGGAAAATCTTAAATTCAATCTATGAAGTCAATACCGGACACAGAACCAAAGAATCAAATTTCTATGATATAACAAAACTAACTCCAATGGTAGAAGGTTATGATAATTGAACAATTGCAAAAGCATTGTTCATTTCCCAGGAGGGGGGGTATTACAGAAATCCAACTCAGTTTTTATTTCAAATTAAATATTTGAAGGATATAATCATTATATACTGCTAAAAATGAAAACAAATTGCTAATAATGTTGAGTATGCCAAATTTGTTGCAAATATTAATTTAAACAGTAAGTCAAATGCTGCAATGGGTAAAGGAATATTTTATTATTATTATTATGATTATTATTATTATTATTATTATTATTATTATTATTATTATTAAAAAAGGGGCAGATGTTAAAACCAACCATCACCCTGAACAAAACACGAATAGTTTTTCTATCCTTTCACCCATATCAAATATTGCTGGACATTTTCTTGAAGGTTTTTCTCCTTTCCAATTCTTCCAGATGCAAATTAGAGCCCTCCTAAAACAGAAAAAAAGATAGGTCAAGTTATGCGAGAAAAAAATGGTTACTTTGTTTTCAGATTACATACAAGATCATACTAACTGGCAGAATTATTATGAGGTCTGGATTGGGAACCTCAGGAGTGGCAAATGGCTTTGATGTACCTTCTGCACTCCCACTCCTCTGCCAAACTAGCCTCGCCATGTAAATGAGTAAAATATAATGTGTTTAGTGACTAAGGAAAGCAAGGAACACTGATCAAAATAAATCAGTATTACAGCGGTCTTTGGCAAATTAAAATACCTTTCAAAATATTCACATTGTTAGAGTCCCCAGTTAGCTCCAGTACTTTCTCTTACACTTCTTCAAAACTGCACTCCTGGACTGGTGTCAAACTAAATGGGAAAAACCAAAGAATGAGTTATTAGTTTGCTGGCATGCCCGGCTCTGCTGTGGTGTAATCGAGAGCATTTTGGACTTTTTACAAATTTCATAAACGAAATTATCCATTGCACGTCAGATATTTTACACTGTATCACCAAACAGTTACATTAAAACTCTTAAGTTACATAAGAAGTTTCCAAGTTAATAACAAAAACAAATACGCGATATTAACAACGTGTTCATAACCTATTTCTTAGTATGGACAAATGCTCATCATAAAATAAAACGTCTCACAGCTATCAACAAGACGAGTCACAGAAAAGCGAAACTACTTACCTAATGCAATTAAAACAATCTTCAGACACAGGTCAGTTTTCTCGCAGGAAACCTGTATTCCACTGGCTCCGCCGTGCGATTTTGCGTACATTCACAACACAGCAACTGAATGACTGTCGGTATGGTGGCGCGGCCACTGACAAGCAGAGAAATGCTGGCGGTCATTTTGAAAAGGTTCACGAATTCACTGATTGTCAGCAAAACTACACATTTCGACTGAAGATATCAGTGACTTTGCTCTCACTGATTGAATCAGCGACAATTTCACTGATTCATATTCAGAGAGAAAGTGAGCTTTTTTCTACAAAGGCTTTTATAATTTTCAACGCCCCGCTTCTTGAGCATATTCCTATTTTTAAGACCAAGCCTTTTCTTTGAGGTCGTTTCCCGGGTATTCTCTTTCCATGCGAGGAAAGTGGGTGGAGACGGGGTGGCGTGGGCGGGACGTGTGTCAGTAGCAGCCGGCCACCCGATGCGTCGGTGCAGGCGACAGCATTGTAGGTTGCGCTTCGCGGAAATGACGTCAGAGATGGAACGGAACGCGCTTCGATTTCCGGCAAGATTGTCCTCAGACCCCGTCAGGCGGAGGATGGCCTCTGTTTTCCAGCACGTGGCTACTTTTCTTCCACTTGCCTCTGCGGCCACTGGCGTTGACGTGCTCTGGGAGGGATACAATACACAGGTTGCCAAGGAATGTGCACACATTTTAACAGGCTATATTTATCTAAAATACTGAAAAGTTTGCCCGGGAAACAACAGTAATAGAGAGTTTTTGCAAGACGGGAAATCAATTCTTTTAGTACGTATTGTCAAAAGGAAATAACGTTTCTTCAGAAAAATGAGTTTTTGCTTGTCGTACAGTCGAAAAGGTACGTTAAAACTAATAACTAATTGGAACTAAATACCTCTAACAGGATCTAAAACCTTTTATGGAAAATCCGTGTATCTCAGACTATTTTTGCTTTTATTAGGATTACAAGATAGTAAATACATAATACATGAAATATCTTGGTACAATGCGAATATGTAACATTTGTCTATCTCCAAAGAAAACTATCGCTACCTAGATAATCCTGCTATTTTACTAAAACATTTTATATTGTTTATATTAGGAATGGGAAATGTTTGGCAATTATAACGTCCTATGGATGAATAATAATTTTTTTGCGACAATCAATGTAGCCTCACAATATACATAACCTCCAAATTCTAAACGGTTATGACAGTTTATTCCTGACATATTTGAATTAACTTGAGAAAAAATTAACCATTAAGTTCCTGCCGTATTAAATTGGTAGTATGAACATTGTATTTTTCATTACTTCCATGCTCATTGTGTGTTAGTGTTGAATTCGTGTTTAGTAGTGGCGGCGAAAACCACATCAAGTGTACATTTGTCGTAGACGACTAAACAGGGACAATGACGGGACCCGACAATCGAAATCCCATTATTTCATGCCAGCACATGCGCAGTACAATTCTCCCCAGAATTGTCGTGTTACGTCTTTCAAATCCACGACATGCAAAAAAAACTCTAATGTGTAGTATGATGTTCTGTCAGTAAATGTGACTCGCATATGTCATTCCAGCGTTGTTACGCAACAGCTCAAACAACTATGAAGAAAATGAAGCCAAGATTATAGCAAACGCCCAGACCGATAGCAGTAGCGTTTTCTTTGGGTGTGCAAATCATGTCTCAACGTCCAAGGAAATTTTAAAAAAAACATCGTTTCCTTTGAATTTATTTAGATTTCTTTCATTTATTCGGTCTTCTGTGAGATCGACGTCATAGATCGTTACCAGCGAGTCCATTCAATACAGGCAGGGCGTGAGCGACGTTCATGCCCGTGGCGAATGCCTCCAACGTCTTCAGGTGGGATAGGGAGGCGGCAGCGCATGCGCGCGAAGTCCCCCACTCAGGGACAATGCGTGCCAAGGCGTTGGTTCTCTGTTTTACGGAGAGTGAACGTCCGTGATCGTGACATTCTCCGTTGCGCGTTGCAGCCTTTAGCGATACATTAGTGTTCTTTTTGGTAAGAATAGTGAAAAAGTGGAACAATAGTTTTAAATAATTGCTTCCCTTCCCTTTCGTATGAAGAAAAAAGACAAGTAGTTGAGTGATGAGCGATCGTGTGATAATATTTCATGAACTAATAATATTTCAAAATTTAATTTTTAAACGAGAACTGAAGAACGGGCAAAGCGTCGGGCATTTCTTTGCAATAGAAAATACAGCATCCTCATTGTTATTTTGCAACTATCTTTCCCTCATTCTTCTAACATTATAACTTAAAATAAATGAGGATTTTGTTTACAAAATGCAATTTTACTCTAAATATGTAAGCGAAAATAGTAGTGTGGGGATTAACACTTTCCTTCACTGCCAACGCTTTGGATTCAGAGTGAGGAGACGCCACTCACCGGCAGCAGAATAAAAACAGTGAACCAGGATAACTGTGACTACTGGTGTGCAAACAACACACATTTTTATGGAATTTACCTAGAATTAATATTTCGTGTGGGTTTTCATCACATCTCTCACTGTACAATTCTTTTTTGGAACAGTAACAAATGAAGTTTACATGTACATAATAAGCTGATAATCACCACTCGTACACTCGTACACATGAGGAATTTTCCAACAGAAATTCCAACAGAATGGTGCATCACCTCATTACCACTGAGACGAACGTGCGTACCTTGATAATTAGCTTCCAGGGCACTGGATAGGACGAAGAGGTTGGATTGAATTTTCACCACGTTCTCCAGATCAAACTCCGTTAGACTTCTACATATAGGAAATTCGTACGAAAGTTGTACCATATACCAAAGAAAATCAGCTACCCTGGAGACGCCTCGAGAAGAAACGGCATGTACTGCAATGGCCGAGGACATTTTCGCAAACGTGGCTCGAACAGTCGTTCAACTCACTCAGAAGTGTACCGGTGCTATTAGTGGCCATTTTCAAGATATGTTGTAACTGTTGTACCTGTAAAAGTCAATGATTTTTGCTCATTTTCTGTTTGTATGAATTCACCCTAGATTAACACAGTTTTTTTTAAATTTGCTTCATTTGTGTACCATTTTTGGCAACAACTCAATTTAACTTTTCTGTGAGAAATAGTGAAATTAACTCTTTACGTTCCCCTGTCTGGAGAATGATTTCATTTCATTTCATTGGTAAGGATAATGACGCTTCTTTAGTCATAGAAATAACAGATTATTGCCAAAGAGGGACAATCAGAGAGAGAGAGAGAATCAAAGGGGAATAATCAGATTCGGACACCCAGAGAGGGACACTCAGCGAGGGACACTGAGAGAGGGACACTGAGAGAGGGACACTGAGAGAGGGACACTGAGAGAGGGACACTGAGAGAGGGACACTGAGAGAGGGACACTGAGAGAGGGACACCGAGAGAGGGACACCGAGAGAGGGACACCGAGAGAGGGACACCGAGAGAGGGACACTGAGAGAGGGACACTGAGAGAGGGACACTGAGAGAGGGACACTGAGAGAGGGACACTGAGAGAGGGACACTGAGAGAGGGACACTGAGAGAGGACACTGAGAGAGGGACACAAAGAGGGACATGAGAGAGGGACACAGAGAGGGACGCACAGAGAGGGGACCACTAGAGAGAGAGGGACACTGAGAGGGACACTGAGAGAGGGACACTGAGAGGAGGGACACTGAGAGAGGGACACTGAGAGAGGACACTGGGAGAGGGACACTGAGAGAGGGACACTGAGAGGGACACTGAGAGGGACACTGAGAGAGGGACACAGAGAGGGACACTGAGAGAGGGACACTGAGAGAGGGACACAGAGAGGGACACTGAGAGAGGGACACTGAGAGAGGGACACTGAAAGAGGGACACAAAGAGGGACACAAAGAGGGACACTGAGAGAGGGACACTGAGAGAGGGACACTGAGAGAGGGACACTGAGAGAGGGACACTGAGAGAGGGACACTGAGAGAGGGACACTGAGAGAGGGACACTGAGAGGGGGACACTGAGAGAAGGACACTGAGAAAGGGACACTGAGAGAGGGACACTGAGAGAGGGACACTGAGAGAGGGACACTCAGAGAGGGACACTCAGAGAGGGACACTGAGAGAGGGACACTCAGAGGGACACTCAGAGGGACACTCAGAGAGGAACAATTTGAGTCAGAGACAGATAGAGACAGAGACAGTGAGAGAGTGACAGTAACAGAGCGACGGTGACAGCGACGGTGACAGAGCGACGGTGACAGCGACGGTGACAGAGCGACGGTGACAGAGCGACGGTGACTGAGGCAGACTGAGGGAGACTGAGAGTCACTGTTTTTAGAGTCACTGTATACAAATATATCATTAACATTACAAAATTCAAACTGACGGATCCAAAATGGCTGATATCGTTTAGAAATATGTAATGAAATTGCATGAAAATATGATTATACGTGTTTCTCGTGTAGTTGAATCGAAATTTATGATTAAAATTACACAATTCAAAATGGCGAATCCACAATGGCCGACTTTATTTAGAAATAAGTAGTTTAATTGTATGAAAATTTGATTGTAATTATTTCTTCGGATGGAGAATTGAATTTATGATTAAAATTATGACAGCATTTTACAAACTGTATGATCAAGGCGCATTGACCTTCTAAACGTTGCCACGCCACTGATTTGTATTAAATTCTAAGTGGAATGTGAAAACTATTAATGTTGTTTTAAATAAATTGTTTGACTGTCCATAAAGACAGTTTTGGAATTAATTCACTCAACTAATAAACTTAAAAGCAGACAGCCATTAGGTCAAGTTTATAACCAAATAGCATGGTTTTTATTTACTCAATTGTAGTGTTTTCCTTCATAAATACCTCATTACTTCATCTAAATACTTCATTTAATACTAGGTAATATATCATTGTTTTCTTCACGCATCTTTCCTTTGCAGTTGAACAATGATTTAGTTTAGCACTGTCAGTCCTGTCACACCTTTTCTAGCGATCGTTTAAGACGGACGCCAATGACTTTAGGTGTTGAAATATGCTTAAACCTAAGTAATCAGACAATAAATAAATCTATTAAAACGCTTGTCCACGGGAAAGAAAAACTAGAGGGTAATTTCGTCCTCCTTTATCACATATATAAAATATTTTAAATCGGACGATATGCCTTCAGATGTTAGCGAACTCCGCATGGAAGGAGCACCATCTTGTAACTTTTGCTACCACGGCGCGGCATCATGCTTCCAGACATGCATGCGCAGCGAGAGGGAAGCAAACATACTTCTGGGTCCCTTTTTCCATGCGACGTGCATTAATAGTAAATAAATAAAATAGCACAAGAAGAATATAGTTATAACTTAAATGATATATACAAATAATAATAATATAAATAATATATAATAAAAAATCCAATTGATTTTAATTGTTGAATCATTGGATCTGCTGCCAAACTTTGAGAACCTCTAGAGAAGTATAGCAATTTCCCATATGTCAGGGAAAACATCAAGGATTGAATATATTTAATCCCTGCTTGCAGGTAATTTCTTATGAAGAAAAGGAACCGCTTTCATTAAATTATTTGTCGTAAACTGTATTTTAAAATATTTTCTTTTAATTATAATTATTTTATAATCAGATATTTTAAAATGAATTAACCATGTTTAATCAAAATGTATTGGAATTTTTTGAAAATTGTGTCTCTAAGTGTACTAATTTTTCTTTATTTTGTGCTATATTACATTTGTTTGATTATTCGCATGTTTTTTAATATTTAATTATGTTAACTTTTCGAACTTTTTACTTTCTCGTATACATACGTTTATACGGGAGTAATATACGTAATGAAGAGAATTATGTAATGCTGCGGATAATCGATTGCGAGATTTCAACGGAAATTCACGTTTTTGGGGCCCTTAATACCAAAAAAGTGTTTTTTTTCAAAATGTCCGTCCGTTCGTTCGTCTGTCTCTCTGTCTGTCCCTCCGTCTTTCTGTCTGTCTCTGTATCTCTGTGTGTCTGTCCGCCTGTCCGCCTGTCCGCCTGTCCATCTGTCCGTCTGTGAACACTACTAGCGCCAAAATCACACATAAGATCTTTTGCAAGAAGAATCCCCTGTCAATATGGCTCTAGTTGAAGTTTTTAAATTTTGAAAAACATTTTCTAAAATTTGGGGGTACATTATATGAAGCCCCGACGTACGTCGGATTTTCGCGGTTAACTTTGAATTTTCGAAAATTGCAAAGTTTGAATTTTTTGGCGTCTTCCTACAACTATAAAATTGAAAACCCAGATTTTTCCTTCAAATGAAATTTTTTATCCATAAATAGTTCTTTCATTAAGAGCATGTAGACTTTTTTGAAAATTTTAGTAGTTTTTGTGCAATAGAGCGTGCAATATTTGCAATTTAAAAAAATTACAAAAACGGGATTTTCGAAAAAAGGTTTTACATTTTTTCTTTAAATGTGTGGTGGGTTTAGTGCCCAATGAACCATATCCGCTGACATAAACGCCATATTACTACACTGTTTTTTTTTTCAAAAATTACAAAAATTAGTTTTGTTTGCTTGTCTCTGGAGTTGGTAATATTTACATTAGCGGAAATTTCTTCATATTATTGCATTTACGAGTGAATGTGATTGAAATAATGTCATATAAAGTTTCTCGAAAACAGTTCTAAAATTTCTCTAGTTGAAGTTGAAAAATGAGCTCAAAATGCCGAGTTTTCAGAAACGCTCAAACACCGTTTTCTCAAAAATGGCTCCAAATTTTTTGTTAAATTTTTTCAAAAGGGTACTGGGAATCGCAGTGTTTAATATTGCGGTCATTTTGTTCATATTCTTTTGTTTGTCAAAAATTACAAAAATGTAATTTCTTTGAAATACCTCTCACGCCGTTAATATGCACATTTCTATCGATTTGTATTCATTCTTACATTTGTGAGTGGAAGTGCTTCAATGGACTTCAGATGAAGATTTTCGAAAACTCAATAGATTCCTGGGAAAAAGAGCTTCAAATTTCGCATTTACAGTAATGCTTAATCGCTATTTTCTTAAAAAGGTTTCTCGTATACATACGGAAGTAATATGCGTAGTATAGAGAAAGTTATGTAATGCTGCGGAAAATCAATTTTGAGATTTTGAACGGAAATACACGTTTTGGGGTTCCCTGGTAGCGAAAACGTGGTCCTTTTGAAACGGTTCGTCCGTCCGTCCGTCAGTCCGTCTGTCTATCTGTCTGTCTGACTGTCCGCCTCTCCGTCTGTGAAAACTATTAGCGCCTAAACCACACGTACGATATTTTCCAAATTGAAGAAACCCCTGTCCATCTGGCTCTAGTTGAAGCTTTGAAATTTTGAAAAACATTCTTTAAAATTTGGGGGTACATTACAAGAAGAACCCCGGACATTTTCAAAATTTTCGCAAAATGGCTCCAAATTTCTTATTTAAATTTCTTGTAAGAATGGAGTAAAATACACTTATAAATGTGGTAATAGGTCCGATTTTCGCGGTTAATTCTAAATTTTCGAAAATTGCAAAAGTTTAAATTGATTTCGGTGACTTCCTAAAACTATAAAATTAAGGATTGAGATTTTTCCTTGAAATGAAATTTGTTGCTCATAATCAGCTCTTTTAATAAAGCCATGTAGATTTTTTGAAAATTTTAGTAGTTTTCACGCAATATGGCGTGCAATATTTGCAATTTTAAAAAATTACAAAAACAGGGTTTTCACAAAATACGGCTTCAATTTTTTCTTTAAATTTTTGGTAGGATTAATTCCATACGAACCCTATACGATGTTGTAAACGCCATATTTCTCTCTCCTTTTGCTTTTTCAAAAAATTACAAAAATATAATTTTTTGACTTCTCTTTCGTCGGTAATATTTACATTAGAGGCGATTTCTTCACGTTGGTCTACTTATGAGTACATGTGCTTTAAATACTGTCAGATAAAGTTTCTCGAAAACTCGACAGTTTTCTGTGAAAATTATCTCAAAACTCCTCGGTTTCAAAAACGCTCAAACGCCATTTTCTCAAAAATGGCTCCAAACTTTTACAATGGATAGTGGAACGGCACTATTTAACATAACGTAAAGTTCATTGTGGTGTATTCTTTTGTGGTTTTTTTTTTCAAAAATTACACAATGTTTTTTAATATCTCTCACGCCGCATGGTGGTCTGAACGGGACCGAAACACGCGCATAGGGTATGAAGTTAAATAACTGTTTAATTAGTGATTGATTCTTTCAGATTCTTTAAGATTGAATCTATTGAAACGTGATCTAGGTGTAAAATAATAATATTGCACTTAATTTATATTGTTTATTTATTTATTTATTTATGTCGAAAACAATACTGGTCTTTATCTGATATTATTGAAGATGAATAAACGCTTCATTGATTCGTCTGGACATGAAGAAAACGTTATTATACACCTTGACACCATGATACAAGAGAAAACGGGTTAAAATCTGTGTCGAGATAGAGTTTATAACTTTTTTAATAATAGTCTTCGAAGGTAGAAACACAGTAAAACTTTTTATTTAGGTACTAAAAGGAATAAATAGTATTTAATGGTAGTAAATTACACTAGAACACGTTTACTACTCTATTACTTATTGACTGTCAATACAATAGGTAAAAATTTTATACAATTGTATCACTATTATGTTACTTGTGTTTTGGACCAAAAGCCATAAAGTGATGTATATCATAATATGGAAATAGCACTTTAAATATAAATAAGAAATAGCACTTTCTTTCAAAGCTTGTGGACAGTGTGGACAGCTTTTTAATAATGGAATGTATATTCATGATATAATAATAAATATATCTCACGTAGTTAATTAATAAATCAAGTTTAAACGTTCGCTATTTTCAACGATGCAGGCTGAGGCGGCTGCTGTTTACAAAAAAAACATAAACAAATGTCCACTTAATAACATTTATTTATTTCATGAAAGTGTTTTTAATTGGTTTTGTGTAATTGCCCGTCAAAGATCACGTTAATGGAAATGGCGCTTTCTTTCAAACCTGATCAAGTCAATTTATAATTGCCATTTTCAAAGAGGTAGGCCGAGGTGGATGTTGCTAACGAAAAAGCACTAACAAATCCCCACGTAATAATAGTTATTAATTTCAGACACGTGTTTTTAGTTTTTTTTGTGTAATTGCCCGTGAATGATCACTTCGGTTTGGAAATGGCGCTTTCTTTCAAACCTCGTCATATAAACTTTTAACCGTTGCCATTTTTAAAAAGGCAGGCCCAGGTGACTAATGTTAACAAAACATCAAGAAATGTCAACATAATAACATTTATTAATTTAATGGCAGTAGTTTTAATAGTTTTTGTGTAATTGCGAGTCAAAAATTACTTATTGAAAATGACCCTGCTTTCAAACCTCGTCATGTAAACTGTAAACGGTCGCTATTTTTAAAGAAGCCAGCTGATGCAGCTGTTGTTAACGAAAAAACATTAAAAAATGACTATTTAATAATAGTTATTAATTTCATTGAAGTGTTTTTAATTTTTAGAATTACTCAGTTAATGAATATGACGCTTATTTCAACCTCGTCTTGTAAACATTTAAATGGACGCCTTTTTGGAAGAAGTTGGCCAAGGCGGCTGTTCTTAACGAAAAACTATTTACAAGTGTTCACTTAATACCATATATTAATTTCACGGAAATGCTTTTAGATGTTTTAATGTTATTGCCGGCAAAGTTCACTTACTTAATGCATGTTTCAGTTCTGCAGATTTCATGTTTAAATTAATTTAAAAACAGAAATTTGACACATTGAAAGATTTTTTTAAAAGAAATTGAGAATGTTATGCAATTATAATAAATCCGAAAGTTGAAAAGAAAATAAGTTTTCAAGAAGTAAACGTCGTCATTATGTCCCGAGGTACTGATGATGCTCTTTCCAAACACGTAATATAAATTTTAAATAGTCATCATTTTGAGAGGGGCAGACCGGAGCAGCTGACCTCAACGGATAAATGTTTAATGATATTCACTTAGTAAAATATTAATTTTGTTGATGTGTTTTTTCGTGTTTTATTGTAATTGCCCTTGCAAATTTACTTAGTTAATAGAATAAACAGTTTTTGCACACCTTAATTACGTAAGGCTTAATTAAATGAAAAATAAAAATAATTGACACTGCAGAAGCTTTCATAAGTTTAGAAGAGTATATAAATGTGCATATAATTCCTGAAAGTTGAAAAGTTGATTAGAAAAAAGTTATAAATAATGAAAGATATGTGTATTTTCACTGCTCGAATGGCTGAATTTTTCCTTGCCCGAAACGCCTAGTTTTGAGGATGTCGTATGGCTGTAAGTGTTGATACAAAATATTATTTCTCGGGATTTCAGGTAATTTGAAGTATCTAGAATTGATATTTATCAGTAAATAATTGTTTTTCAAAAATTAAAATTTGGAGATTATGCGCGCGTTTCGGCCCTGTTCAGACGTCCGTGCGCCGTTAATATGCACATTTTAATGGATTTGTATACATTATTGAATTTGTTCGTGGTCGTTCTTCAAATTACTTCAAATGAAGTTTTCCGAAAACTCAATAGATTCCTGTGAAAAAGAGCTTCAAAATTTCGCATTTACAGTAACGCTTAACGCCATTTTCTTATAGACGGCTCTAAATTTTTAATAAAAAATTATTTAGGACAAGGTTTTTGTCTTTTTTAATACTTTTAAAATAATATTTCGGTTTTACTATTTGTATATCGAAAAGTTGAGAAAATTTTTTAAAAAAGTACTTTGGGCGGCGATAGATGGCAGCTGGCAAGAAGGAACGGCAAGGCTGTACAGTACCAGTTCACACCAAAGAAATTAGAAAACTTTTCTACGAGAAAGTCTGTGCCACCTATAGTTTTATTATTTTTTCTGAAAATGATGGTTAATGGGCAGCGTAATAGCTTCCCGACAAATGATCTCGGATTCGATTTCCGGTCGAGGCAAAAGTAATGATGTAGCTTTTCTTTAAAATCGTCTCAGTTTTTGTAGCTGTGTGACGAAGAAAAGCTCAGACCGGCGGAGTTTGCTAGGTACGGTGACGGGAATACGTTGTTTGCCACATGTCGCTCTTACCCTTCAAGCATGGGAATTAAATTAGGCGCTCGCATTAGGCACCATTAGCTGGCCGTCGAAGTCGGACAATCAACCAATGTCATATACATACGTAATGAAATTATAAATTGCTGAGAAATTATTTGATTTAATCCTTGTGTGTCCTTAATTTTAAGGAAATATTTGCTTATTGTTTATGGTCACAAATATTCTTTTAAAATTTTCTGATATCTCATTATTATTATTATTATTATTATTATTATTATTATTATTATTATTATTATTATTATTTATCGTCGCATCGACATTGAGGTCATTAGTGATATCAACGTAATGTCTGTTATGTAATCTCTCTTTTGCCTACATTGAACTAATGCCCACGTGCCGCCTCTACCCCCCGGCCGGCCTCCTTCCCGGTCCCCGGCCCCCTCACCCCCTGACCAGATGTTGCACGTGGCAGCACACGTGAGAGCGTCCGCGTGTCTTTCCCGCACGTTTTCATATAAAGAGGGACGACTTGTGCTTCATTACGACGCACAAGGATCGCCAGGCGTCTTCTGACGGATCTCCCTTTTTTCTGTTCTTTTTTTCATCCTTCCTTGCCGTCACGTTTTTGTTGCTCTCCTTTTGATAAAATGGTAGGAATAGGAGCGGAAAAGGTGTGTTATTTTGTTGCAATAATGTAAAATCAAATCTGTAGTTCATTTGCCGATATAAATAAGTTTTCTGTTACTCGGGAACAAAAAATTATAGTTTTTATACGATGCTAAACACGTTTGTTGGTAATTTTAATCATTCACCTGTTTGTAGTAAAAGGGTATCATTATTCGAACAACGGTCTCCCATCCCATTATCTAACACCGCAAATGGAATATACTGGGAGAAAAGAAAGTGTAACTCATAAAAGATTTAAAATGGACTGCTTTTCAATAATGGAATATATATTAATGATATAAAATCAAAATATGAAAGTTCTAAATATTTTTAATTCCAGTATACCACTGGGGCGGCCGCCATCTTGTAGAATGGTGGGAAGTAGAAGCCCACCCAATAGTGGTGGAGATGGGGGAGACTGGAAGTAAAGAAAGTGTAAGTCATAAAAGATTTAAAGTGGACAGCTTTTTAATAATGGAATGTATATTCATGATATAATAATAAATATATCTCACGTAGTTAATTAATAAATTAAAAAATATATACACTTTTGGAATTAAAAAAATTTACAACTTTCTTATTTTGATTTTATACCATTAATATATATTCCATTATTGAAAAGCAGTCCATTTTAAATCGTTTATGTCTTACACTTTCTTTTCTGTCAGTCTCCCCCCCCCCCCATTCTTCCATTTCACACCATTCTACAAGATGGCGGCCACCCCAGTGGTTCATCTCTAGATTATATCCTGTTTTATTGTAAATGTTTAGATGTGATCCACATTGCTTGGGCATTGAATTATTTTAATTTTTTAATTTTATCATTGTATTATTTATTTAACTTCTTTAGTCAATTTTATTCTTTTTATATAATTCTTCTTTATGTTAATCTCTAAATTTTTCCTATTTGTTAGAGACCCACTGAGGATGGAATAATATTGTTCCCGAAAGGTACTTTGGGCATGAATAAATGTATATTATTTATTTTTATTGTTGTGGTTGATGATCCCCATATCTATAATGGATTACCTCAAGATCTCGGCTACCACCTTTCATGATGCCGGGAGCGGTAGCTCAGTGCATCAACTAATGTCACTGCAGCGCCTCTGACCGGGAGGTCCTAGGTTCGAGGCCGGCCGGCGGTAGGATTTTCGACATTAGATTTTCAGCTAGGGCGAATTCAGTCGCTATCTGGAGGAGAATTCTAGCGGCTGGCTGCACAGATCTGTAGTTTTCCGTGGTTTCAACAGCAGGCGAATGCCGGAGCAGTACTCTAACAAACGGGTCACGGACCGTGAACGATCTTACCTTCCTCTTCCTTGGCCTATCCTCTCCCCTTACACACTCACTTAATCTAACATGCACTGCACTAGCACATATTCTGGGAGACCGGTTGGGAGCTTAGAGCTTGTCCCTGCGGTGCCTCGCTGGGACATGCATGTAATCTAACATAAAAGTAAAAAAAATAACAATAAATAACTTCTATTGTGTCATTGAACCATGGAGCAGGCTCGAAAACAATCGCAAACGTTCCTCTTAAAACACGAATTGTTGTAATTTTTTTAGATTTGTTCGACAGCTGGGCTGCAGTTAAACAAATAAAAAAACATTTTCCCGCCTTTAAATCACATTGACTTTAAATATACTTCAAAAATGACTGCAGCAGTTCTGTACGTTTATTTTAGCGTTTATTATACATTTTTATACATTGTTGTACCACCCAGTAATATTTTGATTTTGGAATTTCATTTGTTTGGAAATTAATTTATTAAAACCTTTCTAATCCATTGCCTAAATATATCATACGCCAAGGAAAAACAATCGTATTCCTAACGGACAGCACAGTACTTGACTACAAAAGACTTATTTTTTAAACTGTGGCCCAGCAATTAAAATGTTGTGAAAAAATTCACGAGTGTTCTGAGATGAAGTTTTAAGATTTTGTCGGTGCCTGGGTCGGTGTTCTAAGACACAGTAAAACAGGTCTGACAAATCTGGGTTCTATCTGTTCTCCTTCAATTCTCCATATGGCCCCACTTTTCACTTCAGTTATGACGGAATTATTTTCTCATAAACAACCAAAAACTATTGTTTTTCCATAGCGTTCACATTTCCTCCAGTCTAGGCCATCATGATAAAAATAACATTTCATTTTCTGTCTTCTGAAGAAGCTGAGAAATCTATGACAACAGCTGGGCATGAATATTTTCAATATTTGAATTTTATTACATTTATTCAGAATTTGTTATTGTTTTGTTAATGAACATTTTTCTATAACTTTTATTTTATACATTTCGTTACAAATATTGCACAGCTACTTCTTGCAATTAATTGTTCCATGACAACGACTTGATTTTTATTTGAAAACTAGTCTTGGCACCCATATTTTATTAATTGCACTAACAACTACTGAAACGATTTTTGAGTACAGCTCTTCACCAGAACACAAAATACCAAGTCTATACATAATATTTGTAAAATTCTCTGGAAAGAAAGTACATACTTTTATTGTGAAATTTACTGAAATTTTTGGGTCAAAATAAATCTGAATGCATTGAAAACTTCATTGAATGAAATTAAACACAAAATTCACAAAGTAGGTAAAGCATAAACCAGCGACAGCAACGACCGATAGACTGGAACTAGAAACAAAACGTACTTACTTTGAATCATATTTTCTTATCCAAAATCGTAGGCGCTGCATTATCTTCAGGCAAAATGAAGACTGGAGTCAAACTCTCATTCAAAGGAGTGCGCAGCATTGTAGGTTCTTCCATCGTTAAAATTATTATCATTCCAGCTTTTTATACAATTATTTTTATACTTTTGTATTTGCTCTTCAACTGATGTACCCTACTTACTGCGTTAAAATTCGTTTTCAGGTTATGTCATACACTTTGTTTGCTTTTGTAAATTTTTTCATACATTAATATTCTTGTATTTCTTAATGAGAATTGTGAAATTTCAATTTCTTAAATAGAAATGTTAGATTTAACGCAGTTTAAGCCATGACGCGTGATGAAAATTCTTGTCTTTTCGTGAAGCCATTACGCAATACACAAACCGCTGGAATGAAAGATCTGGCTTGAAACGGCTATAACCATTGTTTACCAAACAGTACAATGAAATCGAGATATTCCACAGCCAATCATATTTACATTGTAGACAAACGTAAACGTCGATTCCTCTAGTTCTCTAATGATCAAAGTTTGTAAATAAGAATCCAGGGTTACTAAAGTGTTAACCTGATCCATGAATTCCTCGATTTGCAAATTACTTTCAAAGTACTCTGACAGAATACGTGCGAAGGGGGGGGGACGGGCGAGTACTGGCCGGTTAAATCGCAGAGCATCCAGATTCGTATTGTCACGTGCATGTGACAATTACGACAGTGACAATTATGACAACAATGATGCAGTTCATATAACGTAACCTGTGTGTTGTCAGTTGTTGATATATCAGTTTGTGCTTATTTGCTTTTTCGTTTTTTTGCGTTATTTAGAAGTTACCAGAATTGGTAACTGGTTTACTTCGTTGTTGTAAAAAAGAATCGCGACAATTTGATTACATGTGCGGAAAATTCACCCCAGTATCTCGAGGAAAGCCAATCAGTGTTTATCAATGGAAACATATGAACTATATTTTCATTGTGCTCTAATTGGTGAAGTTAAAAATGTTCCTATTTCATATTGTCTGCATGAGCTGTACTACTATAACACATTTGAAGGGAAAGCGCCCAGCCATGCTATTCCCTGTTCAAGGGCACGGTGTGAGCCAATAGATCATACTTTAGAATTCCTAGCAACATTTAAAGGTTACTAGTGGGAACCCGTCAAAATTTGACGGTGAGATCTGAGAGTACGAGGAAAATACTAGATCTACATGTACGAGTAAAATACTGTGCCTAGACTAATGTTTACAAATTCTTAAATAGGAAGAAGGAAGAACAAACTTCTCTCACTTCATACTAATGTTTTCATATCTGCAAATATTCACTTTTATGGTCAAGATGGTTAGTAATTATGCAGCACAAAATCAACTATTTTATATTAACACTTCCACAGTTGATCACATGTGGCCCATGACCAAATGCCAATGTAATATCAGCACCGGATGACACAGAAAGCTAATTATAGTGACGGATATAATTTCTAAATTTTTTGATGTCCCATCACGTCCTATAAACAACTGTTTCATTTCCTTTGACATGTTAGAAGGCACATTTATTTTTCCATTTTAGCAACGTAATCTGGTTTGCAGAATTTCTCTCACAGAGAAAGTACACAGAAGAACAATACAGACATTTCATAGATTACGACACAACAGTAAAAGAAATTACTTCACTACTTCAGTAAAATCGAATAAAATCCACTGTCCGAACTTCTCTACAAAATACTCCACGAAAAATATGATGCAGACACAGTCACCATCAAAATGCAAATATTGCTCCTGAACTACAACCTAGACGAATTGTATATAATACACGCATCAAACGACGAGGACGTATCTATCGATATACTCATATCTATCGATATTGAAACAGCCTTTGGAAGAAAACAATTGACTACTGTTAAGCGTACTATTAAATAATTATTTATTTAATTAATTTATTTATTTTATTATAATATATACACATAATATATATTCACATATAATTTAATAAATTATATGTGATAAAAAAACTGTTTGATCCTCTAAATTCAGCAATAAAAATTAGGAATGTTCGTACATTTATTTGTTCTAAATGAAACAACTTTAAATATAAATTTAAATAAATAAATACTAATTCTAATAAATAAAAAATCACAGCTTCAACTCTCATTGTATTTCTTGTGTATGTTAGTATTGTTCATCTTAAGAAATGTGATGTGACAGAGAAAAATTAATTTTACCTCTATGATTATATTTTGGTTAATGCCATTTCTTTCTTAGAAAACAAGAACATAAATACTGAAAAAATTTTGTATTATGCATCTTGTATGAAATTTAATTCCTCTGATTGTTTCGTCTTTGAAAATTTGGAGATGAATGAATTCTTTGTTTAGATAACTAGACAACTTTCCATTGTTGTTCAGGTTTCGGCATTTTATGAACACGCCTGTTCGAGGTGGATTGAATGTGTTTGTGGTGAGTGTTAGATCAGTTCTTAGAAAACACTGAAGAATTTTTTCTCAATTGCCGTGATGAAAGGATGTGTGTGGTAGAAGAATAGTAGGATATGTGTGATAGAATTTTGGAAATCAACTTTTTGGGAACACAGAAAACTACGGTAAACAATTTATTCCAAATTTATTAATTCCAAGTGCATCTCCCACGACTCTGAAAAAACGTGTTCACAAAAATGCATAATTCTTTTCGATCTGTTAAAATCCGTTGGGAAATGCCTACAGAAGATATCGCCGAAACTCCTTGCAAGAATGAAAGGAATGAAAATAAGTCAAGTGAAAGCAATGAAAATGAGTCAAGTGAAAGCAATAAAAATGAATCGAGTGTAAACAATGTAAATGAGTCAAGTAAAAACAATGAAAATGAGTCAAGCAAAGACAATGAATATGAGTCAAGTAAAAACAATGAAAATGAGTCAATGCATAACTATTTTCGATCTGCTAAATACATTTGGGAACTGACTAGAGAAGATTTCGCTGAAATACCTTGCAAGAATGAAATCAATGAAAACGAGTCAAGTGAAAGCCATGGAAATGAGTCAATATATAATTATTTTCGATCTGCTATAAACCTCTGGGAAATGTCTACAGAAGATATCGCCGAAATACCCAGCAAGAATGAAAGCCAAGAAAATGAGTCAAGTAAAAGCCATGAAAATGAGTCAATACTTAATTATTTTCGATCTGCTAAACACATTTGGGAAGTAACTACAGAATATCTCGCCGAAATGCCTTGCAAGAGAGAAAGCAATGAAAATGAGTCAGTGGATAATTATTATCGATCTTCTGAAAACATGTGGGAAATGTCTAAAGATGATCTCGCACAATTACCTTGCAACAATGAAAGCGATGAAAATGAGTCAAGTGAAAACCACGAAAATGAGTTAATGCATAATAATATTCGATACATTAAAAACATTTGGGAAATGTCTACAGATCTCCTGGAAATACCATGCAAGAATGAAAGCCATAAAAATGAGTCAGAGCATAATTATTTTTGGTTTGGTAAAACCATGTGGAAAATGCCTAGAGAAGATTTCGCTGAAATACCTTGCAAGAATGAAAGCAATGCAAATGAATCAAGTGAATACAGTTTTCCAAATTGTGGAGATATGTGTGATAATTCATTGTGTTCATCGTCCTGCAATTATTGTACTGAAACGGTCCAATATACGAATGAAAATGATGCGTCACTTCCCTCAGAAATTGAAGATTCAGAAATAAATGCTAGCGTTCATGCCATCAAGTATCGTTCAATGAGCGAAAAAATTGAAGCCATAAATAGAAACTGGCGAAAACAAAATGCCATGATTATGAATGGGCCCAAACCCCCTACAAAGGTGCATTTTGCAAGCAACGAAGCCCTTAGAAAAGTTCATCACATGGTCAGTTGGGAGTTTGCACACCGTCAAGCCCGAAAATCTCTGTGGGCAAAGGCAGCGCGAAAACATAAACAATTTAGACAGTTGATTCATCGTGTTGATATGGCTATATCTTATATCCTACATCCTGAATATCGAGAGAAAATTTGGCAAGAACGGATGTGCAACTTGAAGTAAGTCACATTTAAAGTACATCGTAAATTTAATTTTTGGTATTTTTACATTGTTTTAGAGTTTGATTTAGAATTTTTGTATTTAAGTGGACTTTTTCACTCCTTTGAGTATCTTATTAAAAGTTTTTATGTTTTTGTAATGGTTAAAATATTAATTTTATTACCTAACCAAAATTCCTTCATTACTTTTGTGTTGAAAGATGTAATAATGATAAAAGTAATTAAAAATAAATCTCTCAAACAAGGGCGCTTGTCGTTTCAATTTATCTCAACTGCAAAACTAATACCGAAAATATAAATCTCCAATAAATTGAATTGAAATATCTTGCAAAGTGCTTCCAAAGAATGTGATGCAAGAAAATGTCATACAAATACATATTACATTTCTTTTTCATTCCTTCTTACCTATTAGAGTTTACTTAAACGTATTAGCAGTACTTTGTACTGGGTATCTATTTCATTTAATAATTAGGATCAACTCAGTGGAGAAAAATATTTCACAGACTAAATATTTGTACCTTGTAGCAGAGATAAACAGAATGTTGATTTTGAGCTCTTGATCTAAGTGTTCATTCCTTTAATAGGGAGCTTATTTCAAATTAATTAGTTAATGCATCACAATCAACAACTACTTACATGAATATTATTTAGTTGCTGGATTCACCAATATCAGATGATAAAATATTCACTAATAACTTTTTTCCATCCATCCCATTTTCCCATTCTTCAGAACAAATTATATGGAGAACAAGGAACACAGGGACATTGTTTTTAAGTCACTCTTACCTGACTGATCATACAGTGAAATGCTGTGCTTCTGGCTAACATCTCATATAACTTGCAATACTCCTTCATAAATAACTTAAAAATACTTTTATAAAATACTATTGCTAGATAACTTGCAAATGGATTATCTATAATTTAAATACATCATTCTCCCTTTTCCAATTAAAATCTATAGAATCCTGTCTGTGCTTGAGGATTAATTTGTACCAGATACATACAGTAATTACTATATCACAAATGACAAGAGATTAGTATAATCAGTCTGAAAGTATAGCTAATAACATGAATGTCCCATTCAAGGCCTCTTAGCCAACCCTAACATTACCAAAAAACTTTTTAATATGATGATCTAAAAAAGGAAAATATCTTCACAACTGAAAAAATAATAAAACTGGAATGAAACAAGAGATTTACCATGATGAATTAGTATGAATCTGGTAAGAATAACGAATTTTATTGTAATATCATTGAATTTATTATTGTTGTAATTTTTTGTATGTCACAGTTAAGATAATTCAATATCCATTAAATAAAAAACAAATGATGTAAAAATGTATACAATTCAAATTATTGTTAAAGTAGTTAAAATATACAACAGGTTGAACAAAAATAAACATTTTTCAGTAAATAATTTGATCATAAAAATATATAATTCGAGTAAAAAACTGCCGATTTTTCGACAAAAAAACAATGTTTATAAGTACATTCAAAATATGTTTCTTTTCATTCGCTTTCATTAATGAGTAATATGTCAACAGGAAGTAGCTGCTTTGTATGAAAAATCAAGTTTTTAATTAGGTAAAAAATAAACTTTTATGGTATTCTTATGCACTGAAATGATAATAAATATACAATAGAAGTATAATTATGACAATGTAAATATTCAATGTGGCAATAAATAATTTTATTATGTACAAGAAGCAAACTTCAAACATAGTATTTCTCTTCCTTTTCTCAACTCCTTTGTATTTTGCTAATGTATTTGCAAGCAAAACTTGAAAACTACTGACTCTAACGGATGAATCAGCATTCAGGCAGGGCTTCTAATAAGTCCATAATTTCCTCGTAGAGGCATTATGTTAGGAGGCTGTACAAGTAATCGATGCCCTTATCCACCGGTAGCGCCACCGTCTGCTAGTTTGTTGTTGGTTCCTTGTGATCTGGTCGGCCTGCGCCCTGATTGGCGCCCCTTCGCTGTGGCCAATAAAAATCTTGCGTCCTTCCGAGGTCTTGGAAAATTCTTATTGTTGTTATTTGGTACTTTGCGTCATAAGAAGTATGACATAGCCAGAAAACGCATTGATAAAACACAGAGATAACACAGTAAAACACAGGGATAAAAGAAATAATTGAACACCTGAGTGCAAGACCTAGATAATAACCCAAAGTAATGTTTCGAGAAAAATGAGAAAAACATTTTACATTTAAATATAAAATTCAATTTTGTGTAAGGTGAAAGAAGGGAACAAAGTGAACACTTTCTCGAATTTTCAGTGCAATGGCTTAAGTTGAATTGGCAATAATTAGATAAATACGTGTTGAATATTTCTAGTTCTTGCACTCAAAATATCTACAATGGATTGAAGCAAGAATAATAGGATATAAATGAGTTATTTACATGTTTTTTATTGAAAAATACTTACAAATATGACTTAACTATAAAGTTTTAATATGCAACAAATGAACTTTATTGAAGAAAAAGTAGCCGAATCAGGCGGTGAAAAGTGCCCCCGAACCAAACCGATAATTTGCGATGCTCACGTGAAAGAGAATAAAAAATGCCGTCGATTCACAAGTAAACAGCCTCCTGGGGCAATCTGTTGCAGGAAATATGACGAGAAACGCATTTTTCTTCTTTAATTTTATTCTCGACTTCTATTGCATATTTTAATACACATAATGTACAAATTTTCATTCAATTCGTTATGGGATATAACGATGATGTAAGGTCTAATAAGTTTTATTGGCAATCACCATGTAAGTGTATTAG
Source organism: Teleogryllus occipitalis (assembly GCA_011170035.1). NCBI lineage: Eukaryota > Metazoa > Arthropoda > Insecta > Orthoptera > Gryllidae > Teleogryllus > Teleogryllus occipitalis. The sequence continues at coordinate 211,651 of BLKR01001133.1, read as the reverse complement.
ATACAAAGCATTACATAATGTTTCGGAGGTAGATTATCTCCATCTTTAGATGCTGCAATCAAAACACATTCTACAATTAAAACGTTACACGTTGTACAGTTACAAATATTATCTAAAACACATACATACATAATACATTATAGTAGTTAACCCTCACAATCTTGGTTAGATGCAATGTGCATTATCGTTGTATAGAATGATAGTAGTGAAAACCACTAAAGTTAACATAGAATCGTAGGCTTATTACTAAAGTTACATTAGTACTAAAGTTATAAATTTACTGTACCTGGAATATGTGGTGGTCTACATTGTCTAAAAAAATGAAATACAATAAAATTCATTACTCCTAGAATTCCAAAATTATTAAAATCATTTTGTATTTTAGTACACTGTCATATAAAAATAGCCATATTAAATTTAAAATTACAACTACATAATATTAAAATTTAATTAATGAGAGTTACATGCGTTCTATAGTCCAGGCCGTGTATTAGGCCGCACTAGATTCGCAATATGGCAGCTTGAAAGATTTCCTGTCGGAATAGCCAACTTATGAAACTATAACTCTGATCAAGTCTCTCGCTTTTGTTTTGTTTGTTGTCATTCACAATCCTCGCGCGGTCTCGAGTCTTGTCCACTGTTCAATAATACATGTTTCGTTTTTCGGTAGAATTAAAAAGAGATGTTCATCTATAAACGAATATTAACTCTGTGAATAATTATTAAGTTAATTAAGAATTATCAACTATTGCGAGCTTAAGAAGTGTTAAAAAGTGTCAAGTGCAAGTGAAAAATACAACCTCAAAAGTTATCTGTGGTCATACTTCTATGTTATTAGTGCTCTTGAGATGTGTCAACAGTTCCTTCACGTTTTGAACTGGTAGTAAAGAGTTTTATTGAACGCAAATAAATACCACAATTATTGAAGTGAATTAACGTGATATACATGGTAGTTTTTAAGTGATCTAATGAATTGTTCCTAACAGTCCAGTTATGTCAATACCAATGCAAATGCATCCATTTAATTTATCTGTTCAATTATTCATTAGCTTTTAAAAGTAAATTAAAAAAAATAATAAAAATTAGTATAAGTAAGTCTTCAATAACTTATCCATTGTTACCAGAGACAGTTTTTCTCTTTACCCATTTTTTCACCATTTCAATGGGATGTGATTCATAAGATTGGGATAATGGTAATAAATATGACTTTTGGATTTTTTTAAAGATGTTTATTTAAACAGGAATGTACACTATCAATATAAATGGCACATTAAATATATAGTTGCACAATAATATTGAATCTACTCTCTTATTGTGACTACATTACTATAAGCTTCTCCCTGAACATGCAGTTATTACACGGTAAACCCTCTCATTGCTGGTTAAATAATTCAAATCAAAAGTATATTATACTTCAGTTTCCATTACAAATTCATGCCAAATAATTCCCAATAGGCAGCCAAGCAGTACAATATTAATATATTGTTTATTTATTGCCAGTTAAATACACATTCTTGCTGTGAAAAAATTCAAGGTAAGACAACGGTTATTTTCAGCATTAAAATTAGAGTATTGTGCCAAGGAAATTCAAAATGCATGTGGGATTTAGAGAGAGATGTGGTGCTACTTGCCCAAAACCAGTATTACAAGTAATGTCACAAATGCTACTAATCAAATAAGGTTACAAAAAGCTACAGAAAACTAAAACAAACAATGTTGACAAGGCTATTTACATATACAAGACAAGGACATGTGTGAAAACTAAGAATTATAATAATTAGAGAGATGATTTTTATGTCCTAAAAATCTTGAAATATGCATCTATGACCTAAAAATTCTGAAATATGCAATTAAAATTAACAATATTTCATTTCACGTGATACTTGGAATGAAAAGATGTATTTTTGTGCAAACATAATATAACCTAGCTCACTTCTCAGGAGAAATAATTGAAATAATTATGCACCTTTATTAAGGACATTGTTTGTCTTGTTTCATTTTTCCTGCTTGGTATAAAAAATATATCAAGAAATATCCTACATTTGCACAAGTATTTTATTGTCTATAGAAAAGAAAAAACACAAAGTGTGACAAGCTTTTTCTAATGCTCTCAAATAAATAGACTGCTCCCAAATAAATAGATTCTATGACAACAAGGAATGGTTTAGAGATAAGTCTCTCTTTACACAAAATAAGTATAGGAGCATAAAAATATGCTCTTATTATTATTTGAATATGCACCAACAGGAAAAGTTTGCCAAATTGCACTAACATATTAATCTACATAGCATCCAATTCTAACCACATGTTAAGGAATTTCATTTAGCTATGCCCTGAAGCAATAGACAAAAATATTCAAATCATAGATATGCACTCCCTATTAATAATAATAATAATAATAATAATAATAATAATAATAATAATAATAATAATAATAATAATAATAATAATAATTAATTACTGCCTTTGGTGTGTTGGAGTTTGTATTTCTATGAGTAATTCCTCAGGAAGCACTCTCTTTTAAAAATTATAATTTCATTCTCCCTTACATGGGCATACCTGTCTCCCTTTCCCTAAGTAAAACCCGTTCTTCACTATTCACTTTAGGGGGGTCTGAGAGCCTTCGAAATTTAACGTTTCATCTCCCACAATCTCTGTGTACAGGTTTCTTATAAAAATACCACAACCTACATAAAATATAATTCTTGCTACTTGTTAAATAATACATAAAACAACACAAAATGATCATTGTTTATATTAATAAAACTGTATACTAACAAACTAATTAAAAAGTCTAATTGATTACCTGAATTCAAACTACAGTAAATTTTATTGGCAATTGCATCCTTAGTGAAATTATCAATATCTGTGACTGTACAGGATCTTATACGGGTCTTTTTGGGTGTGGTCAGAGCTTCTTGTTTTTTATATTTGTTGATAATACTATCAACTGACTTTACACCCACCTGTAAACACACAACATCTTGAAAAAAATAGATTTATTACGATTAATACATGAGTAATGGTAAAGATAATTAACAACTATACTCATCCCAATTTTAATTAAGAAAATTACACTTGTAAGTTTTAAAAGATAAGATGCAGAAAAGAAAAGAGAAAAATCAATCTTACCTGTAATAATTTTGCCACTCGCGTTATTAAACAAGAATGGGTAACATGGACCTTTTCTTCCACTGCTTCCTTCCACAGTCCACAAAATAAATTGATAATTCCCTTTTGAAGAGAACTTTGAATACGTGTTATCTTCAAAGGTTCAAAATTAAGTATAGACCCAGATGTTGGGCTATCCATTATTTTCCAGTTATAATTAAAATGAATTCAGAAAAAATAATAATAATAAATATAATTAATCTAAAACAAGAAATACTAAAGGGACACTTAACAACAATAAATAATGAACTACAATAACTATTTCAATTAACTTTATTATTATTACTAAAGAAAACAATTGGAAAATAATAAATAAAACTCAAAAACGCCTAGTACTACTAAATAAATAAATTGAACGATAAAACGCAAAGAACGAAGAGCACCAAAACGCAAAATGCAAATCTTTAGCAACACTCGTAAACTAACACTACTTCACTTGTATGGCTTTGAATGTTGGCGAAATCTACGGAAGTAGTCATTGTTTCATTGCAAACTTAAATTTAAAAAAATGTCCCTAGCGCTTGAAGGTAATTTATACAGGGTATTTGTGTGACGGTTGGCAACAACTTTTGCCAACATAAAACGAAACGAAACTACCCTAAATCGAGTATGAATGTATGTTCTCATCCGACAGTGACATTTTTCAAAAGTTGTCCCGTTAGTTCGGCTTTTTAGCTGGCCAGCAGTCTATACTTATTTTACCAATTTTGCACCTTATTATACGACACAGTAAAGATTTCTTCCTATAATTATTGAAAAAAGATTAAAATAAAATAATATCTTATGAATGCGTGTAACTGTATAACTGTGTATGACGTGCTATGGGGAGAAGTGAATTCTGTGCACGTTTTCAAATTTCTGTGATTCCTACACTGTCATATACTACTTGAATTTTGAATTAATTAAAAAAAAACGCTCCGATGTAATAAAATATATTTTCAAGGATAAATCAGCATTACATTTTGGGCTCTTATCCATTATGTCCTTCGTCAAGGAATAATACTTCCTGCTGCGACCAGGAGCGGTAGCTCAGTTCATCAATTGATGTCACCGCAGCGCCTCCGACCGGAAGTTTCTAGGTTCGAGTCCTGACGGTGGCAAGATTTTCGACACTAGCTTTTCAGCTAGGTCGAATTCAGTCGCTGTCTGGAGGAGAATTCTAGCGGCCGGCTGCTCTGATCGGTGTTTTTCCGTGGTTTCTCGGATCAACACCAGGCGAATGCCGGAGCAGTACCCTACCAAACGGGCCACGAACCGCGCGCGATCTGTCCTTCCCCTTCCTTGTCATATCCTCACCCCTTACCCACACACTCACACTAACATGCTCTACACTACTAAATATTCCGGGAGATCGGTCGGTAATTTAGAGCCTGTCTCGACTGGGGCGGTGCTTCGCTGGTGGGAGAGTCCTGGTTAGGGGGAAACCCCACTAGCCGACGGTAGGTCGGCGCTGGATATCACCATCCAGCGAGAGAAGATCACCACCACCATCTCCCGAGAAAGAACATGAACTACACTAACGGGACTAATGCCTAAAGCAGTTGACGCGCCCGGAAACACGAAAAAAATCAATCAATCAAATCCTGCCGCGACAATATGGAATCGATAATTTGAATAACTATATTTCCCACTGAATTGTAGAAGTCATGCACAGATAAAGCAATTACATTTATATCCAGAAGCAAAACAAGGGCCCATCCCATCATTTGCTCAATGGATCAGGGAAACTGGACAAAAAACCTGATCGAGATGGAGGTCATTGACCCTGAGGCTGCGGTACAATACGTGTTACAGGTTGTTTACATTTACATTTAGCAGTCCAAATGGTAAATAATACATTAAATATCACTGTTAAAATTAATGTTACTTTCCTTGTGATTCTCAGTATAGTCTCTAATTGTATAGAAATAGTTATGTAGCAGAAAATATTTCATTTTGGATTTAAACTTTTTTATCGAATTTAATCGTTTTTAATCATGTAACACAAATGTAACAAATAAGATTTCGAGTTCGTACGTCCTGGTTAAATTTGTGTACAAATATCGGTTTAAATGATTTTTTCAATCACATTTTGGCGCGAATTTCTGTATTTTGAACTGATAAAATTGGTTTTAATTTGTTTTCATTATTGTCCACAATGCTTAAAAATCTGAAAAAATATGTTATTGAATGTTATTAGACACATTGTAGGGAGAAACTGAGATAGTACTCCATCGTTATCACGTCCAAAATTAATTAAAAAAAAATTTTTTTTTCAACATGAATTTGGCTTTAAAATTTGTTGAAAAAAATACCATCAAATTCAACAATTTTTTCCCGTCTCTTCATTTCTTCAGCCTGATACATGAATTAGAAGCTAAAAAAACATATCCCTAGGAGGCTGATTTTTTGTGAATTTACAGCATTATTTATTCCCTTTCATATGTGCATCACGATAATCGATTTGGTTTGGGGGCAATTTTCACCACCTTATTCGGCTCTAGCCTTTCTGATAATATTAATCTTATTCACCAAAGAAATATTAGTCATTGTAAGACATAACAGTGTCTGTTTCAGATTCCTCTTGTAGGGTTTTGTTGTCTGTAGAGAGTGGACTGTTGTAATAGTCAATGTGTACAGGCGGAATATAGTTTTGGAATGTTTTATAAAATCATTGTACATTTTAGAATTCAGTGGAAGAGCCTCAGTGTTTGCGTTGGGTGCATGCAACTGAGGAAGCTGTTGTCGTACTTTAAAAATGCAACATTTGGGGTTGATAATACCACTATGCTCAGTAGAAACAGGTACAACTCTTCCTTCGTAAATGAAGTTTGGATATCTAGTCATTCTGAAACAGTTACAATCTTAATGACTTTATTGATGAATGGTTGTAGGTGATATTTGTAAGTTAATAGTTTATACGGATTCATTCTAATAACTGAAAATTTTCTAGAAGCTGACTCTTGTCAAGACTATGTCACCCCATTCTTCTGGGACAATAACTTATACCCTTTTCCGTTTGATTTTCTCAATTTGAGAATAGGCCCGATCAGATGACATAAATGTATATCCACGTTCATTAAAATGGTGATGTATTTGAAAACTATTTCCGATTATGTAAGTGAGCTTAAAAATTGGGCCATCGATATATTATTGTTTTACGCGGACCAGTTGTCACTGAAGTGATGTAGGGTTTTAATATTTTGAGGTTTGAGAATAATGTTTAAGAAATGATACAGATTCATTTGAATCTTTCTTCTTTTTGGGTTTGTTATACATATACATTTTATGACATTCGGTCTTACATAATAGAAACCTAACTTATAAACACACATCTGGCACAAGTAAAAGATTTCAGAGTAGTTTTTCTTTTTTTTGTATTTCTTTCCCATTGCTCTTCATTTTTCGACAAGTATCAGCTCAGGTCTGACTTCAAAAAATAGATAACTCCGTCTATTTTCTGGTTCTTGCACCCAGAGAGTATAAAAGAAAATTTCATCGTCGTTTCCTGAGGGGATTAAGAACTTATTGTAAAAAATTACAATGTCTACTGATAGAGACTTGGATGGAATTCGTGTGTATGCGACAATCTTATTTTCTTGGTCTTGGTATGTCGAAAATCTTATTTAAGTGGTCATTATCTGGTACTTGAACTCAGGTCTTCAATTAGAATGATAATTGAAAACATACAGGATATTTTAATGACGGTTATAAGGTCATGGATAATAGTTTATGGCCAATTCGTATTTGGAAAATTTTTGTAATTTACTTCCTGCCGCGATTTGATGATTATTTTCTTATTACGCTGTGATTATTTCGTTATTTATTTAGTTTTTCAGGTGGCTGTAAACAGCGGGCGTCTGTTGGGTAATGACTGCGCTCATTTGAAGGGGTTTTGTTGAAGTATTGAAGATATTGATTGAAAATGTTTTCTAGATTTTGATTTTTAAAGATGTCGTTTATTTGATTTTTGGCTGATTCTTGTATATAGCATATATAGATGGAATATTGAGGATTTTGATATAGGTAGAATATTGAACTTTTTGAAAGAGTAATTGTAAGGTTTACCTAGTTCAGGGCGGAATGAAGTTCTTTATTATTATCTATATTATAATTATTATTATTATTTATCTACTTTCTCATTTTATTAGATAACGAAAATTGGTTTTGGATGCAGTTGCCCATGTTATACACGCATAGATGCCAGCACTTCGAATGAAATTTTTGTATAATATTGATTTAGTTTTGTCGGTTCATGATGCTGCACGAAGAATTGGAGCTAATCTTGCAATATATGACCGTATCCTTTTTGCTGCATTTTGCATTGAGGTTGTCATAATAGCTTTCTGTCGAGGATCATTCCGAGGTAAGTTATTTCATTCTTCCAAGGTAATCGGATACCATTTATACACAAAGGTTTTGGAATTTTTTCTCTTCACCAGCTAGAATTGGTTGGCATTTATTCGGATTTAGTGCAATTTCGTCGAGTTTACACCAGCTTCCCAATTCAGTTGTGCGTCTTGAAATCTATTATTATTATTACAAATAAAATCTATTTACTGCTCCTTCTGTTCTTGCGAATTTGCTCGCAAAGGCCACATCGTGGGCGAAAAGGTATTCAGATATATGTGGAAATTTTGGGAGGTCTTTGAAAAGAAGTGGGGATATTACAGTTCCTTGTGGAACTCCAGCTTGGATAATTTTGATAGAAGATTTGTAATGCTTATTTTACTTGTAAATTTCTGTTTTGGAGGTAACTGAAGAGGAGACGGCGTATATATGTGGGCTACACGCCTGTCATACCCCTCCCGCTCCCCTCACGTGCCTGTACTACTTACGTGTCTAGTACCTGCGAATCGCGTTCATTGTCGAACACTGAAATGTGAGTTCAAAGTTTATTTATTTATTAAACGTCAAAAAACAGTTAAAAATGCGTATGACGTGCTATGGGGAGAAGTGAATTGTGTGCACATTTTCAAAGTTATATGATCCCCACTCTAAGTAAAAAAAAGCAAGCAAGCTCCCATGTAATAAAAATCTATTTTCAGGACAAATAAGCAATAAATTTTGGCTCTTATCCATGTTGTCCTTCGGAATAATACTTCCTGCCGCGACGACATGGAAACGATAATTTGAATAACTATATTTCCCACAGAATTCTAGAAGACGTGCACAGATAATGAAGTTACATTTATGTCCAGAAGCAAAACAAGGGACCATCTCAGCATTTGGTCAATGGATCAGGGAAACTGGACGAAAAACCTGATCCAGATGGGGTTAAAGTTAAACGATTTTTCCCGGTCCCTCAAAGAATGGGTAGGAAATTTACTGCCCTTAACAAATTCTTAATGCCTAATTAACTGCTTTATTTTTTTTATTTTAGGAGTCACCCTATACCTTCATTTTTAGAAAATAGACAAAAAACAAATGATGAAATCAGAAACGCATGGAAAGCTACAAGCTTGGGTGCGACAAAGGAATGGTATCAATGTCTTTGAAGCACGTTTGGATGATCAGATAGACAAGATCGTGAAAACTAAACAGATTGCCGGCCTCCAGGTGAAAGTGACCACTCACGCAACATTTAACCTTGGTAAGGGAGTGATCAACCACGAGAATTTCTCTAAGGTTCTGAACGGTCTCCCAGCACGTGGGCTAGTGTAGTGCGTGTAGGTGTAAGTAAGGGTGACAATCGGATACTTTGACACGTAGATCCTTTTTATATGTATACATATTTGCATTATTCATACTTGCATGTAGACACCTTGGCCTGTACACATTTAGGCAATAGACATTTCTGCATGTAGACATACTTGCATTAGACATTTTTTCATGCAGAATACCGCGATATATAGACATATATCACTTAGACATTTTAGAGGAGACCAAGTGCCGTTAGACCTCAAATATGTACATAGACCTAATTTCTGTGGACGTACTGACCGGTAACCGTTTCTGTTGAGACAGCACCTCACCCACGTTCATATTTGTCGATTACCACAATCTTATTCCGTTGATCCTGTAAGAAAAAAAAAACCTTGGTGCATTTAAAAATAATTGGCACAACACTTATTTCGTGTTTACATGATATTTCCTGAACGAACGAATAAAAAATGTATTAAAAGTAATATTTGCCAATTACTATCAATTTTTACCGTAATTCTGACAGCTTCCGTATTTGCGCATTTATTTCTTTGGGTGTATCCCGGCGCCACTGTTGGGCAACTGTATGAAGTTCGTCATTGGTGGTGTACTTACATATTGCGTCGAATAAGGCATAGTTGCTAAGAGCTACATTCGGCGAGATTCGTGGAAGAACCATGACTCATAGACAATCAGTCGTCGAAAGAACACAGCTGGTCTCGAATGAAATCTGCACTGTGCGTGTAACCAACCGTTGGCCATCTCCACACGCTTCTGTTTCTGTATAATGGGGAGGGAATGGAGTACCCGTCGTGCACACATTCTCATTTTCAAACCCTCATGGATGATGATGATGATGATATGGGCGGTCCCCGTGATAGATAGATAGATTGATTTTTTCGTGTTTCCGGGCGCGTCAACTGCTTCGGTCATTAGTCCCGTTAGTGTAGTGCATGTTTCTTTCTTGGGAGATGGCGGTGATCTTCCCCCGCTGGATGGCGAGATCCGGCGCCGACCTACCGTCGGCTAGTGGGGTTTCCCCCTAACCAGGACTCTCCCACCAACGGGGCACCGCCACAGTCGGGACAAGCTCTAAGCTCCCGACCGGTCTCCCGGAATATGTGGTAGTGTAGTGCATGTTAGTGTAAGTGTGTGTGTAATGGGAGAGGATAGGACAAGGAAGAGGAAGGACAGATCGCGCGCGGACCGTGGCCCCTTTGGTGAGGTACTGCTCCGGCATTCGCCTGGTGTTGATCGGAGAAACCACGGAAAACTACCGATCAGAGCAGCCGGCCGTTAGAATTCTCCTCCAGACAGCAGCTGAATTCGGCCTAGCTGAAAAGCTAATGTCGAAATTTTTGCCGCCGTCAGGACTCGAACCTAGGACCTCCCGGTTAGAGGCACTGCAGTGACATCAGTTGATGCACTGAGCTACCGCTACCGCTACCGGTCCCGTGATAGACCTGTTGTAGACCTGACATTATCAGCTACTACGATTCATTGGTAAGTCCTACGCCAGATACTGTGAGAACATATTTGAACGAAGCTACGTGTGAAAGAGGTGAAGTATGAAAGAAATTTTCAACACACGAAAATATTTTAAAACAGTTAACAGCGTAGGCGATGCCACATACAACTAGTATATAATAATAGCATCCTCTGCCAATCTAGGAAAGTGGTTTCAGTGTACAATATATTAAGAGAATCAATTACTCAAGTCCTTCTTTATATGAATGTAGTAGGTTCACATATTGCAGGATTTATTTTTGCTCTCTTCATACTTGCATTAAATCTGTAATTTCAGATCTATTACTGTCAAAAATCAAATGAGTAATTTCATATATTTGATATTAGCAATATTTCTCTTTGAATATCGATAAGATATATTTTAAAATACGATCAGAGGCTGTAGCACATACCAATTGGCACAATCTTGAAAAATTAGGTTTTGTTAATCAATTATGTTTATATTTCATTTCTATTTTACTTATTTGCAAATAATATATATTACTACTTTATAAAAACTACGTAAGTACAATATTTTTAAGTAATTCTCTTTCTTGTCATATTTAATGCTCTGAATAGAATTAAATCTAAAAGTTGTTCCACGTAGTAATAACAGATTATTCAACTGCATTTAGTCATCCTCTTCCCCATCATTTTTAAATTATTAATAATAATAAATAATTTAAATATTTCCGATGTATAAGTTGACAACTCAAGTAATTCATTAACTTATTTTCAATTTCAGTATAAGAATTAATTTTAAGGATTGTTGAAAGATATTGTGTCGTCGTGCTAATGATTACAGCAAAAGTGTTAAATAAAACTATGTAGAAAAACATAATTTTTGAAATCTTATATTTATCTTTTTCTCATGCTTGTATCCATACATTCTGTACATAATTGTTATTTGTAAAGCTGGGAACGTTCAGGTAATTGTATATTTTTTGTTGCTGGTATCTCTCAGAAACATGAAATATGTTCTAGAACAAAATATTAGTCTGAGAGAGAAAAAGTTTTACATATGAAACATATTTTGCGTATTCTCGACATTTGAGGCGTTTAGTTATGCTTATTGCACATTTTATTTTTTTACCCTTTTTACATTTTCTATGAAACAATTATTAGTTAATAATAGCATAACGTTTCCTGATTCTGTCTGGAATGTACTAAACCTTTAGATGAACCGATAGTCAGAACCAGCAATGTGAAATTCTCATTGTGTTTTTTAGGTTGTAAATATTCAATTGTGACAGGCGTGTAAATTTAATGGACTTTACATTGTGTAATTTGAGTTTTTACTGTAGGCATGTGCAGACTAAAATAACTGGGGATGCGAACACTATTTCTGAGCTTCCTAATTCAATAAACAATTTTATTTACATCCCTTTTTATCTGTTGGTACACTCTCTTTTCAAACTATTTTAATACTAGTATCACGATCCTCATTATCTGACAAAAACCATTAGTCTACTTTTTATAAATATTGAATTATTAATTGAATTTTGTAACTTTTTTGACGATTTGTTATTGGTTTCAATGATTTATTTGGATGAATACGTTCACAATCGTTTTTACTTCAAAATACCATATTTTGAATTACATAGTTCGAATTTTGAAATTTGAGACTGATCTTAGAAAATATGAAATATTCTTTCTTTGGTGGTTTGTGTTTTACTCTACAGGTTTTAGTTTTAATCTACAGAACAATTTTGATTGTTCTAATTTTATAAATTCCGAATATTGTCACTTTCATAATTTACTAGGGATCAACAGCTTTTATATTGACAAATCTTTGTAAAATGTATACAATTTGGTATGTATAATTTGGTGTACCAATGGAAACGTCATGCTGGGAGGTGAGCATTTTGTTTCTATAGTAGGTAATATAGAAAATTCGAAACAATAAATTTTTGAAGATAGCTGGCTTTGATTTTGTCTTCAATATTTATTACAAAGAAATAATAAATAAAATGTTTGTGGAACATGTGATACTCTATACTGTGTGTTCATTTTATCGTCCTCTCAAGATTCGAGCGGCGACGCCCGGGCAGTCGAGAACTCATTCGCCCAGCGTGGCCGCTTACTCAACTCCCGTCCTGACACACGGGAACTCTCGCTGTGCCGCTTAACTTACCTTAAAGAATATGCTGAACATGGTGTCCTTCGGCTCGAATACATTCTTGGCACCTCCGGAACATATTCTTATTTACCTTATTTACCTAAGTCACGAGGAATTGCTGCGATTTTCTCTTCAATAGAGCGCCGGAACTCTTCCTCAGAATGCGGGTTTTCTGCATACACCTGATCCTTCAATTCCCACCAAAGTAAAAAGTCGCAAGGAGTGAGATCAGGTGATCAAGGGGGCCATAACCCACGACTAATTATTCGATCGTCAGTATACACAATCTTTAAAAAGTTCATAGATCGAACAGCAGTGTGTGCAGTTGCGGAATCCTGTTGAAAGTAACCATAGATACTTTCTTTTGGTGTTAATTGTTCGAAGAAATAATGTCAATATCTGATGTATGTAAACATCAGCAGTAACGATGGTGTTGAAAAAATTGATCAAATAAATCTTCTATAACTCAACGCACTTCACACTCTAATTTTATATCGTGAAGTGGTTCTTCGTGAAGCAGGTGAGGGTAGCGGGTGTTTTGGCTGTTGACGTATCCAATCAGATAAAACCACGCTTCATCAGAAGAAAAAACCTCAAAGGACTAAAATAATTCCTTTCAGTTACTGATTTGCAGTAGGAAATATGATGGTGCACATGACTTGTTTTCAGAACTTCCAATAGGACCTACTCGTCATTGAGCGCGACTACCAGACGGGAGATTAAAATTGTGGGAATTCTGATGTGGTGTTGTTGACGTTCTTATGAGAAGAAATAAAAGAGGTCATCTTCGTCAACATATTAGTTTTATTAAGATAGCCGGCTTTCGACGGCTTTGCCGTCATCATCAGTCTCGCTGCTTTCGGCAAAAGTCGGTAGACTGTGCACAGTCTACCGACACACGGAGATGACCTCTTTTATTTCTTCTCGGGAGATTAAAGACGGTATTCTTCGAGTACAGAAGGTAAAAAAACAAACAAACATGAATGCCACATTTTGTGGACATCAGATGAAAGTGGCATAGATGAACTTAACAAATACTTTATTTTTAAACAGATTTTATGCTTATTGATTGTACATATCTTACAGGTGCAATTCAAATGTATTTGCATTAATAGCAAAATACGGTACGATGCGGTATACAGATACGGTATATTTAACAACAGGGACGTGATATGACGTTTTATTGTGATATTCGTAATCTTCGTATAAAATTGAGCATGATGCGCACTCTACCTTCCTGGAGGTAAATATATTATTCCCTAGAGTAATGCTAGAACACTGAAATGTTTGTGTAGTACCTTTGTAGTGCAGTCGATGGGGAACCAAAGCGGGTCCACCATGCAAAAGGTGAGGTAGAAGATTTTATTTTTTATTTTGTTTATATTGTTATTAGCAAGAAAATCCTAAGTTTTCTACCTTGAAATACTTCAGGAAAAGTTTTGATGGCCAAAAAAACAAAAAACACAAAAATTTGGGCTATTTTTTGTCTTAGTGTAATAACTTTTTCATGGATGATCTGTTTAGAATAAAAAGGAAAGTTTGAAACCTTGAAAAACAGCTATAGTTATTCTGCAACATTTATCACCATGTTGCCATTAGACAGAAATGGTTACTTCAGTAAACCCATGATACCTCCAATAAATAATACGTCGTGTTTTTTTAAAAAAACGGTAATGGCAATAATTTCGCTCCGAGGCACCGTTTAGCCTCGATATCGCCTCCGCCTTCTGCATTAATCGTATGTTAAGTATAACGAAGCAAAACACATTGACACATTGCACAACTGTTTTTTAGTATACTTGTGTGAGGAAAGCGAATGTAATGAGTGCACAAAGGGTGTAATAATGAGATGCTAAGTTCTTGAAAACAATTAGGTATTTCGAGAACGAAAGATGGTAGCACAGGTCGGATGGCGGAATTTTGTATTGCGTTTAAAGGAAGAGATATTTAGAAAAGACAATAAAAGTTGCAATATTTTCAAATGTATAAACAATTTCCAAATTTTGACAATCCTAAGAGGAATAGTATCCCTCAATGATCCAGGTAAAAACTCAAATTAACAATTTTGCAACAGTTAACAATTTTATGAACAATTCTGAAATATGTGCTAGAACGGCCGGAGAGGGCTTCTACCCCGGCTAGGTGACCAAGTTCGTCTGCACGGTTGGGAAGATAGAATTCCGTACGAAATGTTTGCTTTGGGTAAGAATATATGCCAGTCTAGCAGAATTGATTGTCTTCTAGCTGACGCCGGTGAGCCATTCCTAATACGAAGGAAAATCCTATAGCGTCTAATGCTGCGAAATTGTGGGGTATCTCGACTCATCCATCTCGCGAAACTATAATCCAGCCTTGATATTGTGCTTCACATGTTCTCCGAACATCGCTCCCCAACCTCCTGGTATTCTATTTTTAAATCTATTGCAACATCTTAATATTTGCCTCCCCCCCCATGAAAACCTGCAAGCACCACCCCTCATCCTTGGAAGCTATTTCGTCTCAACATTGACTTCAAACTCTAACCTTCTCAAACTGACAACTTGTCTTCTTGAATAGCAGATTCAGTTTCGCGATATGATGGTAGCATATCCTGACTATGAACTCATACACACCGATGGACCATTTACCAATGATACAGTGGTATGAAGTTTCCATTGCATTACGGTCAAGTTTTTTTCAATGCACTAGCTGTGCAGTGTATTTGTTACTGAGATACATGGAATTCTCGAAGCCCTTAAATATATCGAATCAGCGTCATTGCAGCGTGTAGTTCTCTGCTCTGATTCTCTGAGCACTCCCCGAGCTAACTCTCTCCCTTCACAATATTCAACAACAATACAACTGATTCGTTTTTTATCCCGCAGCTATGAACTAGTTTCGTGTTGGATCCTAGGTCATATAGGAATAACTGACAATGAGTTAGCTTGTGCAGCTGCGAAATTAGCGATCGGGAAGTCGGGCATTGTGATTACTCGTGTCCCATCATCAGATGTAAGGGCACATTTAAAACGCTCCGTTTTCAGAGTGACACAATGTCACTTTCAAACAAATGGTGATTAAGGATTGTGTAAAGCCCTGGTCTTCCTCATCTCATGCTGCTAGGCGTGAGCAAGTAATTTTAACGTGTTTTAACATTGGCCATTGCCACTTTTCGCATGGTTTCCTCCTGCGAGATAAACCTCCCCCCCATCTGCGATACATGTAAGGTGACCTATCCATGGAACATATTCTACATTGTATAAAATTTAATGGCAGCTGACGAACACACTGAACAGCTTTCTAAGTGAGGTGATGTGCAATGACGATTCCGTGCTCTCAAACCTTTTTTCTTTCTGCAGGAAAATGGTCTATACAATTTGGTTTCAGATAAAAGAACAATATCATTTTTCTATATCTTACTTATTTTCTATACAGCCAGTATTTAAGTCTTGCATCATTTGTTTTTTACTATTTCTTCACTTTGGTCACTAGAATTTTTAATGCAGCATTCATTACTTTATTTTAGATTATTTATGACGATTTATTCAGTGTGATAGTTGCATTGTTAACAGGTTTTGCTTGTTTTTTTGTTTTTTTTTGTAATTTATAGTACGGTTTTAAATAATGAAATGGGCGCCGATAACCGTAGCTGTTTAATATCCCTTTAAACCTCTGTCAATTTAAATAATCTAAAATAAAGTAATGAATGCCACAATGTTGTAAGATCGCAAAAACCAGAAATATCGTACAGGCACGAATATTATTTACTCATCTTTCTTTCTTTCTTTTATTTCTCATTCTTTACCAACTCAGCATGGAGTTATGTAGGGATCCATCTTAACCCCATCTTCTTTCTATATTTATACGTAAACGGTATGACATTGAAAGGGAAGAACTATTCTGTTACTGATGACACGAATGCTCTTCGCATAAAAAGTACCATTTCAGGTAATCGTCGACCTGAGTTTTAAAATTATTATTTGTGACGTAATCTGAATTTAATCATGCTCGTGTTAACGAAGACAATATTTTTAAATTTCATATTAATTATTTCATCCGATAAGCCCTTTTTCCTTCCCGTATACTAGAGTGCCTTAAACGAAATTTGAAAATGAATAAGGGACTTGTGTGTACTACCTTATAGGGATTTGAATAAGAAATTATAAAAATTCGCTGATAGGATTGTTGATTAACAGAGCAATTTATTATTGATCATTTTCATTTTCTATGATAATTTTTTTATTTACGTCAAAAACAATTAACAACTCTGTGTGACGTGCGAGGAGATGTGAATTTTGTGCACGTTTTTATAATTCTGTAAATTATGTGAACCAAATGTCCACTTAATAACATTCATTAATTTCATGGAAGTGTGTTTAGTTGTTTTTGTGTAATTGCCCGTCAAAAATCACTTACAAGGCGCTTTCTTTAAATCCACGTCATATAAACTTTAAACGGTCGCCATTTTAAAAAAGGCATGCCAAGACGACTGTTGCTAAAGGAAAAACTTTAACAAATGTCTAGTTAATATTAGTTATTAATGTTATAGAAATGTTTTTAGTCGTTTTCGTGTAATTGTCCGTCAAAAATAACTTAGTTTTGGGAATGGCACTTTATTTCAAACCGCGTTATGTAAACTTTTAACGGTTGCCATTTTTAAAAAAATGCCAGCATAGGCGGCTGTTGTTATCGAAAACACATTAACAAATGTCCATTCAATAATAATTATTAATTTCATGGAAGTGTTTTTAGTTGTTTTGTGTAATTGCCCGTCAAAAATCACATAATTTTGGGAATGGCGCGTTCTTTCAAACCTCGTCACGTAAATTTTAACTGTCGTAATTTTGAAAGAGTCAAGTCAAGGTGGCTGTTATCAATGCATTTCCATTAATAAATCCCCATGTAATAATAGTTATTAGTTTCATGGAAGTTTTTTAAGTTATTTTTGTGGAATTACCCGTCACAGATCATTTAAATAACGAAAATCACCTCGTAATATAAACTAGAAATGGACGCCATTTTGAAAGAGGTTGACCAAGGCGGTTGTTATCAATGGAAAAATATTTATAATTGTACCCTTAATAACATAATTCATTTGACCATAGTGTGTTTAGATGTTTTAAATTTATTGCCCGTCAAAATTCACTTACGTATTTCATGATTCAAATCTGCAGATCTCAATTTCCTATGTTTAAATTTATTCAAAAACAAAGAAATTTGGCAGTCGCGTCCTGACCGCCGAGGTGGTCAGACACTCCGTCCGCGCCAGGCGAAATCACTTTGTGCTTTCGCTGACTGTCTCGGTGGATGTCAGTATTATGTAAAACGTGGTAGAGGTGGACTTATTAAGTGAAGTGATATATCACCAATATAACTTTTTTTTCGTAACCATCATGGAGCCCTCTCAAGTTCAACAATCTTCAGGAGACCAGAACAGTAAGACCAACAGAATTAATTACGTTAAAGTTACTATGCTATCTCTCTTTCCAAAGATAGAAAATGCTGATCATAGATTCGACAAATAGTGCGCCAATAGTAGGATTTATCGAAAAGTTATCAACCAAAGTTAACCCCTCTCATATTAGGCTTGCTTCAACAATATCGAACAACAGACTGTGTAAAGCAAGGAAATCGCAGATGCCCTAGTGTACAACCATAAGAACATTGTGTCAAATCAAGTTTTCCTCATAAGACCACTAATCACTCGGAACAAAAGAATTATTCTGTCAAATGTGTGCCCAAGTATCCCATATAAAGTGATTGAAGAAAGATTATTAACATTCGATTTCAGAACTGTAATACCGTTAACCTTCCTTCGTGCTGGATTTAATAACCCCAACTTGAGTCACATTCTCAGTTTTCGCCGCCAAAGATTTGTTTCACCAGAAGATAAAAATAAATTACCTGAATAATTTCAGGTGTCTGTAGATAATGTCCCCCCATTGGATATATGTAACCCTTGATGTTTCAATTTGATTTTTGTGCAAAAATCAAGGCCACATTGTTAAAATCTGCCCAAGTTCATGTAACTCCTGATTAACTAACACCCTACCTCTTCTTACAGAAGTAGATATTACAGAATCAACTAATGCGATTTTTGATAATTCTAATAATGTTTCTCCCAAAGCATTTGATTGTACACTTCCCGAAAGCGATAAAGTGACCGAAAGTTCTAGCGTTAACCTTGCCATTGACAGCATCCCCCTTCTACCCACCACCCCTCTCCTTGAGCCGGCCGCGAGCAACCAAGTTACCTCCAAAGAAAACTCAATGGACGTCGACCTTTCCTACAACCCCGTCAGATTAAAGAGACCGTTTCCACTGTAAGCTCGAATACAGAACTGACTAGAAACCAATTAGATAGCGAGAATGAACTCCCAGGCAGTGAATCGGAAAACTTTGACATGGATGATATAACTACTGAAAATAAAGAAAAAGTTAAGAAACAACCCTCCAAAATTAAGAAAAAAAAAGCGAAAACCTCTTCTGAAAATGCTGACGATCAGTCGTGGTCCACTATTAAAATTATATTAGAATATCTCAATGTTCATTACTCACTAAATTTACATCAACTCCAAAGTTTGTTTGACAGAACGAAGAGTAATAACTGTATTGTAACAAATGCCAGAGATGTCACAGATGATTTTACTTCTTTAATAACAATGTTAAAAGCTGTTCACCAAACCTTACCAAACTGTGGTGTGAAAGAATAGATGCTCGAGAATTACCAAGAAATTGGATGCAGATATGAATGAAAAAGTTAAGCCTAAGGAACAAGATTCATACGAAAACTGATCAAACCATCTCCATTCTTGCCAATTTTGCTTAAGATAATATAAAATAAACTAATTCAGCTAGTTACAATGGACATTATACAATGGAATTGTAATGTATTTTTGCAAGAAAACCTCTCATCAAGCTTCTCATTGACAAATTCAAACCAAAAATAATCTGAAACAAACTTTACTCTTCAAGAAAAAAACTTTAAATAACAAAATTGTGGCTCATTATTTGGAAGCAGATCTATATTTTGTAATAGAAATAATTCCAACATTGCCAGTGGTGACGTTTCAATTTATAGTAAACCAGAATTTTCCTACGTAATGTTCCTCTTCAAACGCAACTAGAAGCAACTGCAATTAGAATTAAAATTAATTTCACTGTTACTATTTGTAATTTATATTTACCTAACAGCCAAGACATAAAAATCACTGAACTTGATGACATTGTTAAAGAACTCCCTAAACCATTTATCATCCTGGGAGATTTTAATAGCCACAACGTACTGTGGGGATATTCTAGTACAGATCGTTGAGTTAGAATCAATGAAGAATAGCTGGTCAATAATGATGATATTATTCTTCATAATACGTGCAATGATACATATTTTTCTTCTAGATATGCAAAAGGAAGTGTTATAGATTTAATATTTTCATCCAATGGCATTGCAACTCGTACTTCTTGGTTCTCTAGTAATGATCTTTATGACAGCAATCATTACCCATTGTTTATTCACCTCTGATTTTCACCCATACTCTATTACCCACACTCTATTACCCACACTCACCAGAAGTGCATTAGTACCAAAGCAAACTGGACCCTATTTCAATCATCTATTGATAACATCAATAAACTTCAAGATATAAATGAGTGGCCACCAGATCAGACTAACCATACTATCCAGGCCTTTACAGACTTACTCATAATTGAAGGCGTTGTCATTGTCAACAATACTATTTATTTCAATAATGGCCGTTTTCGCTGGCGTAGCTATCATCATCAGTTTTCTGATACAAGAAAAATATAAATAAAATTAGAATTAACATAGTTACATAATTTAAAAACATCTTAAGAAATAGAAGGGGAAGAATTAAAGAAAGAAAAAATGAAAGAATGAAAGAAGAATGAAAGAATGAAAGAAGAATGAAGGAATGAAAGAATGAAAGAAGAATGAAAGAATGAAAGAAGAATGAAAGAATGAAAGAAGAATGAAAGAATGAAACAATGGAAGAAGAAAGAAAGAATGAAGAATGAATGAATGGAATCCATGAATGGAATCCATGAATGGAATCCATGAATGGAATCCATGAATGGAATCCATGAATGGAATCCATGAATGGAATCCATGAATGGAATCAATGGAATCACTGCATGGAGTGAATGGAATGAATGGAATCAGTGAATGGAATGAATGGAATCAGTGAATGGAATGAATGGAATCAACGAATGGAATGAATGGAATCAGTGAATGGAATGAATGGAATGACTGAAATCAATGAATGGAATGAATGAAATCAATGAATGGAATGAATGGAAAAATGAACGGAATGAATGAAATCAATGAATGGAATGAATGGAATCAATGAATGGAATGAATGGAATCAATGAATGAAATGAATGGAATCAATGAATGGAATGAATGGAATCAATGAATGGAATGCATGGAATCAATGGATGGAATGAATGGAATCAATTAATGGAATCAATGGAATCAACGAATGGAATGAATGGAATCAATGAATGGAATCAATGAATGGAATGAATGGAATCAATGAATGGAATCAATGAATGGAATCAATGAATGGAATGAATGGAATCAATGAATGGAATGAATGGAATCAATGAATGGAATGAATGGAATCAATGAATGAATGAATGAATAAATGGAATGAATGGAATCAATGAATGAATGAATGGAATGAATTGATAGAATGAAATGAACGAAATGAACGAAATGAACGAAATGAACGAAATGAACGAAATAAACGAAATAAACGAAATGAACGAAATGAACGAAATGAACGAAATGAACGAAATGAATGAAATGAATGAAATGAATGAAATGAATGAAATGAATGAAATGAATGAAATGAATGAAATGAATGAAATGAATGAAATGAATGAAATGAATGAAATGAATGAAATGAATGAAATGAATGAAATGAATGAAATGAATGAAATGAATGAATGAATGAATAAATGAATGAATGAAATGAATGAAATGAATGAATGGAATGAATGGAATGAATGGAATGAATGGAATGAATGGAATGAATGGAATGAATGAATGAATGAATGGAATGAATGAATGGAATGAATGAATGAATAAATGGAATGAATGAATGAATGAATGGAATGAATGAATGAATGAATGAATGAATGGAATGAATGAATGGAATAAATGAATGGAATGAATGAATGAATGGAATAAATGAATGAATGGAATAAATGAATGAATGAATGAATGGAATAAATGAATAGAATGAATGGAATGAATGGAATGAATGGAATAAATGAATGAATGAATGGATGGAATGAATGGAATAAATGAATGGAATGAATGGAATGAATGGAATGAATGGAATGAATCGAATGAATGAATGGAATGAATGAATGAATGGAATGAATGAATGGAATGAAGGAATGAATGAATGAATGAAGGAATGAATGAATGAAGGAATGAATGAATGAATGAATGAAGGAATGAATGAATGAATGAATGAAGGAATGAATGAATGAATGAAGGAATGAATGAATGAAGGAATGAATGAATGAATGAATGAATGAATGAATGAATGAATGAATGAATGAATGAATGAATGAATGAATGAATGAATGGAATGAATGAATGGAATAAATGAATGAATGGAATAAATGAATGAATGAATGAATGAATGGAATAAATGAATAGAATGAATGGAATGAATGGAATGAATGGAATAAATGAATGAATGAATGAATGGATGGAATGAATGGAATAAATGAATGGAATGAATGGAATGAATGGAATGAATGGAATGAATGAATGGAATGAATGAATGAATGGAATGAATGAATGGAATGAAGGAATGAATGAATGAATGAAGGAATGAATGAATGAAGGAATGAATGAATGAATGAATGAATGAATGAATGAATGAATGAATGAATGAATGAATGAATGAATGAATGAATGAATGAATGAATGAATGAATGAATGAATGAATGAATGAATGAATGAATGGAATGAATGAATGGAATGAATGAATGAATGAATCGAATGGAATGAATGAATGGAATGAATCGAATGGAATGAATCGAATGGAATGAATCGAATGGAATGAATCGAATGGAATGAATCGAATGGAATGAATGAATGGAATGAATGAATGGAATGAATGAATGGAATGAATGAATGGAATGAATGAATGGAATGAATGAATGGAATGAATGAATGAATGAATGAATGAAATGAATGAATGAATGAATGAATGAATGAATGAATGAATGAATGAATGAAGGAATGAAGGAATGAAGGAATGAAGGAATGGAACGAATGGAACGAATGGAACGAATGGAACGAATGGAACGAATGGAACGAATGGAACGAATGGAACGAATGGAACGAATGGAACGAATGGAACGAATGGAACGAATGGAACGAATGGAACGAATGGAACGAATGAATGAATGAATGAATGAATGAATGAATGATGAATGAATGAATGAATGGAATGAATGAATGGAATGAATGGAATGAATGAATGGAATGAATGGAATGAATGAATGGAATGAATGAATGGAATGAATGAATGGAATGAATGAATGGAATGAATGAATGGAATGAATGAATGGAATGAATGAATGGAATGAATGAATGGAATGAATGAATGGAATGAATGAATGGAATGAATGAATGGAATGAATGAATGGAATGAATGAATGGAATGAATGAATGAATGAATGGAATGAATGAATGAATGAATGGAATGAATGGAATGAATGAATGAATGGAATGAATGAATGAATGGAATGAATGAATGAATGGAATGAATGAATGAATGGAATGAATGAATGAATGGAATGAATGAATGAATGGAATGAATGAACGGAATGAATGAATGAATGAACGGAATGAATGAATGAATGAACGGAATGAATGAATGAATGAACGGAATGAATGGAATGAATGGAATGAATGGAATGAATGGAATGAATGGAATGAATGGAATGAATGGAATGAATGGAATGAATGGAATGAATGGAATGAATGGAATGAATGGAATGAATGGAATGAATGGAATGAATGGAATGAATGGAATGAATGAATGAATGAATGAATGAATGGAATGAATGGAATGAATGAATGAATGGAATGAATGATGGAAGGAACGAAGGAAGAAAGAAAGAAAGAGATGAATGAGTGAATGAATGAATGAATGAATGAGTGAATGAATGAATGAATGAATGAGTGAATGAATGAATGAATGAGTGAATGAATGAATGAATGAATGAATGAATGAATGAGTGAATGAATGAATGGAGTGAATGAATGAATGGAGTGAATGAATGAATGAATGAATGGAGAATGAATGAATGAAATGGGAATGGAGTGAATGAATGAATGAATGAATGGAATGAATGAATGGAATGAATGAATGAATAAATGGAATGAATGAATGAATGAATGGAATGAATGAATGAATGAATGAATGAATGGAATGAATGAATGGAATAAATGAATGGAATGAATGAATGAATGGAATAAATGAATGAATGGAATAAATGAATGAATGAATGAATGGAATAAATGAATAGAATGAATGGAATGAATGGAATGAATGGAATAAATGAATGAATGAATGGATGGAATGAATGGAATAAATGAATGGAATGAATGGAATGAATGGAATGAATGGAATGAATCGAATGAATGAATGGAATGAATGAATGAATGGAATGAATGAATGGAATGAAGGAATGAATGAATGAATGAAGGAATGAATGAATGAAGGAATGAATGAATGAATGAATGAAGGAATGAATGAATGAATGAATGAAGGAATGAATGAATGAATGAAGGAATGAATGAATGAAGGAATGAATGAATGAATGAATGAATGAATGAATGAATGAATGAATGAATGAATGAATGAATGAATGAATGAATGAATGGAATGAATGAATGGAATAAATGAATGAATGGAATAAATGAATGAATGAATGAATGAATGGAATAAATGAATAGAATGAATGGAATGAATGGAATGAATGGAATAAATGAATGAATGAATGAATGGATGGAATGAATGGAATAAATGAATGGAATGAATGGAATGAATGGAATGAATGGAATGAATGAATGGAATGAATGAATGAATGGAATGAATGAATGGAATGAAGGAATGAATGAATGAATGAAGGAATGAATGAATGAAGGAATGAATGAATGAATGAATGAATGAATGAATGAATGAATGAATGAATGAATGAATGAATGAATGAATGAATGAATGAAGGAATGAATGAATGAATGAATGAATGAATGAATGAATGAATGAATGAATGAATGAATGAATGAATGAATGAATGGAATGAATGAATGGAATGAATGAATGAATGAATCGAATGGAATGAATGAATGGAATGAATCGAATGGAATGAATCGAATGGAATGAATCGAATGGAATGAATCGAATGGAATGAATCGAATGGAATGAATGAATGGAATGAATGAATGGAATGAATGAATGGAATGAATGAATGGAATGAATGAATGGAATGAATGAATGGAATGAATGAATGAATGAATGAATGAAATGAATGAATGAATGAATGAATGAATGAATGAATGAATGAATGAATGAAGGAATGAAGGAATGAAGGAATGAAGGAATGGAACGAATGGAACGAATGGAACGAATGGAACGAATGGAACGAATGGAACGAATGGAACGAATGGAACGAATGGAACGAATGGAACGAATGGAACGAATGGAACGAATGGAACGAATGGAACGAATGGAACGAATGAATGAATGAATGAATGAATGAATGAATGATGAATGAATGAATGAATGGAATGAATGAATGGAATGAATGGAATGAATGAATGGAATGAATGGAATGAATGAATGGAATGAATGAATGGAATGAATGAATGGAATGAATGAATGGAATGAATGAATGGAATGAATGAATGGAATGAATGAATGAATGAATGGAATGAATGAATGAATGAATGGAATGAATGGAATGAATGAATGAATGGAATGAATGAATGAATGGAATGAATGAATGAATGGAATGAATGAATGAATGGAATGAATGAATGAATGGAATGAATGAATGAATGGAATGAATGAACGGAATGAATGAATGAATGAACGGAATGAATGAATGAATGAACGGAATGAATGAATGAATGAACGGAATGAATGGAATGAATGGAATGAATGGAATGAATGGAATG
This sequence comes from Teleogryllus occipitalis, assembly GCA_011170035.1. NCBI lineage: Eukaryota > Metazoa > Arthropoda > Insecta > Orthoptera > Gryllidae > Teleogryllus > Teleogryllus occipitalis. The sequence goes on along the minus strand of BLKR01001133.1, from coordinate 186,023 downwards.
AATGGAATGAATGGAATGAATGGAATGAATGGAATGAATGGAATGAATGGAATGAATGAATGAATGAATGAATGAATGGAATGAATGGAATGAATGAATGAATGGAATGAATGATGGAAGGAACGAAGGAAGAAAGAAAGAAAGAGAGAAAGAAAGAAAGAAAGAAAGAAAGAAAGAAAGAAAGAAAGAAAGAAAGAAAGAAAGAAAGAAAGAAAGAAAGAAAGAAAGAAAGAAAGAAAGAAAGAAAGAAAGAAAGACTCACTCAGATTCTATGGCTAACTTGAATGCAATTGTCAACAGATTTTCTAAAAATCTCATCCCACATTATTTCAGAGTGCCCTGAAATAGTTCGTATAAAACCTTCCTTAAACTTGAAAGATTCTTTGTTTAATTCCTTCTCCTTCCCAGAAGAAGTATAAAATTGTTACAAATTTTAAAAATCTCAAAAATTGACACAATATAAATTCATCCTTTACCTACATCTCTCCCCGTACAGCCCGTCAAACGTGTTATGAATATCAAAGGCATTGTATTGTAAATAAATAAATGTGTATCCATCCCAATGATGCAAATACCCAAAATATTGACACTTTATTACAATTTCATGATGTATGAACTGCATATTATTGCGTAATGAAATAATTTTAAAACTTGTGTAAACTCTAAGTTGATACTAGTCGCTTATGACCCAGTTGTTGAACAGCGACTTTAAATAAAAGAAAACGAAATTTGGAAAATTGAAAGAAGGAATATTTTTGAAAAGATATTGAAAATGTTACGCAATTAATTAAAATCTGAAAGTTATGAAAATAATAATTTTCGAGAAGTTTCGGTATTATATCAGAGGTAAAGATTCTCTTTCCAAACACTTAATGCAAACTTTAAACGATCATCATTTTGGAAGGGCCGACCGGGGCAGCTGATCTCAACTAAGAAATGTTCAGTAATGTTCACTTAAGAATATTTATTAATTTTGTGGATGTGTTTTTTATGTTTTTTTGTAATTTCCTGTGAAAATTTACTTAATCAAAAAATAAGCAGGTTTTGCACACCTTAATTTCGCAAGGATTAATTTAATGAAAAATAAGAAAATTGACATTGCAACTGCTTTAATATATTTAGAATGGTATATGATAGAAAGGAATGATATTACATTGTGCCGATGTTCATATCCATGAGAAATGTACTAAGTTGAAAGTTGGATAAATGTTGGTCATAGTTTTTCGTTTATTGGATAAAGTAAGTAATCGATATTTGACGACACAATCAACAATAAACTTTTTTTTCATTTTATTAGAGAATGCATGTAAAGGTTTCTTATGTAATAGGTGCTTACTCTAATGAAATGTAACAGCAGCTTTAATAATAATAATAATAATAATAATAATAATAATAATAATAATAATAATAATAATTATTATTATTATTATTATTATTATTATTATTATTATTATTATTATTATTATTATTATTCCAGAAGATGCACATTTTGAGAAAGGTAGCCGTGATTATGACCATCCTGGAGCGAGCGGACAAGTGAACCTGTCATGTCGCCAACAACGCGCGGATTTTCCATATGACACATTGTGCCTTCACGACGTGAAAAGCAGTATAGAGGACGTGAACAGGTAATGAAGTTACATTTATATCCAGAAGCAAACCAAGGGTCCATCTCAGCATTTGCTCAAGGATCAGGTCGAAAAACCTGATCGAGATGGGAATCATTGCCCCAGAAGCTGCGCCACAATACATGTTACGGGTTTTTAGAGTTATACAGTCCAAATTGTAAATAAAACATTAAATATCATTGTTAAAATTAACATTGCTTTTCTTTTTGATGATCGGTAGAGTCACTAACTGAATAGAAAGAGGTATGCAACAGAAACGATTTTACTTGGGACTTAAACTTTTCTATCGAATTTAGTCGTATTATGTCATCTGGCAAAGTGTTGTAAAATAATGTATGTGTATGTGACTTTTCTGTAGTCGATTGACACCTAATGAATATGATTACTACGTCGACTGTTATAGTTAAACATCGGCGTTTGCTGAAAATATATTCCCGCCTTTGAGTAAGTCATTTTTGACAAAAACCATTGATTCCTAAATCAACAAAGTAATGGTAAAATATCTAGATTAATAAAGAGAGGCATACAAGAATCACGTGGATGGGATTTGCTTTTAATTCATACAATTTTTTAAATCTAAAATCTGGGAGTGGTAAGATGTATTTCTCCAGAATATTATGCCATATCTCAGACGAGAATGAGCATTCGCGGAAATGTACACAACGGCAAGTATGAAGGCTGACTCAATTTGAAGGAGTTCTGGAAGCGTAGCATAATGAACTTAATTTTTGTTCAATTCATTTAAACGGTCGTTCCATTTGTTTGACTGAATTGAGAGACCTAACGATCTTGTTGCCTTAACATCAGTCAATGGCACGCCGTTCAGTTTCAATGGAGTACAGAATTGTTTATTTGAAATGGAAAACTGCATTGAAATCGTTTTCCTTTCATTTACTATTAATTTACTATTTACTGTTACGGAACCAACTTGAAAATCTGATATTGTACTATTCACGGTTTCTTTATTGCAAATAATATTCTGTCATTCAAAAGACAACTATTCTTCCGTTTCGAATTTATTTATTTATTTTTTTATTTTATTTTACGTCAAATAACAGTTAAAAACTGCGTATGAAGTGCTATGGGGAAAAGTGAATTGTGTGCACATTTTCAAAATTTTGTGATCCCTACACTAAGTCATATACTACTTAAATTTTGAATTTTGAAAGGGAGAAAAAAAAACAAAAAAAAACTCCCATGTAATAAAATCTATTTTCAAGGATAAATAAGCAATAAATTTTGAATTTTGAAAGGGAGAAAAAAAACAAAAAAAAAACTTCCATGTATTAAAATCTATTTTCAAGGATAAATTAGCAATAAATTTTGGCTCTTATTACTTCCTGCCGCGACAACATGGAAACGATAATTTGAATAATTGTCTTTCCCACTGAATTCTAGAAGACGTGCACAGAAAATGAAGTTACATTTATGTCCAGAAGCAAAACAAGGGGCCATCTCAGCATGTGCTCAACGGATCAGGGAAACTGGACGAAAAACCTGATCGAGATGGGAGTCATTGACCCGGAAGCTGTGTTACAATAGTTGTTACAGGTTGTTTATACTCATTTATACAGTCCAAATGGTAATTAATGCATTATGTATCATTGTTAAAATTAATGTTACTTTTCTTGTGATGCTCAGTATAGTCTCTAATTGTATAGAAACAGTTATGCAGCAGAAATGATTTCACTTGTGATTTAAACTTTTCTATTGAATTTAATCGTTTAATGTCATCTGGCAAAGTGTTGTAAAATAATGTACATGTATTGTATGTGAATTTTGTGTAATGAGCTGTTGATACTGTCACCTGATGAATATGATTTCTACGTCGAGTGTTATAGTAATAGACTTCGGCATTTTTTGAAAATATATTCCCGCCCTTAAGCAAGTCATTTTTTACAAAAACCACTGATTCGTAAATAAAAAGACACGGTAATGGTAGAATTCCTATATTAATGAAGAGAGGCTTACATGAATCACGTGGGTGGGATTTGGTTATTATTCGTACAATTCGTTTTTGTAATCTAAACGTCTGGGAGCTGTAAGATGTATTTCCCCAGAATGTTATTCCATATCTCAGGCGGGAATGAACATTCGCGAAGTATACACAACGAGCAGTATGAAGGCTGACTGAATTTGCAAGAATTCTGAACGCGTAGCATAATGAACTTAATCTTGTGTTCAATTCATTTAAATGGACGTTCCATTTAAGGTTTGACTGAATTGAGAGACCTAAAAATTTTGTTGCATTAACATGAGTCAATGGTACACTGTTCATTTTCAATGGAGCACAGAATTGTTTATTTGAAATGGAAAACTGCATTAAACCGTTTTCTTTTCGTTTACTATTAATTTGTTATTTCGGAACCAATTTGAAACATCTGATATTGTACTATTTACGGTTTCTTTATTGCAAAGGATGTTCGTATCATCCGCAAAGAGAACCGTTCTTCCGTTTCGAATCGTCGAGGGCATATCGTTTACGTAAAGTAGGAACAGAATAGGGCCTAAAATCGATTCTCGACGAACTCCACATGCAACGGGCAAAGAGTCGGAAAGGTGCGTACGTAATGTTCCATCATTCCACTAAGGTACTTCAACTTTCTGAGATCGTTGTTTAAGGTACGAACATAACCAATCTAGAGCAATAACACGGATTCCGTATGAAGGTAATTTTGAAAGTAAAATGTCATGATCAATGATGTCAAAAGCTTTTGAGAGATCTAAAAATAATCCAATAGGTGCCTCGTTTTGATCTAATGATGAGGCGACATCTTTAAGAAAAGAAAATATAGCTGTTTCCGTTAATTTTGATTTTCTAAATCCATGTTGGCAATCTGAAAGCGCGTCGTGTTTAGTGAGAAAGGTTTCCATTCGTACGTAAAAAAGTCTCTCTAATATTTTTGAAAAAACTGATAGAAGAGAAATGGGCCGATAATTTTGAACTTCATTTTTGTTGCCTTTTTTGAAGAGCGGCTTAATTTTAGCTGTTACGAAAATATCTGGAAACGTTCCAGTGCATAAAGATGCATTAAATATGTGAGTTAACGGGTGTGTAATGGCATACGCACAAGTCTTTAACAAAGAATCTGGGAATTCATCTAAACCGGACGAATATTTATTTTTTCGTTTACCGATTATTTTGACAATTTCATAGGAAGAAGTTTCGGAAACGAACATTGAGTCTAAAATTTTGGGTGAACTGTCTGTTTTTGAGTTTTGTGCCTGAAGACTCTTAGTGAGATCGGCAGCAATTCTCGAAAAGTATTGGTTAAAGAGACTAGCCACTGTTGCCGCATCGTTTACATTTATATCGTTATATTTTAAAACAACATTCTCTACGGGTTTTCTAGTTGATTTGGTAGTATTTTTTATTATATTCCACATTGCTTTTGTTTTATTATTTGAGTTAAAAATATCCGGATCGTTTTTCATGATTTTAGCCTGTCTTATGACTTTTCGTAACAATGTTTTGTATTTTTTAAAGTAGATAAGGAAATCTTGAGATACGTCATGACGTTTAGAAATGAAAGAAATAATTCGCTTGTTTTTACAAGATGTCCTAATCCCTTGTGTTATCCAAGAATTGCTTTTCCGTGAAATATTTAATTTTCGTTTTTGAAGAGGAAAGCAAGTGTTAAAATGAATTGAAAGAGTTGAAAAAAAAGAATTATATTTGTCGTTTGTATCAACAGTATTATAAACCGCTTCCCATGACTCCTGCATCAAGTAATCAATGAATAATTTAATTTTACTTTTAGTAAACAATCTAGTCATACGTGTATTATTTATTGTGTCAGTGATCGCATTTCTTATAATGGTAAGAATTTGTGCATCGTGGTCACTGTATCCTAAATCTTTGGTTTCAACTTCATATCGAGTGGTAGTTTTGTTAATTATAATTTGATCAATTGCCTTCATCGAATGTTGTGTGATCCGTGTAGGTATATTAATTCTGGGGTGTGGTGCATGAACCTGATAACCCACATAGAGGGAGAGTGGAGAAAAAGGGAGAAAACTTTATGGGTACATAAGTACACAATATTTACAAACAACAATTATATTTTTATTCATAGAAGTAGTACATATAATACCTTACAATTCTACAAAATTTCGGAATTTTTGAAAGTCATTGTCATATTAATATTGCAATAAAAGTAAAATATCTGGTTCCGAATTTTTCGACCTTTCCGTGCGTGAACCTGACAAACCACAAGTATACCATTTATCAATGAACTACTCATATGCATCATAATAAAATGAACTCACAGATGAATTGTCATTGACATTCGAGTCATCAGGTACTGGTTAGCTGACTTTTCCTTTTCCCCTTGTTTTCTTTTGGGTCTGAACCTCTCCCCTAAGCCCAGCATAAAACTCTGTTCTTCTGGTATATATTCTGGCAAACTTTCTCAAATCTTTCAACTTTGCATTTGTAATAGGACGCCTGGTTTTGTATAAAAGTGGCAAAATAATCTTATTTGGTACTTTATCTCTTCGAAAAATATTCACCAATGAATAGTCTTCCATATCATTGTTGTGTATATAGACTATACCATAGCTTCCTAGCAAATTCGCACATATCAAAATTCGTGATGCTTTCTGTATCTTTACAGGTCTACCATTTTTACCTTTCTCAATATTAAGTGTTTCTTCATATTATCAGTGGAGACAAAGTCTTCCCGCTTCATTCTCGTTACAATAAAAGGATTAACCATTTTACAATGCTCTACTAATTTGCAGCAACCTTCTGGTGAATATATAGCAGGTGTTCTTCTTTTTCTTTATTTGCAGTTTGTCACCTAACTTGCATGTGCCGAGACTAGTATGTCCAAAATGAAGATTATACTCAATTTGAAAAATATGTGTAAATGTGTAATATGAAACTGGTTCCACATCTAGTGAAGCACATGTTTCTACGTAAAGCTCATGTAGCTTTTTTTCAGAAAGTTCTGGTGAGGAATATTTCCGGTGCGGATTATCTTTTCTTGTGTAATGGCTTCTGAACTTAGGTAGCCGCTCAATGAAGTCGCGAGCAAATTTTTTTCTGTCTTCCGGTATTTTATTAGGTCAGTTTTGGTGTCGACCTCGACCATCTTCCTGCGGTGAAACATTCTGTCAGTAAATCTACCGTGTAATCAATTTTTGCAGTTTTAATACCTAAGAAACTAGCCAGGGCCGTTTTACAAATCTGTATATTTTGTCCATCCTCAACTACTTTATATTCTACAGTACAATCTAATTTTTTTCTTTGGACTAGAAGAATATCTTCTCTTTGGTTTGTTGATGTTAATGAACGAAGAAAGAAACATTCTTAGATAGAAAATAATACCTTTCTGTAATTTGATTTAACATTTAGAAAACATTTTTTGCGGTAGTTGAACATTTTTCCTTCAGTTGCACCTGGAATCTCTTTCCCTCTATAATCAATGTAACTTATACCTTCACGCCCATTTCTTGCTCGTACATTACGTTTCCACGTTGATGGATCACGCTTACGTTTTCTTCCTCTCCAATTCCCTAATAAATACAAAATATTGTTACTAAATATCAAACACTGCCGAAAGCCAATCCAAAATGCCATTCTCCATAACAAATGTTATATGAGCCCTTTACGTTTCCCATTTTAGTGCACATAACCTAATTCTCGTTAGTTAAAGTACAATCGCAAAGTTAAAGGAACTGGTAAAATACGTTATGAGTGGTTATGAATGTTTGTGTTATACGAAAACTTCCTTATATTGCATACTGTTGCTCTCCGTTGATATTTTCTCAGCTGACAGTACTATTCGCGCACTTTTTCTTTATACTCCAAAGCGGGGGGTGCGGGGAAAGACGGGTTCTGTCTACGTCACGGTAGTGCAGTGCTGTCAACTTCAACGACAGCCAACTCAGGGTAATAGCGCGTCTTGGATACATAACAATGAGAAATAAAACAAGGCTTTTTAGAATTCTGAAGAAATAATAAATAGTTATAGAAACTATTGAGTAACAAGGAGCACCGTACGCAAAGGTCGTTAGAAAGAGAGAGTGAAAACTGAGAAGCCCGCATTGTAAAGGACGAAGGTGGGCAGCACTGCAAACTAAGCCATGACGTTCCGAGTGGAGCTCATATTTTCTACCGGACCGTGCTGTGCCGGGCTGAGCTAGAACTAGGGAGCTGGAGGATCAAGAAAACGTGCGCACATTGTACACTGGTCGCTTCCAGTAAATATCCGTCTGATGTTTCAGTATCTGACCTTCTGTTCTCTCTGTTTTCAATAACTTTTTCTGTACTGTTCTCATTTCGGCTCTGAATTGAAAATAATGAAAAGATGCTGTCATTGTCACTACCTGTAGAGAAGATACATCTTTTAGTCTACGAAAATAGGTAAACACAGTCTTATTTGACCTTTTCCAGCTGAAATTATTAAATGACACGAAATATAGAACGCAAAGGCAATAGTTAATAATAATTGAAATTATAGTGGCATCTTACCTGTTTCAGAATTCAAAAACTGAAAAATCAAGCTTTCTGACCGCTGAAACACGCTTACTTACTTCACCAGCCAACTTGATGGGGTTATCAGGTTCATGCATCGAATGAAGCTCAGTTTCTAAACCGCACAATCAGTGCTTCGCTCTTTTGTGAAGAAATGAGCGCACGTATCGAGGTGGTGATTTAACGGTAGAGACTAGATAGCAGGACGAGTCTTACTCTACTCGTAACTCAATTTCGAAAAAAATGTGGGTTATCAGGTTCATGCACCACACCCTGGAATTGTAATGTCTAAATTGAAGGAATTAATTAAATTGAGAAACTTTTCTTTCTCGCAAGATTCGACCAGAAAATCAATGTTAAAATCTCCGCATACAACAATGGATTCAAAAGAGCGATTGCTGACTTTGTTAAGCGTTATCTCCAGGTTTTCTAAGAACAAAATATAATCTGCAGTTCTCTTTGTTGGAGGTCTGTAAATGCAAAGTATTATCACTTTTAGTGAAGTAAGATGTACAACAGAAATTTCGAAAATATTTTCAATGGAATACACATTTAATTCCGCCAAGGGGATAGAATCAATATTATTTCTAACGTAAATACAGGAACCCCCATACGTAGGACCTTTAAGGGATTCTCTCTCTCTGCAATAAAAGCCTGCGAGGTAAAAGTTTGGAATTTGGAAAATGCTAAGTTCATTAGGAGATAACCAATGTTCTGTAAAGTTTTGTGACGGGTTTCTTTTTCTCCTTTTTCCTTCTCTGTTGAAGAGTGATGCACGAGTTCATGCGTTGATCTCGTGCCATCTCTTGACTACTGATATAGAGTTGCATGTTTTGGAAGAGCACGGTCCTTTGATCCAGGTGACCTGGATCTAAAAATCGGCCTCGGTTTCTCAGCTTCATGCCTTTGTGTTTGTCGAAACATTTAGTTTTCGTTTCCTTCTTTGTTCCAGATGGGACAAGATATCTGGTATCTGCATCTCCGCCGATGTCTTCAAAGGACACCTGACAGGCAGTATCGCGCACAGAGGTAGCTTTCGGTGTCTGGGTTTCAGAATTTAATTTCTTCTGCTGGTGACCCACGGTGTCAGCGAAACTTAGGACTATATATACCGGGAAACGCGTCTGATACCGACGTCGTGCCTCAGGAAAGGAAACTCTTGAGACCCGGTTCTTCTGGATCTCCCTTTCTTTCAAAAAGATGGGGCACTGGTTCAAGTTCGATGGGTGCTTCCAAGAGCAGTATGCGCACCTTAGATCTGTAGAGCAGTTCGACTCGTTACACGATTCTCTACCACAGAGTACGCAGACAGCGGCGCTCATGCAACGGGACTGCGTATGGCCAAACCTCGGGCATTGAAAGCAGCGCAGAGGATTTGGAACATACTGCCTGACACGGACATTGTAGAAGCTATATACTATTTTCTCTGGCAGATATGGACGGTCGAAGGTCAGTATCAGCGTTGAGGTAGGGGTGAATACCCCATTCACTCTCCGCTGGATCCTGTAAATGTCAGATACACCAAAAGGTTGAAAGAAGGCTTTCAGATTTTCTTCCGTTTCTGATGCAAAATCCTCGTGATTCACCACACCCTTGCAGAGGTTTAAGGTCGGGCGGGCGGACACATGCACTTGGAGGCCGGCTATTTCCTCTAGATCTGAGATTTTTTTAATCTGTTCGTCACTGCAGCATTCGAAAAGGATTGTGCCGTTTCTCTCACGAACCACCACTTGAAACATTCCAAATGTATTAATTTCTCTGGCAGTTTGATGGGACTAACGTTCTTCATTGTTTCGCCATCGTTTCTACATGACATGGCGAGGAAACGGGGCGTCGTTGGCTTTCCAGATTCTTTACAAAAAAAAAAACTATCAAGATTCAGTTTCACCTACAAATCTCTTCCTTACGGAAGAGGGGGGGGGGAATGTTTACTATCCATGAAGAGTATCTCAGATCATCCCCATGGCCCCCACCCACCACGGAGCCCAATAAGGGGACACTCGATCTGAGTGCCAGGGTTGCCACGAGAACATGGCGGGGGAATAACACAACAATGCACCGCAGTGGAGCCCCCGCTCACCCTGGAGTTCGGTACAAGACCTAGTCCGATCGGTATTGGTCGGGAGTGGGTTAGCTCTCGACTGGCCGTCTAGAAGAGTCCGTAGCCAAAGCAGGTGTATTGAGTCCTACAAGGAATGTTCCCCCAAAATACTTTTTAAAAAAACGTATCCCTAGATGCTAGGAAGACAGTAGCACAAGCAGAGTAATTTGGGAAGCAGACAGGCTCCTCAACCGCCGGGACACATATTCCCTCCAAAACAAGTCGCCATGCACGGCAAGCACATGGCTGGGTGTTCAGTATACAGGGAGGGCCAGTGAAATAGATGGGGAAAGAGACAAGGTGTTATAAAAGAAAGAGAATGAACGATGGGGAGAAGAAAGATGACTGGTGAAAGAAAGGAATACCTAGATCCTGCCTCCCTGCAACCCCCCCTCCCCGGTCAGGACATCGACCAACACACCTTGATGGGCAAATGATATAGAAAAGAACTTACATTTAAAAGTTAATCAATTTGGCTTTGAAAATCCATTTTTTTGTTAATATACTGTATTTTTTTGTTGAAGGTCAGTATCTGGAAGAAACTGAAGAAAATTTACAATATTCAAATTGACATTGCAATTAGTACAGTAATAAATTGTTGAACTCCAAGATGACCTAAAGTTGACTATTTCTTCTTATACCATGAAAGGAATGCAGAATTTACAGGTCATCAGGTACAGACAGCCACAGACTCTGGTAATTTCTCCTGCCAATGTGTATCCTCCTTCTCAGGAAGGCACTGCCCATGCCCTTCCGTACCCCTGTTCACCCCTTTCACTAACTCTAAACTCACAGGTCTGTTTGTTAGGTCTGTCTTTCTTTCCCAATGATGTACATAGTTTCCCCAACTACTAGTTTCCAGCCATGATAACTTTTTTCTTCAGGGTTCCTACCTTACTTTTAGAAGTATTTTACTTACAAGATTATACATAAAATTTAAATTAATAAAGCTTTTGTAAAACAAAGTGAGAATAGCAAGTTTTGGCAGAAAAAGTGAGGAAGTGAGGTAGTACAAAAATTGTCTAAACAATAGAGAAGTGTCACTGACAGGCCTGTGTAAATGTATCCTATTCGAGAAAAGTGATAGACACACTTTAGTCAGAGCACATTTTCTTATTGTTTAGCATATTTGCATGCATACTTTCTTTGATTATTAGTAAATATAAATGTGCATCCTATTCATGATATGGCAAAGTACAAATCAACATTCAAGGGAATGTTAATGCAGATCTGCATTAACATTCAAGTGAATATTAAAACAGATCTGCATTATACTATGATTCTTCTTCAATATCCCAAGTACTAAGGTAGAGTTGGCTCTTTGGAACAAAAGCAAAAACATCAAACAAATCTCTTACATGAACTTCTTTATTAAATATATGTTATATGTTAAAAAACACGTGTCTTTAGCACAAATGCATTACATTTTGAACTCTTTATTAAATGTATCAAATTAAATGCAGAAAAGTCTTAACTCAGGAATCTATCCTGAATATTTCATAAAATGCAACAATTTCTGAACGATAATACTCAAATAACTGATCAAAAGATAATTTCCTTCATCAACAAATGCAAATGAATTTGATCAGTTTCATGTTATCACAGGAAGTAAAAAGGCAACTGTAATACTGTTTTGCGCACTTCAAACAGACTCGTGCAGTAAAAAAAAATCCCACTTGTTTATGCAAGAGGGGGAAATTCATCAATCAGTCTGGTGTATTTGCGACATATAGGGCAAGTACTGTTAGTATGTAGCCACTGGCGAATACACTGAAAAAATGGAGACAATTATAAACAAAATATGATTCAAAAATATTCCAGTCTATATCAACGCAAATTTTGCCTTATCTTCCAATCACTTCTTACCTCGGTGTGAAATGTGTGTTTGCATTGCAAACTGGTTTTACTATTGGCCTCTATATTTATATGGCATATAATACATTCATTTTCAACATCATCATTTTGCCAACTGACATTATTTTCCTTCACTTCTCCCCATGCTGCACACCCAAATTTATCCATTCCCATATTACCTGGGAGAAAATTCATCTTCTTGAAATGCAAATTCATAAAAACATTTCACTTAGGACTAAATGCTGCTTTATTTCTGAACGAAAACATTATTCCTCTTTAAAAATTATTATCAACATACAGGGTTGTCTAAAATTAAGCCCAACATTTTAATTGGTTCTTAATTCATAACAATTTACAATCGAGCAATAATTCTTCCTAATGTGTATAAATTATTTCAAAGATTTAATATTAAAATTCTTTTCAAACTTTTTTCACTTTAGTTACATACCTATCTTTTTGCTGGATCTATCTTCCAAAACTTTTTCAACTCTGCGAATAATTGTAGAAACTGACAAACCTGAAAGTTTGTTCCCATTTTTTTCTCGAACAATAAAAAGACTTTCACTTAGTTCAACTCTGTAATCAAACACAAAAATTGTAAAAGCATTTGAATATTAGAATTAATAAACATTCTTAAAATGTGTAATCAAACTATCTAAGTATGTACCTGACCTATATTTCTAATCTGGTCTTAAATTTGAAAAGGAAATAAATTTTAGAAATATGTACTCGCTTGCACAAGTTTGGTACAATTTTTTAAATTTATTTATTCAACTCAATAATAACACCATATTATGTAACAAAATTTTGAAATTTTAATACCATTAATTACTATTCACCTCAAGAAATACTTATAGCACATAACTAACGTACAATAATACAATGATTTTAGGCCATTAAACATTATTATAAGGGTTGATCTAAAAATAACATTATTACCTTTCAACCATCTCTTTATACCTAATTCACTGGTCCCTATCTACATACCCTACAAATAAACTCTAGATGATTCTGTTATAGTGAATTCTCCACATCAGCAATAATGAACAGAGGGAAGAAAACTTCCCTGAAAAAATACTTTATCCTAGGTTTGCAAATTCCAGTAGCACTAAGAGTTTGCAGGCAGAGGGTCTCGTGAGTTATTTTTGTAGCATTTATAGAAAATCAAAGAGACAGAGGAAACAATCCACTGCGTAAATTTCAGTTCATCAATGACAATTCTGTCAAGTGAGAAGACTTAATTCACAGAGTTTGCTAGATTACAACTACTGAAATCTCATCTGACTAGAACATCATTAGTACTGTGAAAGGATCTTCTGGAATGGAAGAAAAAGAGTGTGATGATAAAGATGATACAATTGAAGAAAACGTTCCCACAGTGCAAGAGAAGAGAGAATTAAGAGAATCAAGAGAATTAAGAGTAAAATATTTTGTGAGTGAAAGTTTGTAGAATCAAGTGTTGAGAAAGCATGGACTCTGAAGGTGGTTATAGGAAAGTATTAATAAAAAACTGAATACAACAAACAGTAATAAAATTCATTATTTTAAGGCTAAATGAATGTACTGAATTTCAAAACTTCATTGTTTGGATAATATTCTGAATTTCTGTAATAACAAAATCAATCTAGGAGGAAACAATTTATTTTTACATTAAAGGATGACTTTTTTTTTCCAAAAAAAAAATTAGTTCTCAAAGGTTCACTATAACCAGAAATTCACTACAAGTTTTAAAGTGTACCTCTGGAGGTAAAATATTTAAAAAATATTAGGGACATGCATTTTCACACCTCCCTCAAGATAATATTTTATATAACATGCTTGTAATTGTGTGCAATGTTTTAAACAATCTCTAATAACGTTTCTGGAAATCTCAAGTTTTCAAGCATAGATAGTCATAATTTTGTGATTATATGAAATATACATCTATGCATGTGAGTTTATGTGAATATGCGTGTATGTTATACATATGTATCCGTATGAATACTTGAACAATCTGTGATCTATAACTGCGATTCAAAGTATAAAATTGTTATTCTACGAAACTGAATTATAGTGGAATATATAATAAAATTAATATTAATATATAATAAAATTAATATTAATATATAATAAAATTAATAAATAAATAAAAATAAAATACATAAAATTTGTTTATTAATGAGAGTGAGCTTAATAGTTCTCAAAGCTTAAGTAACTTAGTTTACATTGTTGCTTGGAAACAAATGGGGTGAAATTTGAGACACCTACTTTCAATGTCGCAAACAACATTATGAACCACTATGACAAAAAAGTCAAGTTTTACTTATATCATCATTATTATCATTATCATCATGGACATTATCATCAAAGTTAGCCCCTGGCCAAGGGAGTTAAAGGCATCGACTGACAGCAACATTACAAGACAAATAACAAATAACTTAATGAAGGATTACTCCAAAATAAGTTCAAAGCCTAAATAGAGCTGAAAAGTAGTATTGCGCAACAGATCATCATCATCATCATCATCATCATCATCATCATCATCGTTGTTATTGTTATTATTATTAATATTATCATCATCATCATCATTATTGTTGTTGTTGACATTACATAACTGTAACAAGTTCACAAAAAGTATTGTCTAGTTAGTTGCCCAGTCATCCTTTTTGGGCAAGGGTGCCCAAGCACACAAAAACTTAAATGGTTCCCTGTCCCTATGAGAACATTAAAATATCTCCTCACGTTCAAACGTTGCTGATTGTAAGAAAGTTTTACTGTAATATTCTCAAAAATAAAAATACTTTCCCATATAGCTCGGTACATTTCTAAATTCTATGATCATCCTAGCAAGTCCACACCAAAATCTGTGCAGTTAAGGCAAGTTCAATGGAAATAATTGCCATTGAAATTGTAAAAGTCAGTGACCCATATGGGGTTCATGAACGTAGTAAAAACATCGAGTGTTATGTTTTATGAACCACGTTTGGATCATAGGACAATGAACATGTTAAAGTTATACATTCAAAATATGTGTAAGGCATGACCATGTGAAAATGCACAACAATTAAAAACTTTCTACCATTTTATTTAAATAGTAACTAAGTAGGCTACTTTCTCACATTTTCTTAAGTGAAAAGTTTTATGCTCAAATTGTGAACTCTTGTGTAACATTCTTTCCATTTTGTAGTGTATTCAATGTTAATTAGACTAGTTGAAATTATTTGAACATTTCAGACTTTGTTAATCATTGTTTTAAAAGTGAAACAACCTGCATACAGATATTGAAACCCAACAACAAATAACACCCATAACTGACAGAATATTCACAACACATTTAACAGCATCAATAATACAAATTACTTTCACTTCTCTAGGTGTAAAGGTCATTATCAATATCCCATGAATAGAGTATATACATTAATGATTTAAATCAATATTTCTACGGGAGGCAAAAGCCAATATTTAGAGTTGCATGCAGAGCTAACGCTGACGTAACATCATTACATCTTTCAAACTCAAATTTTGAATGACTATGTAAAACAATAATGACCAGAAGACAAAATGGATATCAAAAGCACTAAACAAAATGTACACTAATCAATCATAAAACAGAGATGTTCACTGGGAGCTACAACTCTTTGGGTCACACGGGAACTTATTTGGTGAAACAACAGGGTTCATGATGGCCATTGAAGAAAAGAGTGACATCTAAGTGATGCACTAGAAACTATCAGGAATTTATCCAAAAAGTTTTGATTCACAGCAACAAATGTAGAAAATACAAGGATTTATTAGAAACAATCGAGATCTGTTCACGTCATCTTACAAATATAGAATATATTTGATGGCACATTCATCTAGAAAAACTGTGACCTCAGCGACTTGCAAGTCACATTTGAGTAACATATTGTAAGTATACAACTCCACCTCTGATTCAGTATACTTTTAAAATAGACTGTGAAAGAAATTAAATCAGACATCACCCAAATACATAAAGGCAAAGAATCTCATCTCACCAATAATGGCATCCCACTCACCCATATTACAAGTATGGCCTACAAACATTAAAAAATACTCTGATTTGGCAAATCACAAAATTATGGAAAGTATATAAAGTAATCATCTGACCCATAATAGGCTTGACTACAAGAGTTGTACCAAAATCCACAAAACAAGTAGAAGAAACAGGAAAACAACAGATTTCAATGTTCATGCTAAAATCAGCAAATCAGTTCATTTCGATACATGCCCTTTTGGTCACAAATTTCTTGAAGAAAAACTTATATAACTAGATGAACAAGTGGTGCTACAACC
Organism: Teleogryllus occipitalis; assembly: GCA_011170035.1. NCBI lineage: Eukaryota > Metazoa > Arthropoda > Insecta > Orthoptera > Gryllidae > Teleogryllus > Teleogryllus occipitalis. The sequence continues at coordinate 169,666 of BLKR01001133.1, read as the reverse complement.
AGACACTTGTATTACTGGTAACAGTTACATAAAATGATAAAATTGCAAACTTTTATCCTACCAACACTTCAGTCATCACTTAAAAATTCCTAAGCAAACAAAGCACAAGAGGTTAATAAAAATTACCTAAACATCTTTATTATTTTGAAAATTAAAAAGTTTAAATGAAAATGGTTTTCTGCCATTGCGTACCATATATAACTTCTAACCTTACAAAAACTGGATGCAGGTCTCCAACTGATTCTTAAAGTAGCAATTATTGTGGAAAAGAACTTATGTTATTCACTTTTTCAACTTACTCAGGGATTGTTCTGAAGAACCTCTGCAACACTTCAAACAGTTTTTGATAATTCCATCGCTTTGGTGTTTGAGTACTTCCCTTTACAGCTTGCTTTGTTTCAAAATTCCTAAAAGAAATAACACATCCATTTAACATTATTTCTATATTTTAAATGTATTAATGTCATTTGTAAAACACAGTGTATATTCCTTTTAAACCCTTGGTGATAATAAATTATTTTCTGTGATTCAATGACTGAATACAATGACATACATTAATTTGTGCTCAAAGTTGGTGATAAATCTGAAAATAACAAAAAAATCCCGTATTTCAGATCAAATACCCACTTTTTTCCTGGCTCTTTCAGGCTTTTTTAAATTCCCGTTGTTTTTTTAACCAGTTTCAAGAATTCCAGATTCGCTGGTAACCCTGGCAGAATTTGAGGTCATGATCAAATCTAGATTGGTGTCTCATTTCTGAAAGCTAACTCACATGCCTGAGGGTTTTTCTAGTTCAGTCAAATTTGATATTGCCTTGTTCCTGAGATCTGTTTTGTTTCCTTCATATATTTCTACGCAATAAGTAAAATTAGCTATCATAGCCTTCAATTACTGAGTTTTTGTGATTGTTTACCTAAAATAATAATGCTGTGGTTGCAAGAAATCACAAGTGGGCTTCCAAAAGAAAATCAGAGCATTGCTTCATTTTCCAAATAACTGTGCTGTATTCAAGATAAAAATACTGGAGAACAATATCTGACATTTTTCAATCTGATGTCCCCAGAACTAGAGAAAAAATCTGTCTGAAGTTTACAAGTGAATACAAATTTAAGTCAGAGTAGACCTCCTTAATTTCTTTTGGTGGTCTTTTAATACAGATGTGAGAAAATGATGAGCAGAAGTTAATTTTTTTATGTATTTCAAACGTGAGTGAGAGAGAGTGAGTGAGTGAGTGAGTGAGTGAGTGAGTGAGTGAGTGAGTGAGTGAGTGAGTGAGTGAGTGAGTGAGCGAGTGAGTGAGAGAGTATAAGTGTGTGAGTGACAGATTCGTTGACTGATTGTTAGTGATTCTAGGCACGTCAACTACTATGGTCATTAGTCCGGTAAGTGTAGTGTGTGTTTTTGCTCAGGAGGTGGCGGTGGTCTTCCCCCACTGAATGACCATATCCGGCGCCGGCCTACCACCGGCTAACGGGGTTCTGCACAACCAGAATCTACCACCAGCGTGGCACCGCCCCTGGTGCGTGCATGTGTGTATAAGGGGAGAGGATAGGACTTGGAGAGGATAGCTGAAAAGCTAGTGTTGAAAATCCGGCCACCATCAGGACTCGAACATAGGACCTCCTGGTCAGAGGCGCTGCAGTGACATCAGTAGATGCACTGAACCACCACTCCCGGTGTGTGAGAGTGTAAGTGTGTGAGTGAGAGAGTAAGTGTGTGAGAGAGAATGAGTGTGTGTATATGAGAGAGAGAGAGAGAGTGAATGAGAGATAAAGAGAGAGAGTGAAAAAGAGAGAGAAAGTCAAAATTCATGGAGGTCAAACAATTGTTAGGCAGCATCTCAGGAGCTGTTTAGAAATGTATAAAATGATTTTTATGAGACATATGATTAATGAGGGTATCATTTCATATAATCATCCCTTCATCTATTTCTAAGATTTACATAAAATTGACACATTTATTGTCTATGAATCTCTCTTTCATTTCTTCACCGGATTTCACTTCATACTTCTAATCAGGTAAATTCCATATTCTATACAAGAAAACAGCATTGAGACTGATAAAAGAGTAAGGTAATATGCTTTAAGAACCTACATCTTGCTTGCACCCATTTAAATTAGTTTAGACAGGCTGGAAAAATTTTTGTTGCATGAAGGTAGTACTTGGTCACATGATATGTTAATTACTTGAATTTTTACATCAGAAAGTGTTAACACTCTTACAATAAGTGTACTGGTATCTATAGTATACATTTCGCTGGGCTTGTGTCTTGCCCAACTGCAATACGGGGGCCAAAGCTGGGCCGAAGGCATGGCCTATTCAGTGTCTAACAAGTCATCCAGTTAGAATACAGATCACTGCCTCCATAAGAGAACCAGTAGCATCATTCAACTATTTTCATATTTCCCTCATAACCATGATCCTCTTCATCCAAGAAAGTTATGCGGTGTATATCGAGTTCCATAACGAAGTCAATACAAAGCAATAACATAACAGTAAAAAATAAACACATTTATAGCCTTATTACACCTAAAAAATCAGGACTCTCAAGTAGAGTTGTACATCAATTAATTTCATGATCTGCCATCAATAAACATGTAACTCTTCACTTAAAAATCCTGATTACTGACAAATAGCTATTTAAATGTATCCCTCTCAAAAGCAACCACTTGCACTTTCATGGTTTTCATATGGTGCTGATAATATATAATGAGACAATCTGAGATATTTTGTTTGACGAATTCTACAGTATTACATTGTATTAAGTGGAAAATAATGCTGGTCTCTTAATATTAGGCATTGAACAATCAGTATTGTTAAACATAAAGTTCCAATGAATGTTATATCGAATACTATTGATAACAAAGAGTAGAATTGGACAACTACTGTCACATATTGGACTGCTCGCATTAATTATTTCACTCCCAAAAGGTTAATAAAAGAATGCTTATGCTAAATGAATGCAATAATACTTAATTTAATGCAACAATACTTAATTGTGCTAAATGAATGCAATAATGCTTAATTTGGAAGAGATTCTTTTGAATTTTCAAGTTCACATAAGTAACACAGCAGTACACATCCAATCCCCTACCTCTTGCTAACAAAGTAAAGAGCATATGATAAATTTTCTCAAAACATGAAAGTTGAAAAGCTGTCAGTTAGAGCCTTTTATTTATACAAATAGAGATACTAACACTGCTTTTAAGGTGAAACTAGGAATTGTTGGTTTCGTTATTTCAATAGGAGTCAAACCAGAAGCAGACGAACTAATAGCTCTTTTCTCCCCAAATCCTTCTCTTTGTTTAGCTTCTGCAACAAGACTGGGGCCGTCCTTCCTTTCAGTCACCTTATCACCTGTAGCGTGACTGGCAATCTCCCCACTTGTTGGGGTTTCTCGACTTTCGCCAACATGATTGGCAAATGCTGATAGTGTAACAGGTTCTGTAGTTCTCAAACCTGAAACTGGTTTGCCACCAGTTACATGATCAGGTTTATCACTTCTCAAGCCACCAACAGCAAAAGCAGTTGGCCAAGATCCAGAAACTGTACTATTTGTATTCTGCAACAAACAAGGCAAAGTTTAAAGACATCCATCTTTTAAATCGATTATTCAACTAATCTAACATCGTAACGCCAAAGTTTGTATTTGCTTTTCTTTGTCTTGATATATTTTCATTTATCTTTCGATATAATGACCAAAACTCAATAAACTTTAATGAAATCTCACAGGAGAAATCAGGAGGTTAAGAACATCTGAATTAGGGCATTCGGAACAAATGAAACCCGCCACCAGCTCTCTTACATACAATTCTCCAAAGAAGAAGAGAGGAAGATACAAGAAATGAAATAATGTATGCATATCGCTTGAAATGTGCATATATTAACAAGGTGAGAGATATTTCAAAAAATTATATACATTTTTGCTCATTACCCAACATAATTTGTCAAAAAATCAACTGACAAATATTGCTTACCTCACTTGAATTCTGAATATGGCCAACAAGGAGGTTACTGTGAGTAGGCGACATTGTTCTTGGGAAATTACTGAAGGTGTTTGGATCACTAAAGCTGTTTTGATCTGAAAAATTGAATAAAAAAAGTCATTTAACCATGCATGCACCCATTGAGTAATCATTCTTAACAAAGAAATCTACATTTTTATAAGAATAAACAAAATCTCACATAGAGAAGGGTCAAAATTATATTAAAAGAAGAAGGAAGAAGAGAAGGGGGAGGGAGAGGGAGGAGGAGGAGGAGGAGGAGGAGGAGGAGGAGAAGAAGAAGAAGAAGAAGAAGAAGAAGAAGGGGGAGAAGAAGAAGAAGGAGAAGAAAGAGGAGGAGGAGAAGAAGAAGAAGAAGAAGAAGAAGAAGAAGAAGAAGAAGAAGAAGAAGAAGAAGGGGGAGAAGGAGAAGAAAGAGGAGGAGGAGAAGAAAGAGGAGGAGGAGGAGAAGAAAGAGGAGGAGGAGGAGGAGGAGGAGGAGGAGGAGGAGGAGGAGGAGGAGAAGAAGAAGAAGAAGAAGAAGAAGGAGAAGAAGGGGGAGAAGGAGAAGAAAGAGGAGAAGGAGAAGGGGGAGAAGAAGAAAGCCAAAACAATTCTGTACTCATGAAAAATGTATATACTGTATTAACGCAAATGAAGTTAGCAAGATAGTGATAACCTTCATTTTAGCAATTTTACGCTAGAGCAAAAAGAAAGTTTATGTAAATCCAGACGTGTTCCAGTTGTGTGTATGCACTAACTACCATTTTCTAACCACATATCGTAGTCTTATGAACACTTTTTACAGCATTTGAATCAAAGTTGTTGTTTTGTAATTTAGGTAATTCAAGTATATTTTATTTCGGATGCGCTTCTGATTTGTGGGTTATGATTATCTTGCTCCAAACTTTGAGGATATGTTGTTGGGTTGCTGAATTAAAAATTGTTATTTAATTTACAAGCTAAACTTGTTATCCTAAGGTCATCATATTCCAGTGTTTATTTTAGCCGGCACAATTATCAAAAAAAGACTAGTAGCTTTCACTCTTCTACATTGTATGTATTTCATAATACAACTGGCAATTTCATCGCTTTCTCTCCATGCAATGACTGGCCAAAACTTGCTTGACTGTTGAATAAATAAGTAAATAAAATTAAGAGTAAGAGAGGAATCATGGATCTCGCAACATTTGTTCTTCCTATTACATTAGTTCAAAAACTAAAAGGCACAAATCCCTTCATTCAAAATCACAATCCTTAAAACAACAACACTCACTGTTAATGTAACAACATAAAATAAAAATACATAAAACATTAAAGAAAGGTTTGGTAAGAACTTTTCAATGTTAATAGGGAAGTAAGAGTCAGTTTTATAGACAACTGACATAATGAAGGTTTGGGATGACATTTTCTTCTTCTTTTTCAAAATAACAACAGTCAAAACTGTAGGAGTACAATGAGAATGCAAAACCAAACTTTATGACAAAATGTTACTTACAGAATGGTGGCTTATAGCTAAATGGATTAGTTGTTCTCATGTTAAATAAGTCTTGATTGGAGTGATTCTGCACTCCAAGCATAGAACTTGTATAGGAAGATGTCTCTGTATACTGTGAATTATTTCGAGAAGCATTTACTATGGTTTTGCCATTCATAGAACCATTTTTGTGACGAACATATTCCATAGTAAAGCGCAAAACATTATTCATATCTTGTAATGGATAATGAGGTTCTGTTGGTAGATCTGCCAATTCTAACTGAAGAAGAAAGTCAGAACTCACTTTATTCTTCAGTTGCTGAGACAATATGTCATATTGAACCTGAAAGGTTGGAAAGGAATTTATTTTTAAGAAACATGCCAAAAATTCTAAGATAAAATTCTCTAAATTATCCATGTTTGAAAGAAAATTTTCCTTATCATAAATCATAAATGTATACACTATAAAGATATGATCTTCTCAATTAAACACCATAAAACCAATATTAACTGTTTTTGATGAAACCATTTTTAAGATTTTTTTATTTTTCATGCATTAACATGAATTTCTGATGCTCAGTCTACTTAAAATTGAATCAACCCCTCTGCCTCGTAAACTTGTAAGTCATAAGTCAATCCAAACCACACTTTTCATATGCCCAAATTATGATGCAATTTAGTTTTCCATTACTTTTTCATTTACATTGTCCCAGTTTTTATATATTTGCTTAGGTTTAATACAGTTGAAAATGGTCCACACTAAACTCTGCACGCTCATATGAAATATTTCATAATAACCTATGTCTGGTTTGTTTACTGAATGTGACTGCTAAAAATAATATGCCACCATGGGACCAACTAACAATCTAAATGATAGAACTTTGATAAAGATGACACGATTCATGAATTCATTGTTTTCTATTTGTAAAAAATACAATATTCTCTATAAAGGGTATATTTTGTTACTGTTTTTGGGGTGTGAATTTACAATATTTCTTTTGGGAAATGTTCCTTCAGTTTTGACACAGGTTTTCATCAGACTTTTTCAAATAGATTAACAATGAAAACGGAGTTTCCATTGTATAATATTAGACATTGTTATAAGAATCTATGGGAAATTTTGAAAAGAACCAGTACCAGAACACTTCCTCAAAAATATACCAGGGTAGATAAAAAAAAAAAAAAATTCATCATGTAGACCAGGGCTGTCACATAAACGGGCCTGCAAATGACTTTCAGACTGGTTCAATGAAAAGAAATGAGTTTCCAAAGATTGTAGCAGGGTTTAACAAATTTGATTAGAAAGTTGCTGATTGGATCCAGCAAATGTGTTGTCATTTCATAAATATCTTCAGGTATTAAAATATAAAAACCTTACATTCTCTATTTATTTATTTAATGTCAAAAACAATTAAAAACTGTGTGAGATATAAGGAGTTGAAGAGAAATCTACACATCAATTTACATTTAAACTAAAATCAGAAAATTTCATCAGCTCTTCAACCATTGTTGATCTTGCAAAAAAATTCTTGCTGGATATGATAGTAAAAAATACACTTTTGGGCAAGTTTTGACTTCAAACTCATATTTTAAAAAAATATTTTCAAAAAGCAAATTTAAAAAAATATTTGAAGTAATTTTTAAGAATTAATTTATTTGAAATTTACTCTACATTTTCATGTGTCCAGCCATAACTACCTACTAGTCGCGCACTTTTTCTTGATACTCCACAGCGGGGGGGTGCGGGGAGAGGAGGTTTCTGTCTACGTCACAGCAGTGCAGTGCTATCAACTTCAACGGTGGAAAACTGAGCGTAATAGCACAATTATCAGACTGAGGTAATAGCGTGTCTTGGACTAGATAGCAATGACAAGTAACGAAGAAGGTAGGCAGCACTGCAAACTGAGCCGTGACGTTCTGAGTGGAGCTGGTGTTTTCTACTGGGCCGTGCTGCGCCGGGCTGAGAGAGGACTAGGGGGCTCGGGTATCAAGAAAAAGTGTGAGCATAGTACTGTGAAGCACTATGATCGGCATGTCTACTTCTCCTCTCATCAGACATTGCATGACATGGTGTTCATTGGTAAGCACAAACATGCTTCAAGCATATTCATGCTCTCTTTGACAGTCAGCTTAATTGGTCTAGACAATAAAGAAGTACTACAGCAACTTGTTTTTAAACTTTAAAATGAATCTTTAAGCATCTGGATGCAATAAAATAATATAATAATGAAGCAAAATTTAACCGTAATATAAATGGCAGGTTCAGGTGTAAAACATGATAACCCACATGGAAGCAAGTCATATTTTGGTTTAAGGGGTTTAATGGCAACAACCAGGGGTATGAATATGATGAGCCATACATTTTACTATTGGAGTATTACACTGCATGGACAACAGATGGCAGGAATAAAAAATTAGAGTTTTACAAAAACTTCATTTCTGAGGGTTATAATCTATTATGCTAGAGTCCTTCAAACATTTCCACCTTTCAATAAAACCAGTATAAAAATATAATCTTATCAAAAATCTATAGAGTTCTTTTAATTCAGAATAATTGGAAAGTGTATTTCATTAGAATCTGCAAAACTCAAGTTGTACAATATATGTGGTAAAAAAAGAAAACATTCTGTCATGTCTTAAACAAAGAGCAAGCAATCTCACCTGAAGCAAATTTCTAGTTTCTTGAAGAGATACTGCAACACGTTCCCATGCTTCAATTGCTGGTTTTATTTCATCAGCACTAGAAGAGTTGTCTTGAAACCATTGAAACATTACATTCATGCACTGCAGTCGTTCCTTACATTTAGCCAGATAACTGATAACAAAAAAATTGTAATTAGAACTATTCTCATATTAACAATTTCAAAGCTGAAGCAACAGTGATAATACAAAATGACATTACACAATTTGACAGCAAATATGATTAGAACAGAGTTCTAGCAAGGCAAGAAAATGTATTTAATTTCCGTAGACTACATCAAATTAGTTGTGCTACAGAGTGGCAAAGACTTTATTATAGTAAAGATTTCTAATTTCCTTGGTGTGGGCTGGCTTTACCGTCTTGCCCCATTCTCTTGCCAGATGCCATCTATCACCACCCAAAACTTTTTTTTTTTTCCTCAAAATTTTTCACTCTCCTAATAGTAGAACCGAAATAATGATTTAAGAATATTATAGAAGAATAAAACCACATCCTAAATAGAAATTTTCATTCAAAAATTTGAAGCCGTTTGTAAGAAAATGGCATTTAAGCATTACTGTAAATGCAAAATTTGAAGCTCTTTTTCACAAGAAACTATTGAGTTTTCAAAAAACTTCATTTGAAGTCATTTGAAGCACTTCCATTCACAAAGGCAATCGTGCTTACAAATTGCTGAAAATGTGCATATTAACGGCTTGAGAGGTATTTAAAAAAAATTACATTTGTGTAATTTTTGAAAAAACAAAAGTACACACACATGAACTTTAGGTTATATTAAACAGTGCAATCAGCACTATCCGATTGAAGAGTTTGAAGAAAAAATTTCGAGACATTTTTGGCAAAATGGCATTTGAGCGTTTCTCAAAATGAGGAAATTTGAGCTAAAATTTTAGCACAGAAAACTGTCGAGTTATTGAGAAACTTTATATGACATTATTTCACGCACATGTACTCATAAATATAAACAAATCACTGCCAGTGTAAATATCAACAATGTAAGAAACAAGTCAAACAAATTACATTTTTGTAAATTTTGAAAAACTAAACCATAGAGCAATATGGCATTTATGTCATCTTACAGATTACATTTAGCACTATTCATACCAAAAGTTCAAAGAAAAAATTTGGAGCCATTTTTATGAAAATCTTGTTTTCATTATATTTTTAAATTGCACATACTGCATAAATTATTGCTCAAAAACTACAAAAGTTTTCAAAAAAATGTACACAACGTTATTAAAAGAACTAATTATGAACAATAAATATTTAAAGGAAAAATCTTTATCTTTAATTTTGTAGTTGTAGGAAGACGCCAAATATAATTCAAACTTTTGAAATTTTTGAAAATTCAGAGTTAACCTTGAAAATCAGACCTATGCCATCTTTATAAGAGTATTTTACTCTATTCTTACAAGAAATTTAAAGAAAAAAATTTCAAGCTGTTTCTGAGAAAATTTGGAAATGCCTGGGGAACTTCATGTAAAGTACCCCTAAATTTTTAACAATGATTTTCAAGACTTCACACCTTTTCACACAGATGTTTTGAAAGAAAAACACTTTTTGAGTGTCAGAGGACCCCAAAACGTGGATTTCTGTTGAAATCAGGACAAGATCAAAGCTCCCAAGTGATCTCCCAACATGCACATGCGTGTGTGTGTGTGTATGAGTATTGTAGGGCATGTAAGAGTGTGTGTTAAGAGAAGAGAGAACACATGGAAGGAAAGATTAAGCATAATCCATGGCCCCTTTGTTATTACTGCGCGGTACTGCGCAAACATTCGCTTGGTATTGGTTGGAGGAATTACGGCAAATTGCCAATCAGAACAGCCTTAAGAATTCTCCCCCAGGTAATGCAGTTCAGTCAAATAAGACCAATAGTTAAACATAATCTGAAGTTTAGAAATTGACATGATTGCTCATTACTACCTGCAGTACATCATAATAAAAATGTTGGAAGATTAGGGATAAGCTGGGGTTGGGGAGCTGTGTCAGGGTAGTTTTTCTGTTTTGTGCATATATCTTTATAACTATCAACTCTAAAAAAAATTCATGTAGAACTTTCTACAAAAAAGGTACTATTAATTTTTGTAATAAGATTAATATTACTGAGGTTATGGAGCATACAAAATACCTGTATTCTGTACAAATATCTGTAAAATACATTTGATACTGCGGGTTATGCTACATGGTCAACTCCTGTCTCCTGGGCAAAACACCTATTATTCAAAATGCTGTAAAAGAAATACAATCCTACACATCAGTTTGAAACTGATAACATCTTATAGTATTGTCTTTTCTCTTTAACTCTGCATGTACTTCATTATTGTTTGATTATAAGATTGTAGTGACAATGGAATTCAAAAAACACATATTTAAATTTTTTATTTTTTGTAAAGTAACAGTGTTACAAAATATGGGGGGGGGGGGGGGGATGCAGTGAACTTCTTCCCAACTCAATACCGGTGCACTATTCTGATATTTTGTTGAAGTTCAGAAATAGTTCCATTTGGGTATTTATTTGTTCCATTTGTGCCTTTATTTTTAGAAATATATAGTGGTAAAAAATTATTATAGTTCTGTTGAGTCTTCATTTACAGGAAATTATATTTCACTGGTTTTCTCAAACACTGGTGATTCAGATTGTTCATCAATTTCACACCATTTAAAGGAAATGAAAACTCTTGAATTTGAGAAAACTCACCAATACAATTCATTATCACTCTCCTCAATATCATTCTCATTGCTCAAACTAGTCCACAGTCCATGAAGAATATCATCCTCATCAAAAGAAGAATCCAGTTCCAATCCATTATTCAAAAACTCTTGTATTTCTAATGTTCAGAATCGCTGCAAATTTCACATCCATATTCTTCTTCTAAACATCTGTACATATCACTAACAGCACGAATGCGATTTATAATGAAAGACATTCTGACCGTAATAGACAATGCCTGTAAGTACAATTAAAAAATCACTTCCAGGAAAAAATTGCATATATGTACTTGCAACAAGTAGAAGCACATATTGGCGATTGCCCTGTGACCTTCTTAATGACATTAAGAAGTGAATTCTACAAGCCTACAAATGTCTGAGAGACATTCATCCATACATCCATTGGACATAGCAGTAAAAAAATGACACATCAGATATGTCCTTTGAATTGAAAGTATTAAAAATTTTAATTTACTATTCGTCATTACATTTAAAATACTTGCAAGAAGACTTGCACAGCTATATATTTACAATTTGTTTTCAAATATGAACATAAATGATCACCCGTAAGCTGTTCTGCATTTTTCTCTATTCCTATTATAAGATTATTCTCAATTAGTTTGGAAAATTCTGACACAAAAGTTTCCAGAACTATATTGGATTTCCCCGAGTTGCTTAACAAATCCACAATTTTTTCCCTAATTTTTTAAGATTTTAAAACTCCACAAACAGTCTGATTTGTGTTCTGTAGGCAAATATATATAAGCATTAAAAAGTTGCTATTTTGTATGTTTATGTGAATACGATGAATAAGTTTTAAGTCACATTAAATTGAAAATTGATCTTTGGACTCTTAAGAAATGTATTTTCTCTAGTATTGTACTTACATTTCTGGTTTCCTTCTTATTTAGTTCATATTCTTCAAATTCAATGTTCCAAGCTAATTTGCAAATTTATTATAAAAAAATACCCATGAAATATTTTGTATGGTGCCGTGGACTGAAAATAAGCATGGGGTACTGGGGTTTAATCAACACCACCTACATAGATCTATTTAGGTGGTGTTGACTAAATCTCCAGCACACTCGCTACGATTGCAGCATCAAAACACGCAAAAACACGTTTTTGGAAATTTCTTTGAATTTTCTGACCAGATCTGAAAAAAAATCATCAGTTCCCCATCAGGAGACTGAGATGTGTCGAATGACACTTCATATGTATGGATTGGTGCATGGGAAGGGTCTAGCCACGAGTGACGGAAATTGAATGTAAGCACATCTGCACACTCAGGAGTTACTCAAATACAGTATACAGCAAAATTTATGTAAATAACTAACATAGCCAAAGTTTGTGTTCTGCAAGCAGCATATCCTCCTTAAGTTCAAGTTCATATCCAACCCACTCCTCAGACGACAGCTGGTTGCTCAACTAGATTTGCACTTACAAATAAACTCTGAAAGCATGCTGTAAGGCAGTGTCTCTGGTTGGCAGGAAAGATGGAAGATGTCTTCAGCTTGTTTGCAGAATTCAAGAAAAAAGAGAACCCAATTACTGTTATTAACAAGACCAGAAAATCAATGTCTTCACTGGACAATGTCACCTATCAATGCCTGCACAATAACAACAGTATCACTCTCAGCTTGATATCGTATGTCTGATCTAATTACAGCAGCAGTTTGATCTACCCTTAATCACTTTCTTTATTACAAAGTCTCGAACTTGTTATGACTGAACTCTATTTCTTGTTATGCAATTGGGTGACCACTATACTGTAAGTTTACCACTCCTTTATACTTCCTCTTACCATAAGCTTCCAGTAGCTTTGCTTAGACTGATCTGTGCATAAGCATTTCTCAAAACATTATATTCATTAGATCATCACAATCATCATCCTTGTTGAGAAACTTGTAACCTCCTCCATACCAAGACACAATCATCAAGAGGATGACTTCTTTTTGCACCTGTTGTTCATTTGGTTGAAAATAACTTCTTGCAGCAGTTGCCATCACTCTATCTTGATACTCCTCGTCCCACTTGTCTCCCTGCTCAGCAGCATGATCCGAAACTTTTGTCATTTCTTTTTCACATACCTCATGGATTTGCTGGTATTATTTATCTTTTTTTTTTAAACTGTTTTGAAATTGAAACTCATCTTCAATCATTTCACAGCAAAAACTCCCAATTAGATTGGAAATCAAATTGAACTGCATTAGAGAGTGAAACCTGGTGATGTTCACAGATAGAACTCAAAAGAGCCTATTCTCAAATCAGCTGCAGTGGTCTGTTCAGGTGTAGTCTTTTTGACAAGAAGTATGAACAATTGCAATATCTTCTCTGCTGAAGAGGTTCTGTTTTCCTTCTTTCCTTGAAATTCTGGCAATAAGTAACCTAGTGGAATCCAAGTTCGTATTGGACTTGGCCATAGTGATAGGGGAACACGTGCTGGGACTGACAGAGGTACTGACTCGTGAATCAATTACTACATATAGTATAAGGCTAACCCTATTGTAAAACTAAGGCCCTTTATTAGAGTTTAGGACTAATTTACTCAGAACATGACCACTGGACAGTGACATTGTTGCAATCCAGCTAGTAGAGCAAAATGCAAACTGCATCTTGAAATAAGTAAGAAAAGAATATGTCTTTGCTACTACTGTTAAAAATCAGTTATAAATTTTATTGATCGCCAGCTCTGTCAAAACTCTTACCATGAGAGTTGTGGTAAACAAGTGAATAAAAAAATGACAAATCAAAAGAAACTAAAGAAAGGGAATTCTGACCTCTTTCAGTGTTGCAACAGACCACCTAAGTCAACCTGAGTAGTGAAGTAGAATGACCAGCCAAAATGTAGGATACAGATGTGGAGAGCAACATTATCAACACTAAAAAGAGAGCTTGAAAAATCAAACAAACATTTGGACTCAAAATTTGAGCAACAAGAAAAAACTATTTGAGAATCGTAGGGAAGGTCTGTTGTTGAAGAAGAGGTTGGTAAATTAGATAAGGCATACATGACATTTCAATTAACCCTAAAAAAAGGGAAAAGGATTTAGATGACACAAAAACAAAATGAGGTAATTGAGAAGAAACAACGTGTGATACCAAACTACAATACATCTGCAAAGAGGTCATGGTGGCAGTGGTGGTCGTCGTAACAGTAGTAGTAGTAGTAGTAATAATAGTAATAACAATAATAATAATAATAATAATAATAATAATAACAATAATAATAATAATAACAATAATAATAATAATAATAATAATAATAATAATAATAATAATAATAATAATACATATATCAGTTTCTTCAATACATAATAATTAACCCTACTGCTACCAAGCGGGGCAATGTAAAAAATACCTTGTTCTTGTATACTTTGGTGTTTTGCATTTCCATATTTTTGAATGTTTTAAAATTCACTGTATTTGTTATTTCTCACCTGTGAATAGAGTTATCTATAACGAAATAAAAAGAAAATAATAAATCGTATTATATTTCTAGTTTTCACCTGGGGTAGAAATGTTTATCCACCTTGCAGTGTGTGTAATGAAAATCTTAAAAAGAAAAATGCAAATCTTACCATTGTATTTCTTTTACTAGAGGTCAGTTTATTTTATTTGTTTTATTGCTGTGCTTTTGAATTATTTATGTCAACAATGAATCAAATGTAGTTAATACTTCCTGTCTGATGGTTTGGCATTCAGTGGTGTTTTTTCAGACTCAACATTGCAACTGAATATAATATTAGTGAGTACGAAAAAATTATAAATATGGAAGATCCTCATGATTTACACGATGAATATTAATTTAGAAATTTCATTGTTAATAGCATTAATAATTAAAACATTTTCATGGCTCCATAAATTGTTTTCTCAAAAATTTTGGTGGGGCAATTGAATTACCCTACTGGTAGTATAAAGTTAACAAAAACCCTTGGTAGCAGCAGGGTTAATACATAATACAGTACTATGTTATAAAAAACTATCATAAGATATAGAGAAGGATGGAATGATTTGCTGAGTCAAAGGCCCTACATAAGTCTATAAATACTGTTGACCTGAAAATTATCCTCCATTGCATATATTTAGAGTAATATATGAGATTTGCCTCTATATTCCTCCCATGAATGAAACCAAACTGTCTGACAGAAATGGAGGTGCAGAAGGAGAATATCCAAATCAAACATTGATCCCACTTCATCAGAAATACACAGAATAAACTCCCAGGGGCCTGTGAGGAAGCAAGAAGTATTGCATCCTTCAAAACTCAGCTGGACAAGGCCAGATACAATCTGTGATATAGCAAATTGAAAACAAACTGTGATTCACGAGATACACAAATGTAAAGAGATGTTGAATTTCTTCTCTTCGCCAATGACATAAAGTTTTAGTTCATTAAATCTCTTCAAGATAAAATTGTGTTACAGGAATCACTAAATAAATTTGTCAAATAGTGCACAGATAATCTTAATTTAAATCCTCTTAAATGTAAAACAATTACTTTCTTTAAGCTAGAACCTTGATCGAAGAGGCTTAAACTAATAACATGAAATATTGGAAGAGTGTATGAGAACTACTATATGGGATTTTGGTGTAACATATGATCCCAAAATGTCTTTTAAAGATCATCTTCCTTGTCTAGTTAATTAGGAGAATTAGACATTATTAAGCATACTTGCTATGAATTGCACTCATTACAAATATTGCAATCACTTTATTTGATGCTGATCAGACCAGTACTGATGTACTCTTCTTTGGTTTGGTCATCTTGTTTCTCAAATAATATCTCTAGAGTTGAAACAGTCCAGCATAAGTATTTTAGACTTGCTGCATATGTCATAGGGATGCAGGATCCCTTTCAAACTCATGAATACAGTACCATAGCTTCACATTTGAAAAATGTGGTAAAGAATATCATGTATATTTTTTGTATATACCATCACTGCAATCTTATAGAGATTAGATTGATATGATGTTATTGCGTAAATTTTAAGGGGTACTATTGATTGTTCACTTTCTCTGAATCTATTAAGTTTTTAAGTGCCTAACTTTAACACCAGAAGACTCCAAATTTTTGCTCATAAGTTTTATAAACATTCATACATAGCTAATAACTCTATTAAAAGAATGTGTATAACAACAATAAGTTAGATGAAAATTTGTATTTGTCAAGTGATGGAGCTTTCAGCAATGATGTGAAAAGCAAACACTTTAAGGTGGAAAGATTTTTTATACTATGTAATTAATGTTTGGTATGATTCTCTTTATTTTATTTTAATTCCTGTCATTTTCATTGTAGTACTTTATTCTATTGTTTTATTTTCATATTAACACAAAAAGTGAGCTGTTCTTGAAAGTATCCTTTGTGTTCTATTCCTGTAATTTTCATAGTAGTGCTCCAGTCTACAAATTTGTTGCTATAATCACATATACATACATACAAAAATATGAACAGCACTTGATATGAACACAAATGTACTTTGACTAATATAAGTTGAGATGTAATTTGAGTTACCAGTATTTTATGCACTCTCATGGACAAATTGTCTGTTAGATTTCAAATAAATATTCTTAGCAACATACATAACCATCAATTCATCGCAAGTCAAATGTTTGTTAAGGAGAAAACATGGCGATGTACAAAACATTAGATTCAAACAATTCAGAAGTAATTCACATTGGTTTGGGGAATAATTATTTTTAATTGTAATATTATTAATAGAACAATTAGAAACATTTATATTAGGTAAATTAACCTAATTTTCCTCACATTCCATCCAATGAAACTACTCCAGTAATTGTATTTATTGACTATGTGAAGGTGTCGCCACTGGAAATCAACATGCCAATTTCCTAACCGAACGTCATTTCTTTAGGTATCTTTAGGTTCAGAAGAATTATTTGCACCTAATTTTCACCATGGTATATGAATATTGTTTATATAGATATATCGCAAGCAACACTCCACAATATTGTACTAACATGCCGCAGCACAGAATTCATGTGTTTACTATCGCAGTAATGTTGTAAATTTTATCAAAATTCATGAGATTATATGGTGACCGAAAAAATGCTGAACATACCACAAAATGTAACACTGTTTTTACCATGTCGTCCAAATTAAAAATCTCGGCTCCACTATGCTCCGCCTCAATTTTTACCTTTTGACCTTGGCAGTAATAATACTCATAACATTTCTAGGTATGTTAGCTATAAATGGCTGAGTTTTTTCAATGAACCCAATCCTGTATCCCAATTCCAGACATTATTTTCTAGAACAAATTAGTTCTGTATGGACATAATCCATGCAGTAATTATAAGTTTCAGAATCAGTCAGGTCAAATAATCACTGAAGTTTCTTACAAATATTAAGAAAACGATTTGCAATAGCTATAATTGGAATGCAATTGAATTACTGCTCATTCCAGAACATAAATAAAGACTTCGAAACATAATGTAACCAACCTAATAGCAAAATGTTTTAATAGCAAGCCATAAACATAAGCAGGAATACATAAAGGTTTGTGTGGAATACCTAAATATGTGAAATTAAGTAATATAAAACGCTTCAATAGGAATTTAATATAAATAAATATTATAAATGTTTATGGTTAGTTTAGAAATATAGGAAAGCGTTTTATGATTGTTGTGGAATAACACTTTCCATTACCAATTTTTACACATGCAAAGTTTCAAGCCAACTAAACATTGGAGAAAAAGAGCACGTCTTCAATTAACGAAGACTGAAAGCAATGCAAATAAGCATTCATAAAAGACAAGGTCATTACATCCACATTCTGCTATACGAGATACCTTACCTATCTAGTTTGAATTCACCAAATAACTTTCTGGTTGTCAAAACTTGTTCATTTGCTCGCCTCAGCTGGATTTCCAAACGATTGATAGTGTTAGCTTGTTTTTCCACTTCTTTGTTAAGTTCAGACATTGTTTCTCTGAAACAAGTGGTAACTTAAAATTTCCAATATTTAATACATCTGCATCTCTTACAGAAAAGGAAAGGAAACCCTTATATTTAAGTCAAATGTGCAAAAAGTGCAATCATTTACATTAATTCTATATTTTATAACTGTATGACTGATTTCAAATTTCATTCTAAATATTTATTTTAAATTAATTCTGAATTATAATTTATTTAAAAATCATTCAATGAATGTTATTTATTTACATTACATTACACAAATATTATATTCCAATCAATTCTACAATACTGCATAATCCATAATTTCACATTTAATTAGCAAAATTGATGAAATAATTTTATCCAATTCATTGGTGTAGTTTCATATTAGTGACTGCATGTTTCTTAAGTGATAAAAGTTACACATTTTCTTGTGGCATTTCACAACTACTGAAGCATGCTGCTTCTCTAATGTGTCAGAAACTTTCTAGATTAAGAGAGATGGACCATTTAAGGATGGGAGACTAGCCTTACATCTAGGCCAGAATGGAAGGATTTTACTTGCTGATGGAGACTCATTGATCAAGACTCAAACATTAAGTACTTGTACAGCATCCATCTAGAAATAATAGGAGGAAGCTACGGAAATGTCTGATCAGAGCAGTCAAACTCTAGAATTCTAAGCCAGCTCTTAAAATGAAAGGAAATTTATTGAAAACTGCGATACTTGAACAAACTGCCTGGCAGAAACGCATTCAAACTGATATCCCCAATGATTGAAACCAACATGCATTAGTATCATTGGTGAGACCAGAGTCAATATTAAAGATGTTACCCCTCCTATCATTATCCTCATCATCTGATTACCCCCCCTTCAATACAATATAGAAATATTTATTACAAAATTTGTCTATAAAAATGTTCTAAAAATCAAAATGTTAATTTGAAATTCTTGTGATGTAAAATATTACAAATTTTTTGCATCGTGCAATAATGAATGTGTAATATTTGCACAAATGTTTTAAATTATTTAAATAGAATGTAACTACTGGCCAAGGTTTCAAGTAAATACAAGAATATTTTTCAAAATTTTAGGGCTACAAACATATTTACAACATATCAATGATAAACAAAGTTTAACAGAAACAAAATTTATAATTAAACTAGTAGAGGAAGATGCACATTCTCATTAAAATCACTTCAAATAATTATAAAAACTTCATTATTAAATCAATTAATAAATAATTAACATATGTAAGCTTGGTTGTTCATATTATTAATAAGTAAATAAATAAATATATTTTACGTGAATACACTTTTTAATTTTTTTGCTTTTCTTTAATGTGTGAGCCCAATTGTGATACCTCTATAAACTCTCTGTTTTTTGATGCTGAAATTGGTGATCTGTATGGTTTCTTGTCATTGTGTTTCAAAACATAATATATACAAAAAACACTATTAACAATAGTGATTTGCCTAACACTATATACAATGTGATTTTCCAAATAATTTCTGCAGCCCAAAAAATATTGTGTTGTGTTTTTACAACGTTGGGAATTTCCCTTTAGATTTAGTCAAATTCCATTATGATGACGGGATGAACAGTTCATAGGAGCTTAGTAATTCGAATATGTAATATTAGGAAGAACTTGTTATAATTGGATTGTTCAAATACATCAAAGGATATAATCTCAGAGGTTTTTTTGGCACTCAAACAAGACTTCCTATATAAAACTCCACAGTTAACTTCCTATATAAAACAATCTGCATGGATTTCAGAAGATTCCAATCGTGTAAGAAAGTCTCAAAACTCATTTGAAGAAACAAAAAAATATCTTCACCTTTCAGTCAATAAAACCTTAAATTGAGCCCATTCTTTAAGTCAACAAAAAGACAATCAGGCCTGTTTAGGCAGAATTTTTCAGTACTTATGAGCAGATAGTTTCATACTTGAGGCGACACTTAGCTAATAGAAGTGGAACCTGGGGGATTTGGTTTCAGAGGTTTGGATTGTGATAATCATCAACAGGGACAAAAAAATAATTTTTTGAAACCATTTCACGTTCATGTATAAAAGAAGACATGAACGTCACACCTTACACAGAGTAATTTGCCATTAAAGAAAATCAGGATGCCATTTGCTGCTACCTAGCAAACTTTTTTACGTTCTACACTCTTTTTATCATTTATTAGTAATAGATTTCTTTGCAAACACAATTATCACAACTGAGACAAAAGGGTATAAGACTGCTTCAATCCAAAAATGTGGTTTCAAAACGAAAGGTGTGCATGATTACATGATAAAGTATAATGAGATTTTCTTTGATTGGAGGGCCTGATTAGCATGGAATATTTACATTTCAATAACAGAAAACACTTCAAATTGGATTGATATTAAGTTCTAAATATTACTGTCTTCACAGAAGCAAGGAGGACAACTAATAAAAATGTCAAAAGAATCAAAATATTTTTAGGAAACTGGTTTTCGTGTCTTTGGGGATATGTTGTCAATATTTAATTGAAATTTTGTAATAAAGTAAATATTTCTATGCTTGAGAAGAAAAGGGTTAAATCAATTACTATTAAATCAATTTATTCAGATTTAATTACTATTAAAATAAAAATTCAGTTAAAATTTTATTCCAATTAAAATTCAATCCAAATTGATTACTATTAAATAAATTTACAAATGTTTCATTTCAACTGAATAAAATTAGCACATGTAATTTTTATCAAATTTCACAATTTTACATAAATGTTTTCTATTGATGAAATACTCAATACACTGTCACCTGGGGCGACCCTCCACATAACTACACCACTGATACACTGATCATGTTTGGTGTCTGGGAGGGTCAGATTTGGAGCAACGCCTTCCACTGAGAAAAAGACACAGAAAGCATACATATCACCAAGTCATTTCTTTTTCAAAGAAAGTAGTCGCATGGACATCAGAAGCTAACCTCTTGCTCACTGTCTGAGAGCACTGCACATGTTTTATTTCTGATTTTAGTAAAAAAACAAAGGGTATGTTTGGTTACCTTTTAAAATGTATACATTCTTTTCGCTTATTAAGTTATCAGGGAAAACACAAAAGAGATTCAATACATTACGATACGATTTTATGGATATCACACCACAAATAAAATTTTACAACAATTGGTTCTAGGACACTTTCTCATAGTAAAGTCCGGATTACTTTCACCTTGTTCCTAAGATTACCTAATTCTAAGTAATCTGACCACTTAAAGAGAGCACAGTGAGAAATATATAAAATTCTAAAAGTGTACTTTTTTATCATAATAAAGTCTAAAATAGAATTAATAAAATCCTCTAAGTCTGTGCTTTAACAATTACTATTAGATTAAGAATATGAGTCTAATGTATACAAAGAATAGGTCTTACAGATTTCTCTTTAATAAACCAGCATCCTCTTCATTTTTCTTTACCAGTTTGCTGAATTCTTCGTGATTTTTCTTCATAATGGCATCGATTTTGGAGTCTCTTATACCGATTTGAAATTGTAAATCATTTTCGTTCTGTTCCTTTTCAACAACCAGACTGGATAACCTACTTTCATACAACTACAGAAGAAATCAGATGGGAAAAACAATGAAGAAAAAAAATTCTCAATACACAAGATCTCAAAAATATACATTGTCTCTGTAGTACATACTTGTATTTTTTGTTTGTATCCATTTATTTCTTCTTGAAAGCGAGATATTAGACTCTGTTTTTCATCATTCAACATAGTCGCAGCCTGTAACAACTGACTATTGACAGTTCTTAAGTCTTCGTTTTCTCTTTCCAAATCACAAGAACTATCAGTTTGTGTGTCAGCATCCTTTTTTACTACCTGCAATGTTCAATAGACATTTATATTTCCAGTACGTTCTCTTGAATGACTGTCTTTGTGTAATTCTAATTATGTTTTGAGGTATCCTTTCAATTTTTATAGACAATCAAATTTATTAAAAATAATTCAAAATATATTGGGAAAAACAGTCTTTATTCGTTAAGTTGAATTGGCAAACTCAGTATTTGTTAAAACAAGTATCATGAAATGTTTCATTCACATCTTCAGAAATATATACCAATATATCCATTGTAATCGAAAAAGAAAACTCAAAAGGGAGTTCAGAAAAGGAAAACTGTTTCATCAGGTATAGTGAATCAGACAACAAAGGTTTTATAATCTTAGAGGAAAGTGATGAACATAGAAGGTATGTTATGAGAAGTTGAGAGAGAACAGACATAGAATCTGAAGAGCTGATTGGAAACAAAGAACAGTGTGAAAGCTACAAAACCTATTAAGGTTAAGGACTGGGTTGTAGCAGATTTTCATACAAAGATTTTGCATGACATTGGTGAAGTCAATTACTGAAGAAGAACTGCATGTGTGATTGCATTTAAACAACACAATTTTTTCTTGGAAGGAACAAGTCATTTCACTTGTTGAACGAAAAGATGTAGTGACACAAACAGGGAACCTGAACTTGACCAAAGGGGAAAATTGATTTTTAACAATTCTTTCAATAACTTCAACATTCAGTAATAGTTTTTTACCAAAATTAAAATTTCTTCATATTATACTAGGATTTATGACCTAAATTTGTTTGGAAGTTTATTGCATTAAAATGAAATGAAGCAAGGAGTATTTTTTTTCCTTTCAGAATGATCGGACACTATTCAAAATTTTTTAAAGAATTGTAGAATGTGTGAAATTCTTTTCATCTTCATACATGTCTGCAGCATCAAAAGGCTCATATTCAGAATTTTTTTGTTTTTGCTACAATGAGTATAGAAGAGATGGTGAAAAGTTTGTGCTTCTGCATTACAATAGCCCTGATTGACCATTCTACTTGTATTCCAATGACAACAATAGATCTATAACTTATTTCAAATTAAAAATATAAACATATCTTTATTGCATATATTCTTTTTTTGAAAAACAATATTTAGGGCTTCCAATTTGATTTTACTCACCAATTGCAAATCTACGACCTGAGTAGCAGCATCTACAAAACATTCAAAACAGAAAAATAATTTTTTTGAAGTAAAGTAAAATTAAATATAACAACAGAGAAACCCATACACCCAAAATAAAAACCATTAAGTACCTGCAATCTGCAAATCCTTTATATCTTTATCTGATAATTCATAATAGACACTTCCAGCACTTGAACTACAGTGAGCACTAGGAGAATAACTTGTATCAATTGGTTTCTCTGGAATTTGTGATGATACAGGTGTGCTCTCTTTCACTTGTTCAACGTTAGTATTGAGATGTGGTTCGTTTGAATCAATTGTGGTATTTATTTTTTCAAAATCATCATCGTTTTCATAATCAGAAGTTATAATTCCGTCATAATCTGAATCTTCCTCTGAACTGCTCCCTGAAGAATCTTGAATTATATACGAGTCACATTCTGAATCTCTCTTATTCCATGGCATTTCAGAAGAATAACCCTGAGAGCTACTAGGAGTTATCGTTCCAGGTCGTTCAACAGGGAAATCAGGAATAGAGCTATTTGAACTCGTGTCTTCTATTAATTTACGGGCACATTTATTCACAACTAAATCTATTTCAGGTTCATTTTCTATTGTATGATTGGAATGACTCAATATAAATATTAAACTTTCTCCCACTTCTTCTTGCACTCTTTGGTAAGTATCAGATAGCTGGTCAGCAAGGCACAAGTAATCATCGATACATGCAAAGCGATATGACATTAAAAGAAAATCACAAATCCCTGAAAAAGAAAACATTTTGCTTATCCACAAATATTATGCAAAAGAACAATAACTGAAATGTATGATACTTAACACAATTAATTTGAAAGGCAAATATTTATTAATAACCAAAAAACTGTAACTCATATTTTGTGTTATAACACTTTATTTAATGACTAGAGACAGGATTTCCATGCACTATGAAATACTAATATATGCATGTAAACATGCACAATGCAGGGTAAAAATTGACGAAATTTGCACAATGAAATGATAGTTTAGTTGTAGTTATTATTATGTTGTATTTTTGTTTTATTGCCTTATATAAGAGTGAACAATTAACAATTTTTCTAACTTTTACTCTATCAAATTCAGCCTTTTGCCAAAAACAAAAAGTTTTTGAATGCAGAAAATGCTTTTTATGACGTAAAATAAAAATGCTTTTTATTTTTTTAAGACGTATTTTGGAGCACACTTCAAAGATGAAATCTGAGCTGATGTGAGGTCAAATTCAGCATCTCCCGATTTTTCGCCACAGATGATTTTATATTTTGGAGCAGTTTCAAACCAGGAATTGAATTTAACTCTATATATTTTGTCCTTAGCAGACACACTCACATCTCCAAACACTAAATGTAAAGACATTTTAATGTCTTCAACAATATTACATGACTCCATTAGAAGTAAACCTGTTATATCTAATTTATGAATTACTATATTCAATTTTCAAAATTTGATGCAGTGTATATTTTAATTTTTATAGACAGTTTTCTTTAGACTTTTTTTTTCTGCACACTAGCCGATAAAGAGTCTGCTTTTGATTATTTTTCCCTCTACAATGTCAGTTGTCAAGTGATATTGAGATACAACTTCCTCTATCTCAATTGCTGCTCGCATTCTTCATTATAGTGCATGTACTCGCTTTGAAAATCTAGCTCTTTTTTACGTTTCTTTTGTCGACATTGAATTCATTACATTTAAACTAAAGAAAATACCTCGTAAATTGACTTCTGGATTAGACGAGTTCCCTTAATGTTACTTACAGAATGCTTCTCGTCATTAGCCACTCCACTCAAAATTATTTACAAGAGAGCAATTTCAATGTGTATTTTTCCTTCTGAAGGAAGAGTGTTAGGATTTGCCCAGGTTTTAAAAAGGATGATAAAGGAATGATCAAATATTATCATCTGATTTCCAACTTATGTAATTTCTCCAAGATTCTAGAGAAATATCTTATGATATTCTCTATTCGTCCATTAGACCCTGCATTTCTGATTGTCAACATGGCTTTATTAGGGCAAGATCATCAGTCACAAACTTACTACAATTTATCATGACTCACTTGATAGAACATGAACGGATTGATGTAATTTATACAGACTTTTCTAAAGCCTTTAGAGCAAGATAAGCACAATAAACTTCCATTGAATATTTTGACTAAAAAATTACTAGTGCAACTCTTGAGGGGGTTATAATTAAAAAAGATTTGGGGGGTAACATTAGATCGTTACTGACATTTAAAATTCATATCAAACTAGTTGTTACGTCAGCCAATCACTAACTAAGAAATCTTCTGAGAACTGGCAGGAATTTAAAGACTAATATCGAGCTTCGAGAACTTTTCTTTGCAATTGTATGATCCAAACTTAAATATGCATCTGTGGATGTGGTCTCCGGATAGAATGGGATTTATTAACATGTTTAAATTGTGTCAAAGACGTTTTGCCAAATTTTTAGAATATTAAGAAACAGGATGTGGAACTGTTCGTGGAAGTTTAGTGAATCTCTACAATAGAATCAAGCTGGATAGTTTGAAAATAGAAGAAACATGCAGCAGATTATTATTATTTTGATTGAGATTTTTCAAGGAATTGTACATGCACCAGATCTGATGTGTCAGGATTCGCTATCTGTTCCACAATTATCTCTCACAGGATTTTTTATAATCCTAATAATTTGTATTTTTGTAAATTGAGATTGTTTTAAATGATGGAGATAACTAATACTTTTCTTGTGCATTGTGATTCAGAAATTGATATATTAGTTGACTCCATCAATTTTCTAATTAACCATGTCAAAGATTATATTAACCCAATTCATTATTAAAAATTGTTCTTTGTAGAAATAGTCCTTTAATTGGGGTAAACCACAGATCTTTGTATTGTAAAAATAAATGAATAAACAAGAGAATATCCATGAACTACATGACACAATATTTTCAGGGCCATACCATGCATGTCCACACATACCCTGCATACACCCACATGTACCTTGTAGTAAAGTCTAACAGTAATTGAGAGAGGAGTTTCTTTAAGTACAAACCAATAAGTTAAAACCAATAACTTAACACACAATTTAACAATTTTTTTTTTAAAGATATAATTTCATCAAAGACATTCAATGTTCCTTCCTAAACAAGATTTTTATTTAAAAGAATTCAACAATCTTACTGTTTCAAACTATTAATGAATTAATTTCCATACCATCGTGTTCAGACATAAATTCATTTATTCCAGAAAATTGGGAAATATCTTCAAGCCATTTTTTCTCTATTGCAGACACTTTTTGTGGTCCTTCATCATTTAAATATTCATAAAAATACCTGTAAGCATAAATAAAAATATATTAAATGATATTTTGATCCCTACAGATAATACTTTTTCTCCGATAAACTTACGTGTAAATGAAATTTTTTCTTTCTCTCAAAACTTCCGAGTCTTTACTATTTATGAATGTTTTAAGGGTAGAAATATCAGGCCTTCCGAAGTAATCCTTTTGTGGATTCCACTAACACATACATAAAAAACAAGAAAAAAACACATTACATTTTTATGCCAAAATTTACAATCCTTGAGGTCATCCATCAAGAAATTATTTAAACAAGACACTTTTTTTTTTTCCACTTACGCTGACTGTTTCTTCAATGCCAAAGTTTATTTCTCGTAGCATTGTTAACTTCTGTTTGCAATGAGATAAGTCTTCACTAGAATAAAAACATAAATACAAGATTTGTTAAGTCCTTTTTTTTTAACTATTCAGAGAATTTTTTTTATATTTACTTTTTTAAACAAACCATATTATTTATTAAATTGAATTAATCAGCAGGAAAGCTCTCTTAAAACGAATACAGGGTTAAAAAGTTTTCTATAACAATATTAGTTGAAAATAAATCATTTTATGCTTTCATTCAATTGTGACAAAAACTGTACTTACAAATCCTGCTGTTTCCTGTGTGAACTGACAAATGGAAAAAAGCAAGAGTTAACAATCAAATTAATACTGGTAAAAGATAAAAAAGTACATAGTTTTTAAATCTTTAGCAACAGCATTTCTTAAGTCAAAGTGTTTGGCCTTTTCAGATAAAGGATTAAATACGTGTACGAATGTATGATCTTGAGAATCGATTTAGTCACACTAACTCAGGTTCTCCAATAGCTTTATTTATTACATCACTAACATTTCATCAATGTAATGATTCATCTATTCAGAAATAATTAATGAGATTAAATTAGATGAAATGTAATTATATTTCCTTGTAGGAATTTTAATAATGAGCCATTGGGAGATTTATGACAAATACAGAATTGTATTGTAACTATTCCAATGAAACCATACAGAGTGACTAAATTGATCCACAATGATATTTACATTCACAAAAATATTAGCTATTACTGGATCAATCAGAGCAAATTCTCATCTAATAAAGCAATAAACGATAGAATGGAAGATCTTAAACATCACGTAAAACTTTTAATACATACAGTAAAACCCTGTTTTTACATTTACATTTTGCCTAATTTTCCGTTGGTCCTGTCATCAAGCCTATATTAACAATACAATCTCTTCTTGCAATTTACAACTTGATATGAAGTGCGCTTACCATCTTTTACATCCTTATTTTCTCTTTATTTTTTACTTTCATTTAGACGTGCATATTACATGGAGAAATGCACATAGTGCAGAGAAAGTTATGTAATGCCGCAACAAAAAAAACTATGATTCTTCAACAGAAAAGCTCATACTGATGCAGTAAAAGTGAATAAATCCTGTTCCAATAAGTAATAAGCTAATATATAAGTACTCTACACGTATGTAGCCAACTCGCAGAACCTCGAGTTCATTCAGATCAATTGGAATATATCAATTTTGGAGACAATGGACTGAATGGTTTTGCTGCTAGTATTGACAAACAGTCGTTTTTGAAATCAGTTTTTCGGTTTCAAGGTCCCATAAAACACAGATTCTGGCTACAGCACATGTTAGAGGTAGTAATATTCTATACACATAAAAATGATTTATCCACTTTTTTGTTACCAGGGCCTATCAGTATGAGATTTTGGGTTGAAAATTTGCCGTTTTCCAGTACACGATTATAATACTTTCTCTTCTTATGAAGTAAGGGCGAGAATGTAAAAGCAGAGCCACTATTGCAGTAAATAATGTAAAATCTCGCATAACCTTCCGTTTTGTAACTTTCCTGCATTTTACATTTTTTTCCCATAGGTCCCTTGAAAAGTGTAAAAAACTGGTTTTACTATAGAATGAAATTTAAGGTACCGTGTGACAATGTTACTGACCTAAATTTTGAACACACATGATCATAAATGGTTTAAATTTCAAAAAGAAATATGAAATTAATCTTTCTACTAGTGTTAACTAAAATTGTTCACTTACATGGAAATGGTAGATCGTCTCTTCACTTTCTTAACAATATTTTGAGAACTAGGAGGTAATTTCTTCACTCTAGCCCGAGCCACTTTAACCTGTAAATGACAAGATTTTAAAAAGAAATTATTTTACCAGTACAAAACCCACAATAGCTAGTCAAATGATATTATAACATGTTTCTCTTACTTTCACAGGCTTTTCTATCTTCTCATTCTTCTTCTTCCTAAAATAATAACAAAATAAATGTAACAAAGTGTCATCATACATATTCCTTTGTCAGAGCTAAAAGAATATTGTTCACCTTTCTTTTCTATGTTCATTAACATTATCTGTTTTTGTAGGCTCTTTTAAGCATGACGTTTTTATTTTTCCATCTTCTCCATAAACTTCTATTCGGACAATCGCTGATATTTCATTTCTTTCATTTACACAATCACTCGTTAAACAAGCCTTACCAAGCACATCCTGTTAACAGAATAAAATTCAAAAACAATTTACACATTCAAAAATATCAACAATAATATGAATATGACTACACAAGAATAATGACAGTGCTATACAATACATGAATACACAGACTATATAGCCTTAGAAACAGGTTTCATTATTATATTAATTTATAACTGGATTAATTTTGTTGTTGTTTTCATTTCAAAATTAAGTTTTTACTCTTTAGAAGAATGACACACTTGTTTTAATCTCAAAACTGGTGCGTCTATTATTTCTCGTAAATTTTTAAGCTAAGAAAATATTGTCACCTACCCAAGTGTGCTATCAGCTTCCAAATACAATTTTGTATAGGAAAACATAAATAATAATAATAATAATAATAATAATAATAATAATAATAATAATAATAATAATAATGAATAAATTAAAGGATTTATGAATGACAAATTCACTCAAATATAAATTATAAAAAATGTTAGCTGCATTTGAGTTTATCTTGTAATTAAAATGAAATGACTTGAGAATTGTAATGATTTTCAAGCAGAAGTTATTGTATAATTTAGAAATATTATTTTTTAGATTATTCATTGTTATCAACAGAATGCTAAAATCACTATTATTATACTGTTAATGACAGCTCTGTGTGTTTGGCAGAATTTTTAATTCAAATATTTTTAATTTTTAGTTTTTAGAGATCAGGAAATAGTCTTCAATTTTTAACTAACAAATATGCAAAATACAGTAAAATTTGTTCAATGTAAAATGTATATGTATGCAAAAAGTCTAAACAATGTGCACATAAACCATGGTCGTGGCAAATATGAATTCTACATAATGGGGAAAAAATACTGGTGCCTTGAGATTTTGCACTGAGAAAGTTTTACTGAAGTTATCAATGACAAAGGTGTACCAATTTCTTCGCAACAATTAAAACTTTTACCAAACGTTAAATTTCAAAAAAAGTAATCTTTAAAACAGAGAATGATAAAATAGACTGTACACGAAAGAATTAATAGATGGTTAATTTAGATATTTTTGTAAAGAATACAAATTTCAGTAGTTGCTGCCTACCACTCTCCAAATGCATAATAAGACAAAGAATAAGACAATTTATTGACTATCTCACAAAATAAAAGAAATACTGACAATGATTGCATAATAATGAGGGATTTTACTATAAATATGCTACGAGAAAGTTAAGCCTTGAGAAAGTTATTAAAGTAATTAACAAAACTAGTGGATAAAAGGGGGTATAATTGCACAAGTGGTATGTTCAAGAAATCAAGGATTGGAGTAAGTTTTGTTATTTACACAAGTGCAATAATACTTTTTTATCTACATGTTAAGTTCAATTTTGTTTCCATTTCCATTTAATAATAATTTAATTTTTGAAAAAATAAAACAACTTTACCATTCAAGGCAAGCATTTGATGATGTATTGCTTCCAAAAAAGACATATTTTAGTGAGCCTTGTATTATGCACTTATGATCACCACAGTGACTTAGAGGATAAAGAAACATTTGCAAATAGAAGATATTGATTTCAAAGACAGGATTGCCTGAATCACACCTTTCTGTAGAAATTTTGTTATATTTGCATATATATTCAAATAAAGCTTGTATACATTGAACAAATTCTGAATGAAATGAAATGAAGCTGACAAAGCCATTAACCTATTTCTTCTCACGAAAATGAAAGACAGATATGTGAGAGAATATATCACGGTTGGGAGAAAAAAAAAAAGAGAGAGAGTCACTGCAGACAACAGAAGTTATGCTGGTGCACATTTTAGAATGGGTAAATAAAACTGATGTATATATTTTTTAAATTTATAATATGCTAAGACAAAATGTTTGAAATTATTCATGTTCAATATTTTATGTTGTTCCATTAGTCAGCTATTGTCAAACCAATGTTTCCTTAATCAATTTTGTTTTATTCACTCATTCTTTATACTTAGTTGATGTAGGTACATAATCTATGATGTACATTTTTGTTCATGTTTCGTGATCGACTGGAAATACTTTGGCCACGTTTGTATAATAGTAACTAAATTAAACAATTTCGATCCTTTTTCTGAATTCTGATTGGTAGGTGTGGAGTTTTAATTGCAGTGTGCAATTAATACAGTAATAATCAATGATGTTTCATGGCAATTAATATAGTAATAATAATCAATTCATTTTTGAGTGAGTATATTTAATTCACTTAACAAAAAAATAATTTTGAAGTATTGATAAAAAAAGCCAACTAAAGTAGATATTCATGGCCGCACAATCATTGGTGTAGTAAATCTTCCAATATAAATATAAATGTAAATGTACAAGAAACACCAAAAGCAATTGATCATGCAAAAATACTTTGAAATTAAAAATTGTGATAAAATTAAAGAATTTATAAGAAAAATTGTAAACTATATTAAAATAGAAAATTACCCCAAGAAGGCTAAAATAAATCAAATCTATCCATCTACCAATCAACTTAAAACATTTCATTGAATCAAAAAGTTTTTAAATGTCATAGTACCATGTATGTATACATTGGAAGTATAAAAATTCTTCATAATAGAGCATTGCACTATTTTCTTGTATTTATTGAATAATCCAATTTCTGCTTTAATTTAGTTGTTGGTTTTTTTTTTTTCCTGTCTCTGTGCGACTTCTTGGCAAACAGATTCATGTAGTGTGTAAAATTAATGAAAAAGTTTCAACTGAAAGCACTAAGAACTGAATTCATTCTCTTACCTTATCTGATAATTTTCCCACTGATGACAGACACTCTTTATAATGCTTCCAACAACCTACATGGTATGTTATTCTACAATTCTCTTGGCATATTATTACAACATAGCCCACGAAGTCCGGATCACTTGAATAGAAAAGATTTGTAATATTGATAAACTAGTGAAATATTTAGAAGTAGTAATATTTGCAAATACAGTACTGTAGAACTCACCTGTAAAATATAATTTCTGAAGGACAAATGTGAGAGCTCACATTTAGACATTCTTTATATCTACAAGTAGCATCAGGTTCACGATATGTTCTGCATTCATAACACAATTTATTTAGGGACTCCTGAGAAAGGAAATTCTTTTGACAGACTCACTTAAATTAATTTTATAAATCAAAAGTTGAACAATTTATTTCCAACTAGGCCTATTTATATTGTTGGCTCTAGCAACAAGTACCATTGAAATAAATTTCAAAAAATGGAAGTTCCAAAAATCTGGAAGTTTCTGAAATGTCTGTGCCAAAATAAAAATATAACTTTTGGAGCGGTTGCAAAAACCCATTTTCAATATCACAGAAAGAGTGAACAAAACCAGAATCAGATGAATATTGATGATCCCCTGAAAGTAGTCGCAATAAAGATAGGTTCAATCTCAACCTATGTGAACTGCAAATAATTGATAAAAGGTAAGGTTACATATCCAATTATTTTCAGATCAAAAGTAATTGCCCGTTTTTTAATTTCCCTTTTTGATCTAGCATTTCTCAGTTTCATCTTTTCTGAATGTTCCAAATTTCCATTTCAACTATTTCTTTATATCATGGAGGATAATTTCTCATAGAGAATACATTCTCTCCAGCAATTAACAAAATTTCTTGACAATTCCATAACTTTTCAAACTAATAGTAAATTACAGTTTTCCATCATTCCTCAACTTTTCTAGAATATTGTCTTGATTAATATTTGACAAAACAACCATGTATTTTTAAACATTCTTACCTTCAAACCCACTTTAGTTGTCTCCACAATCATCTTTATTGTTCCTGGCCAAGGATGAGGAACAACCTCTTTCATGTTTTCAACCATTTTTAAACCTTTATTTAAATGATCTAAAGCCACTTTAAATCTGAAACATACACAAATTATATTATAAGAATGAAAGAAATTGAATGTGAAAACCGGAAAGGAACATAACATAATACAAAAAAAGATTTAAAATGTTTGAACTTTAAGACTCCATGACAACGATTCAAACTTTGGTCATATTGGTAACCAAGTGACACTCTTCTGAACAGTTTCTTGGGCCTGTCAATTGCCCGTTCATTTAAACTCATTCCAACAAGGCGAAAAGATAGTAATAATTAAAAAATAAATTTTACACTAAAAAGAACATCGTAATATTCCACTTCAAATGTTTTAATTTCATGCTTTAAGTAAATTAACCTACATTAAAGTAAATTTCAAATTAAAGGAAAGTAAGTTCGGTGAAAATCTTCTTTGAAGTGTACATCTAGTGAAAAATGTAAAGACTATTATTATAATCAAAATACTATTCATACAATTGCATTGAACTCGGATTGAACAAAACTGTTTTTTATATAACTTGACTGTAATTTTCATTGCTTATGGTACATTTTCACAAAACAGTTATTATTTAATAATGATGAACCGACCGTATATTTCATAGCTAAGGGGGAGGGAAATTCTCAACTCGCATCTCCTCCCATTCCTAATATCTATGCACCTGGTGTCAAGTGTATCGTAACGGGAATCTCTAAAAAACAAAAACCCAAATGACTTTAAAAATTCTACACAGCATGTCTTTATGTGAGGAAAACATGATGAATAAAACTAGATTCAATTTGCAATTTTGCTGAGGAATTATTTTCTTCTTCTTTTCTTTTTTGCCAATTAGTTTCTACAAGGGAACGTCCATGAGAGAATGTCCAAAAATGAAAAAATATAAAAATAAAATTTGCCCTATGCATTTACACCAAATGACTGATTGAAGTTCGTATTTTTGGTTATACTTCAGTTTTCTAGTTTCTAAAACCTATAGAGTATTAAATTAATATAATATCGTATCTCTGAAGTAAAAACATAAGAAGGCATTTAGATATCGTTATTTGAAACCCATTTTACGAGTACAAAATATATGATATTTACAAATTTCACGCATTAATACTTCCATTTATTCTTCTATTTTAAATATATAATTTGTTCGTTGGAATAACCCGACTGAAAATATTTTAATAAATTATTATAAATATAACTATTCTCATGTCACACTACTGATGAACAAGTGTAAAAATTATTATAACAAGAAAACTGCTTATTACAACCTACTTGAAAAATTTTAAAATGCTAGTTCATAAGGTGGTTGATAGGTGGATCAAGTGACTGGTTTACTAGCAATGCTTTGTTTTCCTGTATTAACACATGACTTCCGGTCACACTACTGACACCGCTGATTACCTGCAGTTGCATGCGCTTGCAAAAGCAATAGTTACGTAGTTATCAACAATATTGTGATCACATATAGATTCTACCTGTGTGATCTAGGAAATATTGTTATGTTTATGAAAAGCTTGTTATAAAAAGCTTACATATTTTTATTTTAAAACTATATTTTCTAAAACTGTACCTAAACATAACCTTTCAAACAGCATTAATAACTATTTACTGTTTATTTTTAGTGACATTCTTTCAAAAGGTTCTTATGGCTAAAACTGGGTCTGAAAGACAGAGGACCTATGCAGAAAAGAAGAAAGATGATGAAGAGTACAAACTCCGCCGAGCAGTTATTGATGAACGTTATTGAGAGAAGAGGAAGTTGAATGAAACGGAGAAATGAAAGAAATGCTAATGATGCTAAAAGGAAGCACAAAAGTAGACTAATTATCAGAGAAAGACTTCATAAACAAATGCTTAATCAAGGCAATGATGTGTCACCATCTGCATTAGGAAAGGCATTCAAGAAAGTTGATAAAAATCTGCCCCATTCTCCCAGAAAGGTAAGGGCTACAATTGTAAAATTGGCCAAAAAGTATGGTGTGCCAATAGAAAAAAAAATGCCTGTTAAGAGAGACAGACTCAGTGATGATGTTACTAAACTTATCACTGAATTTTATGAAAATGATGATCAGTCGCGTTGATCCCAGTATGAAGAGGGCTTCCTCATGGAGATCCCTTGCAACAGCACGATGACACCTTCTCTATCCAAATAGGGAAGTTTATAGTCTCTTCATAGAGAAAAATATCGACAAGAAAGTTGGCTGTAGCAATTTTTCATCTTTACGTCCTACTCATGTGAAACTATATTGAGATATGCCTCATAATGTGTGTGTATGTCGCTATCATGAGAATTTTGGAGAATTAATTTACATGGAAAACTTGCTGAGGTACTGTCTCAGCAAGAATTTGGAGTTTCGGTTGAGGATTTTACTCTAAGGCATGTTTGTGACCAATGAAAATACAAATGTATGAACTCAGAGAGTGAGTGCTCTAAGAAGCTTTCAGAGTTTTTGTGTACGGGAATTACAGAAGATTTAATTATTCAGTTCCGTCAGCGCATTTTCAACGATAACCATGCAGAGAACTGTATAATAGAAGAAAGTGTCAGTGAAGCTATTGCCTGCCTCAAAAATTTAATTCCCAACTTTCTGTCTTTCAGATTAAATTAACCCTTCTGCGTGGGATGCCGCGTCCTGTACGCGCCAGTCCATTCACTTCTATTTCAGGGTGCCGTGTCAGGTACGAACAATTATGGAGGCAAGAGAGAAACTTTTTATTAGTGAACACGGACCGCAAAATGAAGCTCGCTCCACAGTGAATGTATTATCTTTGTTTAAACTGTTTTTTAATTTAGATTTAATTTCAATGATTGTTCACGAGACAAACCGATACGCTGAACAGTTTATGATAAATCGGGGAATGCTTTTTCCATTCCATTCCAGAGTGAGAGACTGGCAACCTGTAAGTGTTGATGAAATATACATTGTAATCGCTATGTTTATGTTAATGGGAATTGTGCAAAAAGCCTACAATTCGATCTTATTTTTCGAGAAATTCCACCATAAGAACTCCAATATTTTCATCAGTAATGTCCTTAGACCATTTTGAATCAATATGTAGGTTTCTTCACTTTGTTGACAACGAGAAAAGAAGCTCTTTTGAAGGCCCAAAAAAACTTTTTAAAATTTACCCTGTTCTACATCATTTAAATGAAAAATTTAAAATGTATTATTTGCCTGGGCAGAATATTTCCATCGATGAATCATTAACAATAATTGTTTAATAATCTTTTTTTTTTTTTGTAGTTTAATTAACTGTTTTTATGAATAAATATATATTATATCATATATTGTGTAGATACTGAATATTTATTTCCTCCCGCTATATCATTTTTGCCTAAATTTCACTAAGCAAAAGCAAGTGTCCAGCTGAAGGAGGTATGCCAAATGCGCTGTCGCCTTCAGAACTCTCCCGCGGCAGGGTGCGCCCAGCTGCTTCCCGGCCTCCGCGGGCAGGTAGGCCGACCCCTTTCCCTTGTCCGCAGTAGAAGGACGTGGCGCAGGTTCAACATCCCATGCAGAAGGGTTAAGTCGGCACACTGGAACAACCCACAAGTGGCAATATTTTTATATTGCCACTTGTGCTTGCCTCTTTTGGCAACCAGTATATTGTGGTATGGTTGATATTAGAAGTGAAAGTTATGCAATTGTATGATAATGTGACTGATACACTGTTGCAAAATTTTTAAAAGTTGTAATTTCTGAGCATCAACAAAAGAACAAGAAAATGAAGAATCTGCAGATGTTTTCTGATGGATGTGCGGGACAATTTAAGAGCAAATATAACTTCACCTACATTATGACATGACCTGCAACAAAGAACGTTTTTGTCAAAGCAATTTGACTTTGACATTTTTCGCTACATCCCATGTAAAAGGTGCTGCTGATTGTATTGGTGCTGTACTAAAGCAAAATGACTGGAACTTGGTTCGAGTCGTTTGGGATGTTAAAAGTTTTGCCCAAGCCTGTATCACTTTTAACATGAATGTTCTTCATATTGACAATAATTATATAAATTTTGCTAAGGAAGAACTTGATACGTTTTGGAAAAACATTCTACCAGTTAAGAGTACACAAAAATTCATCATGTGATTGCTTTGTCAGCTTACAAAATCAAATATAAAAATTTTCTTTTGGGCTCCAATGAACTAACAGTTTGTCTTCGTCCTGAAGTTCTTGGTAAGAAGAGGAATTATCACAAGTAAAGCAAAAATTGACTATTAGAACATTTAAAATAGTTAGCGAAATGTTTCGTCGCTTGAAACTCTTGACACTTTTGCCTAATGTACTGTCCATTTGGAAGTCACACTACTGACATGCGGCATTTTTTAAAACAATTTTGTAACAGAAGTAATTGTAATAAATTAATCAGATTGTTGTTTTGGATTGAGTAGAACACTTGTATTTGATTTTCCAAGAGGTGCAATTTCTCTTACTTTTCCAATTGTGCAGCTAAATCTGAAAATGTTTCGTACTACTTCACATCAGGTCAAAAATTGTCACACTACTGACGTGTAAATACCATATCCATAAAATACAATATCTTTTTACGAAATTTTGACTGTGAACTTACAAGGGCTCATTCAATGTATATGTTATAAAGAAATAAAGATTATTAAAAAAATAATTATTTCAATTCCTCAAAATAGTTGCAAATTGGTCACACTACTGACGATGGACGTTCCCACAACTGTTATATTTTGTGTAAATTGATTAAAATTAAAAAATACATTCTCAGTTAAAATATTGTGATAGTGAATGTTTTGCAAAAACTTATTAATGATCATGAAAACAGGACTTTTATTATGAACCTTGATTCTATCTGTACAAAAAATTAGAAAACAAATACACGGCAAAAAAATTGTTTCTGAGAAACTTTCAGAGAAAAAAACGGGATCATGTTAAGTCTCTTTCAAAATAGTAAGACTACACATTCTCTACGTTTGTGGCCAATCAGTTAGTGATATTAATCAAGTCAGTTAAAGATAAAGAGCACAGACATTTGGGTACATTCTCTATCAAATACGTAAAAACTAATACTTTAGCATTACTACCTGTCCGATATGTAAAAAGGTAATTGTACATCTGAAATGAAGTGATAACAAAAAGATTTTAAACACATAAATAAAATATTCAAAGCATAAATTTACCAAAAATTATTTGCCTTAGAAAGAAACATCTATACAAAAAATATTGTTACCTATTCAATCTATAAAATGCACGTCCCAAACCATAATAAACAGCCGGGAGATCTTTTGCTTGATGAGTCTCTATTTCCATTAAACATCCAACAGACTGCACAATGTTGTTATAATTCAGAGTTTCAATCCAACAGATCGACAAGGTGTATCTCAAAACGATGCGATTGATTTCTGGCATACCAAAAACCTACAACATGGTTTTCTCATGAAATAATTTTTTTCTCCAGAAATATTACTGAAAAGGAATTGAAACTATTAAGGACACTGACCTTTATGTTACATTCACCCATAATGTCTAAAGCACATTTATACTTTTCTGAAGCTTGTTTTGTTGAGCCCATTTCCATTGCTTCATATCCCTCTTTCATGTATACCTGTAACATCTGTTAAAAAAGATTTATTTGTACATCAAATTTCCTTGCACAAGAATAACATTAAATGAATAAACTACTAGTCATTTCCAACTATGAAGTGAAAAGTGAATTATGATTATTACTTGGCTCAAATCTTTATACCAGCTCAATCATAGAGAGGAGCATGTACAGGAGTCTCTATACATCCAAAATCATCAGGAATGATAGAATGAAAACTAGTTTTTATTAGTATCTCAGAGAAGACTGAAGTAAATCTCATGACAAAAGACACAGAATGATGAAATTGAATATGCTAGATATCACTAGTTAATACACACATAGAAAAATATAAACTATGGAATGAATTTTTAAAGTTAGAATTTAATTCAATAAGAGGGAAAAAGTTGGGGTGTTATCCCTTATCATAAAAAATTGATTCCAAATTCACTACATCAGTGAATGAAAGTGAAAAACAAGAGGTAAAACAAACAGTATTCTGTTTATGTATTTCCAATGAAAATTGGAAATTACACATTGCAAAAGCTCAAGGTTATTTCACATTAATCGCACAGGTGAAATACCGGAGCCTCATCACTCAAATTCGACATACATTGTGAAGTGTCAAAATGTCAAGTTAAAAGTGTTCAGCACAAAAGTTCTACTAATTTTTGCCAACCAATGCAATTCACTACAAAGAAGAGGAATCCAAAGCTATTCTTTTGTAATGTAATGTATTGTTTTTTAAACAAACCATCTTTGAAGGCCAGCAGGGAAATGTTATGTTCTTTTCACTGTAATATGTATTAGTTGCTTATGTCCTCAGCAGTTGACGAGATTAAAAATAAATAAATTACAAAAATCTTAAAAAGCATAGGAAAATATGCTTTGGAGAGACTCAAGGATGTTTTATGTTAATCACATAAACTGCCAATGCCTAATTATGACATTGGAAATGTGTAGTGAAGCATCAATTCCCTTAAAAGTTTGAGGTTATAAATATGATGATGTTCCGCTCTTGGGTGCATGTTGTCATTCACCATGTTCTTGCGAAAATATGTCAATTCCTTCACCATCATTACAATAAGGTACAATTTGTTCATAAAGAGAATGTGTCATTCGTATGTTTCATATTGCCATTACAAGCCTTAGTTAGGTTGGTGAAAATGTGAAAGGAATAAGATAAAAACAGAGAAAAATCGGGTATCTTTTGAAGGTTAATTTAATACCTTTTGTTTTTCCATTAAAGCTTCACGTTCCTTTTGGTGAGGTGATTTCTCCTCTGGGGACAATTCACTTCGTAATTTGACGAGAGTACCAATAAACTCATCACTTTTAGGTTCACTATTTCTTTTAGACAATAATTTTTCATTTGATGAGCGGTTAACAGACACGCTTCGCACACTGGCCTACAATAAACATTACATTAGTGGTTTGTGAATATTTAGTTTCATTAATACAAAACAATGTACATTTTTACAAATTCACTCTATCAACACCTTGAGAAGCATATTAAGAACAAAACAAAACCATCAATAATGATATTAGAAGTACAATCTCAACTTTATGGATTTACCTTGTCAGTTGAATCTTTACTCTTGTTTCTATTTCGGCTTCCCGACGACCTGCTCCTAAGTTTATTTTGGTCACTTCGTGAAGGTCTCTCTGCCTCTACACTATTCACTTCTTCCTGAGTACCATTACGAGTTTTTGAATGTTTCTTTGTTTCTTCTTTTTCCTAAATTTCACAAAAATATAATAAAACTTGGAAAACTTAAGAAAAAAGGGTTCACATAATCTCAACAACAAGCATAGTTAGCTGAACAAATTTTATAATTCATGATGATGTTGGTGGTGGTGATGATGATGATGATGATGATGATGATGATGATGATGATGATGAACACATCACAATAATATGACTTCCTGTGCTGTATGGGCTGTAATTATAAATATTACTGAAATCATGGGAACTTACCAAGTGAGGTTTGGTCGAGGTGGGGGCACTGCTTGATGGATCACAATCTGCAATTCAAAATTTTTTAGCACTGCACATACTAATAAAAACACTGAAGGAAGCAACAATATAGTTCATCTACAAACCTCCATTTTCCTTGTTAATTTCTTCATACAAAGTTTTGAGTTCATCTGCTTTTGGGCAATTCACAAGACCTGTTCGCAAATAAGATAAAGCTCTATCTTTCTTGGACATTCCAAGAGCTGCTTTCGTAGCCCGGTAAAATCCCTGAAGAAATAAGATTGTATTTTAATTACAAGTTGAAATCAAACACAAAAATAACAGTAAATACACAGAAACATACAGTAATCATTGTATGATGCTGTCATGAATTCGTTCTTTTTATTTACCCATCAATAAATTTAACAATTTTCGTTCTTAAATTCAGAAGCTAATAAA
The DNA here is from genome assembly GCA_011170035.1 of Teleogryllus occipitalis. NCBI lineage: Eukaryota > Metazoa > Arthropoda > Insecta > Orthoptera > Gryllidae > Teleogryllus > Teleogryllus occipitalis. The sequence goes on along the minus strand of BLKR01001133.1, from coordinate 129,249 downwards.
AAAATGTTTCAGAATGCATTTGATTTAATGGCAAATTGTTTTCATTTGATTCTATTGTGTATGTAAAGGCCATATTACTAATCATTTCTGGATAATTTAAATATTTGCTGTTAAGAGTGGAGCTTCTCATTGCCAGAACTATGACATTGATTACTGAAAACCCAAACTTAAATCATAAGATGATAGATTTCACAGTACTTCAACAATAAGTTAACGTCAAAGCTGTATACTTTGCGCTGAAGAAGATCACAGTATGATGACCAAAATGTTGGTATCTGGCACTCTTTTATATGAAATTCGAACAAAACGTGTCTTTTTGGAAATTATTTTTCATCGAAAAATCTAATATCAGCAAAATGTCTGTCTGACCGTCCATGGCTCCATTGTTTTTTATTAAATTTCATTTCAATAGCATAAAGGTCATTTAAAAGAATAGTGCAGGTCTCTTGTCCGTTAAAAACTCTGATTTTTCGAAAATTGCAAAAATTCAATTTTCTCCGCGCCTTCCTATAACTAAAATATTAAAGATAGAAATTTTTTCCTTTAATGAAATCTATTCCTTGAAGATAGATTCTGAAATAAGGTCATGTAAAGATTTCCGAAATTTTTAGTATGTTTTCGTTTATTTTCACGTAATTTACCGTGAAATGTAGGCAGTTTTCTCGTATACATACGTTTATACGGAGTAATATACGTAGTATAAAGTATCGAGATTTCAATGGAAATACACGTTTCGGGGTCCCCTGGTACCAAAAACGTACGTACGTTTTGAAAAAAAAAAAAAATGTCCGTCCGTCCGGTCGAGAAAACTCAAGTTTTCTGTGGAAACGAGCTCACAAATGGCTAGAACTTTTTTTCTTCAAAATTTTCCAATGGATAGTTCTAACTGCACTGTTTAATAAGACGTAAAGTTTATTTTGGTGTATTCTTTTGTTGTTTTTTTCAAAAATTACATAAACGTATTTTTTTTTAATATCTCTCACACCGTTAATATGCACATTTCCACCGATTTGTATACATTCATACATTTGTGAGTGGAAGTGCTTCAAATGACTGCCAATGAAGGTTTTCGAGAACTCAATAAATTGCTGTGAAAAGAGCTTCAAATTTCGTATTTACAGTAATGCTTAATCGTCATTTTCTTAAAAACAGCTACGAATTTTTCATTGAAAATTTCTATTTAGGACGAGTTTTTACTCTTCTTTAATATTCTTGAAGTAATAATTCGGTTGTTCTACTAGGAAAGCAAAAAGGTTAAGAAAATGTACTTTGGGCGACGATAGATGGCAGCTGGCTAGAGAATGGAGCAAGACCTTAAAGCCAGACCACAGCAAGGAAATTAGAAAAATTTGGTACGAGAATGTCTGTAGCACCTCTACTTATTTTTTTAAAACAATTTTTCCCCCAAAACAGCTCCATCGTTTTTTAATTAAATTTTGTTGTTGGATAGCCTGAAGAACACTTAAGTAAATGGTGCAGTCTCATGTTGGTTGAAAACCCTGATTTTTAGAAAATCGACAAAATTCAACATTTTCTTTTGGCGTCTTCCTACAACTACAATAATGAAGATTTACAATTTTTTTCTTAATGAAATGTGTTCATGAAATACATGTAAAATTAATGTCATGTTCAATTTTTCAAAAACATGAGTCTTTTTGCGAATTTTGCGTCAAATATTTGAAAAAAGAGTAAAACCTAGACCTTAATGTATTGTTGTTTTTTTTTCGTTGAAAAATGTGGAGCCGCTTTATGAAAAAATCGTTTAAGCTCCAGTGTGAATGCGAAATTTGAAACTCTTTATCACAAAAAACTTTTGTGTTTTCGAAAAACTTCATTGCAAGTCATTTGAAGCACTTCCACTCACAAATGCAATAATGTATACAAATTGGTGGAAATGTGCATTTAATGTCGTGAGGTACTTCAAAAAAATTACATTTGGGTAAATTTTGAAAAAACAAAAGAATACACCAAAAAATAATTTTATGTTACCTTAAACAGTGCAATTAGCACTATCCGTAAGAAAAGTTTGAAGAAAAAAATGGAGCCGTTTTTGAGAAAATGACGTTTCAGCGTTTCTGAAAACGCGAACTTTTGATCTCTTTTTTACAGAAAACTTTTGAGTTTGCTTGAATACTTTATAAGACATTACTTAAAGCACATGTACGCGGAAATGCAATAATGTGACCAAATCACCGTTAACAACGTGAGAGGCTGGTCAAAAAACTAATTTTTGTAATTCTTGTAATTTTTGAAAAAACACAAGGATACAACAGTACGGCGTTTATGCCAACTCATCGAGTACAATTAACACTACGTCTACCAAACGTTTAAGAAGAAATTGGAGAACTTTCTGAAAAAATCTTGTTTTTGTTATTTTTTAATATAGCACATATTGAACGCAGAGGAAACTACTCAAATTTTAAAAATAAATATACATGCTCTTAATGAAAGAACTAATTATGTACAACAAATTTCATTTGATGTATCTTCAATTTTGTAGTTGTAGGAAGACCCCAAAAAATGTATGGTTATCAATGGAAAATTGGATGACCATCTTCATAAGGATATTTTACTCGATTCTTACAAAGAATTAACGGAAAAAATTTTGAGCCAGTTTTGAGAAAATTTTGAAAATGTCCCAAGGGCTTCATGTATAGTATACCCCAAAACTATGAATGTTTTTCAAAATCGCAGATCCTCGGCGTTTAGACGCTAGTGTTGTTCACTTACACCAGATGGACGGACTTTTTGCCGTCAATCGATTTTTCGGTATTAGATGATTTTCCCACTAAATTTAGTAACTGCATTTATTCACTGTATCGTTACGAGGGCCCGACAATAAGAGGTTTTCTGCCGAAAATCCGTCGTTTTGCGCGCATTACATAATTTTTCCTCACTGCAAAAGCGTTACCGAGAGAGTAAACAACTAAGGGAGAAGAGGGGAAGGGAGCGGGATTTTTCGGTATCAGGAGGCCCAAAAATGTGTATTTCTGTTGAAATCTCAAACTCGATTTTCCGCAGCATTACATAACTTTCTTTTCAATACGTAGTATACTACTCCATTGTACTACATACATATACAGGAAAGAAACCAGTGGTGTTACACTGGCAATGACTTTCTCATATTCGTTTCCTAATTTATTTAGGCTTAGCCAGCTCTTCTGTTTTCCCCACTCACTTCCCGAGTGCCATCTATTGCCACATAAAGGATTTTTTTCTTCATATTTTTTAAGTTTTCATTCCCTTGAAGGTAGAAAAAAAAATATTTGTACTTCATTTCTATCTTTAAGGTTGTACGATTTTAATAATATTGTATCAGAGTCAAACATAGTTTTATACGGATATTTTCGATGAAAAGTTTGGGAGCGTTTTTTTTTTAAAAAAAAGGTCGTTTGACTGCTTCTGAAAATGCGTCATTTTGATCTCATTTTCACAAAAAACTTTTCAGTTTCTGAGAAATTTTATTGAAAATAATTTGAAGAAACTACTCACAAATGCATAACGTATAAACAACGCCCATAATATACGTAACACCGTGAGAGATTTTCTAAAAAATGTCCAATTTTCTAAGAAAAAAACAGCAAAATAATATAGCAAAATTTATGTTATCTTTATACAGTGTATTTAGCATTACATGCACAAAAACACATGGAGTCGTTATTGAGAAAGTGTCGTTTGAACGTTTTTGAAAATGCGGAATTTTAAGCTAATTTTCTTAGAAAAGTTCTAAGTTTTGAGAAATATTATAAGACTATTTGAAGCACGACTGTTGTTTTGTTTTTCATATGGAAATGTACTATCTATGTTTGTTTTATTCAAGCTGAAAACAAAGCAGATATTCAATAAGCGTTTGTTTATCGAAAAGTAAGTATTTTTTTCGCACTGGTAAGAAAAATACCCGTGTTCAAATGAGTTTTAAATATTTATTTTTAATATATAAATTTCGTCGCCGTAATTCCATAGGAACTGGCAGTCGACTCATGAAATAATTTTGTCTCACGATGGATATCCTCGGCAAACTGATCGAGTATTATTGGTTGAAACAAATACATGAACAGAAATTAGATGTCAGCAGTAAAAGTAAATACTCAGTAGTATAAGGTAGCTCCGTCATATTGGCATGCCGATGTGAAACTAAATAACATAAGGAGTCATAAAATGTTAAAATGCTGACATTATTACATGCTTGGTCGAACTAATAATTAAGCAATAAATAAATAGCAACTACAGTCAGATGCAGCAGAAAAGCATCCGTGTAGGTACATGCAAAAGATTCAAATAATGCATCATAATGTGCAATCTCTTTCAGATAAAATTGAATTTATCGAGGCAGTATGACAGTGTGATCTGAGTCAAATAGATGTTCTTTGCTTTACAGAACATTGGTTATCTCATAATGATCTAAACACACTCCAAAATCCTAGTTTTTACCTAGCAGGATCTTATTGTAGAGCGAGGGAATCAAATAAGGGCACTGCTTATGGAGGTTCGAGTATTTACGTAAGAAATAATATTGATTCTACCTTCTTGTCAGAATTCAATTTATATGCAGTTGAAAAAGTTTTTGAAATAACAGTCGTACATCTTACTACGCTCAAAATTATCTTACTTTGCATCTACAGACCTCCAACAAATCGAGCTTTAGATTATTTCTATTTCTTAGAAAATCTAGAGATAACTCTGAACAAAATTAGTAATCTCTTTTAAATCCATTGTTGTATGTGGAGATTTCAATATTGATTTTCTGAGCGAATCGCACAAAAAAGAGCAGTTTCTCAATTTAATTCATTCTTTTAATTTAGATATTACTGTGAACGTACCTACACTACTCTTAAGTCACAAGCAGCAATAGATCAAATTATAATTAACAAAACCACAACTAGATATGAAATAATAACGAAAAATCTAGGTTACAGTGACCACGGTGCCCAAATTCTTACAATTACTAATAACATGAATACTGACACATTAAATAAAACACGCATGTGCAGAGCATTTACTAAAGTTAAAATAAAATTATTTGCGGACTACTTGACGGAATCATGGGAGGCAATTTATAACGGTATTGACACAAATGAAAAATATATTTTTCTCAAAGCTTTCATTTCACTTTAATGCGTGCTTTCCTATTAAAAAGTGAAAATTAAAAATATCACGAAAAAGTAATACTTGGATCACACAAGGAATTAGAACATCGTATAAAAACAAATGTACACTACTTTATTTCTAAACATCATAACGTATCACCCGGTTTCCATGTCTACTTCCGAGAATATGCAAAGAATTTTAAGGAAAATAATAGTTCAGGCAAAATAATGAAAAATAATGATATTTTGAACGGTAGAAACAAAACTAAAGCAATGTGGAATATCGTAAAAAATACGACCACGTCATCACGATATTTCGTAGAGAATGTTGTTTTAAAGAATAATGAAAGAGAAACAAGTAATCCAGAAAAAGTTGCGAATATCTTCAACCAACACTTTTCTTGAATTGTGGTTGATCTCATGAAGGGACTAAAACTACAAAATGCAACATCATATACTTCTCAAAAAAATTTCGGCACAATGTTTATTTACGAAACTTCTTCCAACGAAATCCTCAGAAGAGTCAGTAAACTAAAAAATAAATATTCTTCTGGTTTAGATGAATTTCCAGATTGTTTATTAAAAACGTGTGCACCTGCCATTATACACCCATTAACTCACATTTTCAATGCTTCCTTGTGCACAGGAATATTTCCAGATATTTTCAAAACAGCAAAAATTAAGCCATTTTTTTAAAAAGGGAACAAAAATGAAATTCAAAATTACCGGTCAATTTCTCTTTTTTCAGTTTTCTCAAAAATATTAGAAAGGCTTTTCTATACGCGAATGGAAATTTTTCTCAGGAAAAACGAAGCGTTTTCAGACTCACAACACGGTTTCAGGAAATTAAAATCTACGGAAACTGCCATTTTTTCTTTCCTTAAAGATGTTACTTCATCAATGGACCAAAATGAACCCATTGGGTTATTTTTAGATCTTTCAAAAGCTTTTGACGTTATTAACCATAACATCTTGCTCTCAAAATTACCTTCTCATGGAATTCGTGGTATTGCCCTAGATTGGGTAACTTCGTACCTTAAACATCGATCTCAAAGAGTAGAAATACCGTGCTGTCACGAAAGGACATTATTTACTTATCTCTCCAATTCTTTGCCAATTGAACATGGGGTCCCACAAGGTTCGATCTTAGGTCCTATCCTCTTTCTGTTGTACGTAAACGATATGCCCTCATCTATTAAAAATGGAAGAACAGTTCTGTTTGCCGATGACACGATTGTTCTTTGCAAAAAAGAAACAATAAATAGTACAATTTCAGAAGTTTCAAATTAGTTTTGTAATAACAAATTAATAGTTAACGAAGGAAAAACTGTCTCAGTGCAATTTTGCGTTTCAAACCGGCAATCGTATGCTCCATTGAAAATGAACAATATGCAATTAGCTGATGTTAAGGTAACAAAATTTCTAGGTCTCTCAATTCAATCAAATCTCAAATGGAATGTGCATATAACAGAATTAAACATTAAATTAAGCTCATTATGTTATGCATTCAGAATTCTTTCTAATTCTGTCAGCCTTCATGCAGCTCGTTGCGTGTATTTTGCAAATGTATATTCCCGCCTGAGATACGGCATAATATTCTGGGGAAGCTCATCCTTTGGTGCCCAGACATTTACTAGTCGCGCGACTTTTCTTGACGTCTGAGCTCCCTAGTGCTCAACACAGCACGACTCGGTACGGTCTGGTCACAACATTGGTCTCACACGGAACGGCACAGCAAGATTGTCAGGGCTGCCAAGCTCTGCTTTCGAATGAATTCAGTTCTCGCATTTTCGCTGTTAGTGTTGTGCCCTGTGATTTATTCGATTCGGATTTCGGTAATATCATATCTTCTTAATAAGCAATATTATCGTTATCTAATGATTTTCACTTGTGGTTGCTATTCATTGTGTTATTATTTGTTATATTTCATCGTCTAATGCCATGTATTAAGAGCGAAAGAGGCGCGAATAGTATTAACAACGTTACAGTTGGCAACACCCGTTGGATGTGACGTCGGGAGAAGCCTCCTCTCCCCGCACCCCGCGCTGGGAGACGTCAAGAAAAGTCGCGCGACTAATAGATTGCAAAAGAAAATTATCTGAATAATGAAAATGTCCCATCCACGTAATCTGTGCAAGCCTCTTTTCATTGAGCTCGGAATCTTACCATTGCCTCGCCTATTTATTTACGAGTCTGTGGTATTTGTCAAAACTGACTTAACGGTGGGGACATATTTTCATGTAATACTGATATTTACAGTTACAACACTCGACGTAGAAATCATGTTCATCAAGTGTCGTTAAAAACAGCTTACTACAAGAAATCCACATACAATACATGTACGTTACTTTAAAACACATTGCCAGATGAAATTAAACAATTAAAATTGGTACACAAATTTAAGTTAAAAGTAAAATCTTTTCTGCTGCAAAACTGTTTCTATACAATTAGAAACTATACTGATCGTCAAAAAGAAAAATAATGTTTACTTTAACAAAACCAAGATATAGTATAATGAATTAGTTTACATTTGCATTGTATAATTTAAAAAAAAGGTTTGTTAATGTAACAAGTAATGTACTTCAGCTTCCGGGTCAACGACCCCCATCTCGATCGAGTTTTTGTCCAGGTTCCCTGATCCATTGAGCAAATGCTGAGATGGCCCCTTGATTTGCTTCTGGACGTAAATGTAGCTTCACTATGCGCACGTTTTGTTGAACTTTCCTTTGCTTGTAGTGGCAGTAGAGCTTAGGGTGAGTTTCTATTTGTTATTTTAGGGTGAGTTTGTTAGCAATATTGATTGATTGATTGATTTTTTTCGTGTTTCCGAACGCGTCAACTGCTTTGGTCATTAGTCCCGTTAGTGTAGTGCATGTTTTTTCGCGGGAGATGACGGTGATCTTCCCCCGCTGGACGGCGAGATCCGGCGCCGACCTACCGTCTGCTAGTGGGGTTTCCCCCTAACCAGGACTCTCCTACCAGCGGGGCACCGCCCCAGCCGGGACAAGCTCTAAGCTCCCGACCGATCTTCCGGAATATGTGGTAGTGTAGTGCATGTTAGTGTAAGTGTTTGTGTAAGGGGAGAGGATAGGACAAGGAAGAGAAAGGACAGATACGCGCGGTCCGTGGCCCGTTCGGTAGGGTACTGCTCCGGCATTCACCTGGTGTTGATCGGAAAAACCACGGAAAACTACCGATCAGAGCAGCCGGCAGCTAGAATTCTCCTCCAGACAGCGACTGAACTCGACCTAACTGAAAAGCTAGTGTCGAAAATCCTGCCGCCGTCAGGACTCGAACCTAGGTCCTCTGACCTCCCGGTCAGAAGCGCTGCAGTGACATCAGTTGATGCACTGAGCTACCGCTCCCGGTTTTTTAGTAATACAGAAAAATCAAATCTGTTCGTTCGTTTACCGTTAAAAATTAGTTTTCTATAAATCGGCAACGAAAATATCTAGTTTTTGAAATTTTAATCTCTCGCTTTTTTAAATTTATTATTATTATTATTATTATTATTATTATTATTATTATTATTATTATTATTATTTCATCATTAATAGTTAAATTGTTGGGAAGGGATTCTGAAACTCAAGGAAGAGTGCGCAGATGATTTTCTCCCCCATACATCACATACCGGTTTTGACTAAATAAATAAATAAATACAAGTAGTTCGTGTTCGCCATATAGAGAGGGGAAATCCGCCAGAGTATGTGTGTATGTGTATGGGAGGTGTCTGAGGGTATGTGCGTCCGTGCGAGCACGCATCTGTGTGTGTGTCTGGGGGTGTCAGTGGGTAAGTGTGCGTGTGCGTCTGTGTGTGCGCGCGCGTCTGTGAATGTGCGTGTCTGTGAGTGCGAGCGTCTGCGTGCGCGCGCTCGAATGAAGGCCCATTCACAATGCAAACATAAGCATAAGCATGGCGTTAACATAAAAGTTAGGACTACGTCTACAAGTGGACTCATTCACAATGCGTTCGCATAAGCATAACACGTAAGACGTTAACTTAAGAGCTTGCAAGCTTCAAGCTTCTGTGCTATGCTTATGTCAGACATAACGAACTGTGATTGGCTCATTCCTTAACTCAAAATCGAGTATCGAAGTCGATCGTGTCGATTCGTGTGCTGCGTCTCATAGCCAATAGAAACTCTTATTTTGCCTGTGTTTATGTTCGACATTGTGAATACGCCAACTCTTCGCTTGTGTTAATGTCTATGTCTATGTGTTATGCTTATGTTTGTGATTGCATTGTGAATGGGCCTTGAGAGTATACGAAATCTCTCCGTGACGTGACCTCCCAAACACCGAAGCATGATTGGTTACCTACGAATCATGGGTAAATGACCTCTCACACAAACCGAAGAAAAGCTTCAGCTACACCACTGTCTCAGGTCCTTGCTTCTGCTTTCACATAATTAATCAATCCAGATTACTGACACTGATACCATGATACTTGCTGTTCATCCATGAACAAGTGATGAATTCTTCGACCTTTAAACACACTATTTTGTCTAACCATGATGAAAGAAGTGAAGAAGAGTTTTATCACGAGAAACGGAGATGAAAGAAGTGTTTCATGAATATACCAGACCAGATTAACGATAGATTGCAAGTAAAAGATCTAAATAATTCCTTCTCACCTTCCTTTCTCACCTACGTGCTTGAATACTTAACAGAAAGTTCTTAATGCAGTAACGAAAAGTGGCGGTATTTCGTCAGGGAAACTCGTAAAGCCGTCCGTGATAACGAAAAGTTGGATACATCTAGGAAATTACTTCCTCTACCACTAGTAAGAATCCACGTTTTGTGGGACTTTGATACAGAAAACTAGTGGTACTGTAACATCGCATGTACTTCCTCGCATTTTTAATAACTTGCAAATTTCGAAAATTGCTGCTTGAAGTATCACGCTGCTTTAAGTTTGAGAAATTTATTTTTAAAAATTCTTTAAAACGGCTGATTTACATTTTCCACGGGTAGAGCAAAGGACGCTTAAAAAAGGGAGACAGGTCTCTTTTTTCTTAACCTCTGAATTTTGAAAATTTCAAGTTACAATGCGAGAAAGTATGTAGTGATGCACTCGTAGCTTTTAACATGTTTTCTGAAAATGTTCTCACGAATACTGAGTATTGAAAGCCAAGAAATGAATTCAAATAATACTAAATATTATTACCCAACAAAAATTACTTCACAACCAGGAGGAAGAAATCTCAGATCAATAAGCCTCAAATACATTTTCTTTTATATAATGAAAATGTATATAATGCTGTTGCTGACTTCATTTTATGATTCTCCAGAAATATGCTTTAAATTCATTCCTGGAGAAATGTTTTTACTTGTGGACATTTTAATAAATGCATTTCTTAGTGGTAAATTTTCTGTTCTAAACACCAATTAAAATTTCTTGGCTGCTTGTAGCATAGCGTTATCAAAATTGAATTTCAAAAATCTAAGCTCCTGTGACTCAAATCATTTCTTTGTAAGAGCTAAATGTAGACAGAAAATATAACTTAATAGAATAAATAAAGCTAACAGTATCGTTAAGTATGAATCACAATGAAATATGATTCATTTTTAATGAAATAAAGGCCGCTGATTCCTCCAGCATGTAACCCACATCTTACAGTTCATTTTTCAGGATTCAACGGAGACTAGTGAATATCCTGAGGATAGGTCCTACTCCATAAACGACAATTTTGTTGGTTGACATAACCTTTTAACCAGAAGTGAGCTTTATCACGAACAAAATTTTTCGATAAAAAAGTGGATCAGTTTCCAATTGATTTGACCACCATTGACCAAAGAAACGACGCTTATTATGATCTTCCGGCTTCAATCGATGCAATAGTATTGTACGGGTGTAAACTACGATCATTTCGTAAAATTTTTCCATGTAGTGGATGGACAAAGTCAAAGTTGTTGCGAACGGCAACGAATAGACATATTCGGATCTTCCTCACTATTATTTTCTTCTGTTCGTAGGTTGTTTTTTTTTCTCGCGATTTTAGTTTTTCATCGAAATGAGTAACTACGATATTTAACAATAGTTCGACGAATAAGCTGTTCTAATGGGCAATTACGCAGTGGCGAAGCTGAAGGGGAGCCTTAGAATAAATCATTTACCAATAAAATATATCGTTAAGTGTGCCATTTTCAATATTTTTTTTTTTACTGAATTGAAGAAAATTAAATGTTTTCGACCCCTTTTCCCCACTTACGCGCGAGGGAATTAGCAGGGCCGCAGAGACTCTTTGGGGCTGGTAGCTGAGCGAGGAGCCTACCAGTGGATGGACACCGACCTGCTCTGCCGCCCATGCGCACAAGAGGGCGCGCGCTATCTCCCTCTCACTCGCACTCACTGGGCAGAGAGCCTAAGCCTCCGGGAGGCACGGACTTGTACCGTGATGCACGTCCACGTCTCGTCCAGGCAAATTCACCACCTCATCACCAGACGTTGAGGGACAAACAAAAAACTGTTTGAATGATTTTTGTTCGTTCTTTATGAAACAATGAATTAAGCTAAAGATTTAGTCTTAAAGAGAATGTCCCACTTACTCTGCGCCAGTCCCATAACTTCTGAACGGTTCACGATATCGAAATGCAGTTTTCGCTCAACAATGAGAAATCTTGAGGCAAGTAATATGTCGTAGAGATAGAAATAGTATAGATATGTAGTAATATACCGTTTTAGATATGAAGAGACTTTTGAAATCTGCATCAAGGCAGACATGACTGAACGAACTTTCAGGACCAGAATAATTTCAAAGATACTAAACTGTTATTTTAATTATTGATACAGAAGTGACTCGGAAGGACTATAGGTTTCAAGATTTTGGAAACTTACATTTTATTGAATTTCTTTTCTAATAAAACAATATTCATTCTTTGACAGCAAGCAGCTTCGAAATGAACTGAAAAATGTATATATTGATAACGCAAAATACACAGCTGCAGATTTGTTGCTGAAGTATTTGTTAGACAAATAGGTTTACAAAAAATTATTAAGAGACGGTTCCGTTGATCGTCAGACTGAGTGTCTAACTGACCCCTGATCTACAGCATTATGTGAAAGAAATATGATTACATTAAAAATAGTAAAGACATTCCTGAAAAGTTCCACGGGAAATGTCAGAATCGGTAATTTCAGTACACTGGCTATCAAGAAGTCTGCTAAATTAACTGTGCAGAAACTACAGCTTAAAAGAACAAATTATTGACGTTTTCCCTTAATGAAAAAAATCGATAAATGGAGCTAATTTACAAAAAAAAAGTAAGCTAAGATTTTCAGAATACCAAATGCAAAACTCATCTGCTTCGCCACGGCTATTAAGGGAACATAAAAATTCTGAAGAGCTCTGTTCATCTGGCGAACAGAACACTGCTTAGAAACTGGGAATATATTTCCCCAATTTCTAAAGGTTGTTGTGACATCAATCTTTCCATTAACATTTTGCCATAGCCTACTAATTGAAAATGCCAAAGGAAAACAAATGACAGTTATGCCTACTGAAAGTTCCATTAATCCAAAAAAAAAAAAAATACTCTCTATATTAATTGAGTTGATGAAAGTAAATAAGTTTTAAAATAAATTTTGGGTAGTTGTTTAATAAAGTAAATAAAAGTAAAATTATTGATTAAAAAATATACCAGAGTGAGAGATGGGCATAAAAATGTTCTTATAAATTAAGGAAGTTGAAATATGTAGAACATCTCTGAGAAAGCAATTATTATGAACTAATCTGCCACAGAAAATTACTCCACAATAATACACCTCAAGAATCAATTTCCTCAAAGTCAGTCACAACTATAAAAAACAATAAAAGGTAAGTCGCCACTAGAATTATTTCAAATTCTGATTACAAATGATATTTGTTGATCATCATTATGAACTCGGTCCTCTCTTTGGATTAGGGTTACCAGACATTCTCTTTCAACAAGGAAATACTCTTTTCATATCCTCTGTATCCTCTTTTGGTAAACTTTATTTCAATTGTGTACTCTGCTGTTTTCTCTTTTTCATATTCCCCTATAAAGCATTTTAATAACATAATACATAATTTCTTGAACATCAATTTTCCACATAAATATTTCACACTTTCATGTCTTCAAACTCTGGTTATTAGTTGTTGCCAATGTGTTTATACCTTACCACAAAGGTGTTGCTAGCACTGCTATTCGATAATACAGAAATTCGGTTAATCCCAGGTTTACGGTGCACCTCGGACTTCGCTCACGGCCTCCTATACTACTGTATGTATCGTTCTCTTCTGATTCTTGGGTCGTGAACGATACACAGAAATGATTCATCATTTACGCGGAACATTTAACACTAGTTTTAGAAAATCCTTTTGGTACAAATGCAGTTTGTGATCTGTTTCGTTCACGCGCGCGGAATTGTGACGCTTCGCTATGCATGTTGAAGTTGAGGACAAAGCTCGGGCCTTTGTCCCCGGCGTTAACATAAAACATCCTCGAATCTGTCCAACGCAAATTACCAACGCATTTTATGCGAATAATCTTTAAAAATTATTTGGATCGTATATAAAAATAATTTGGGGGTGTATATGTTCTTTATTTTCTCTTCATATACACAAATAAGTTTATTTTAAGAAAGAGAATTTATTTTAAAGGGAACACTTACTTTTAACAGAATTTCTTTTAGAATGTTCCTCAAAATAATACAAACGATTCCTGTTTGGTGAACTATAACATTTGTGCACACAGATTGGAAGACAATCGGATCACGTCAAGACACAGTAATAGGGGAATCTTAGGCTAAAGTGCACCGTAAACCCAAGATCAGATCAGACATTCTTCGACAGATACAAGTTCTTCCACATACTAGTAATTTTTGTGTGTTTATTTGGTAAATTGTAGATAGCCCTGCATATAGCCTTTTTTTTCTTGTTATAATACTATACAAAAAGCTTATTTTAATATATTGTGACTAGTTTAATTTATGTAATAAATAATATTTATTAAAAAACTGGCTTTGTTTCTTGCTTGGCAGGCAAAACGTCTCCGAGGTGAAAAATAATTAAGTTTGAAAAAAGAAAGTTTCTTCAGCTTCACACTTTATAGTTTCAAAAACTTGTAAATTATCCATATCTACGATATACAAATAATAAAATCAAATTTTGAAAAAGTTTTTATCATTGAAAATTTACTTTGAATTAAAAAAATAAACATAAAGAAATTATAAACACTGCAAATTGTTTGGAAGTCTACTTGAGAACCAGAAATAAAGAGAGAATAGAATGATTATACATTATTGAAAAAAGTATATAAAAATCATAAAATTTAAAATCGCAGATTGTCTTTCCCAATAAGAGATGAATTGTACTCTTTATCTTAAATATGGAATATCCTCTTGTTTTTTCTCTTTGACGACCTGGTTATGTTTTAACATGTTCAATCCTGAGGGTTACACTATGCAGTTAACTCCTGTGTCCTGGGCAATGTAGCTTTTATTCAAAACATTGTTAAAAAATAACTTTTGTACACAACGGTTTGAAACTGATAACATCTTGTAGTATTGGCTTTCCTCTTTAAGTTTATATATATTTTATTGTTATTTGATTATAAGCTAAGGTTGAGAATGGAACTCAAAAAAACTCCCCCCTTTTTTTTAACGTCATAAAGTAGGGGAGAACACAGTGTACATCATCCAACAATACTGGTGCATTATAATGATGATATATTGTTGAAATTCAGAAATAGTTTCATTTACATATCTCTCTGTTTCTGGCTTGATTTTTAGAAATACAATGTGGTTGAAAAATAATGAAAAAGAGTCTACTTTATTTACAGGAAATTTGATTTCACTGGTTTTCTCAAACACTGGTAATTTAGAGTGTTCGTCAATTCCACACTATTTTGAAGAAAATGAAAACTCTTGAATTTGAGAAGACGCACCAACAGAATCATTTTTACCATGATCTCGTTACTATAATTTACGTTTTTCAAAATAGTCAACCGTCCAGGAAAAGTCTGGTCCTCATCACAATTCAGTTCCAATCCATTATTCACATACTTTCGAATTTCTAATGTTGAGAGTCAATGTGAATTTGTCAATGGGGTATGGCTTCTAAACATCTATATTTGTTGCTAAGAGCAAGAACATTAATTACAAAGAAGGATTCCGAACACAATTGGCAATTCCCTCATGTACGAATATCTAATGCCGGGAAAAAACTGCAAATAAATGCAACTAATAGAAGTAGACTTTCACAATTGTCCTGAGACTTTCTTAATGACTTTAAGAAGCATATTCTATGTGCCTACAAATGTTCGCGAGACATTTACCGCCTGATAAAGAAGATAAATGCAGATGAAAGTATGACATACGTCCATAGGAGAGCAGTAGCAGTAATATGAAGATGATGCATTGTATACGTCCTTAGGATCAAAAGTGTTAAGGGAAGATACCACTAACAAAGTTACTTTTTTGGAGAGAATAGGGCTACTATCAGATTGCCTCACACAGGCACACACATTCACTGACCATTAGGTACCTGCCTCCAAGTCCAAATTTTCATACACACACTGATGTCTGATATGATGGCTTGTAAACAAAATCTTTTGTCAGAGAGTGGGACACACTTTGGGAGCTTTGCTCCACATATTGTGTAAAGTGCAATGCAACACTGCTTACAATATTTTACAATCTACTACAAGCAGTGGAGCATAAGATGTGCCTATTATACAGAAGATGCTTGAAACATATCACTCAAGTTGCACAATTTTTTCCTATTTTCAATTTCATTGTGTTTAACCAGTTCAGCTCAATAAGTCATTAGATGTATTTGCATTACTTTTAACAAGTTTGCATCATTCACTCTGAAAGTTTCTTACCTTCTGCTTTATTCTACGAATTACTAGAGAACAATTAACATCCTCTAGTTTTTAAGTAAGAAATTTTTTTTAATATTTATATATTATCATTTCTCCCTGAGGTGTCACCGACCACTGTCCTATTTGGGGAATAAAAAGTTGTTGGTTTTTATTTCTAAATTGAAATATTTAAATTTTAATAAATAACCTGTTTTCCATAGCATTCAGAAATAACAATCACTCCAGAAATATTTCCAGTAAAACCTGGATAGTTGGAAAAAGTACTTTATCGTCAAAATAAACAAGTTTTTGTATTCAAAATGTACAAAAAAATTGTAATACTCAAATCTTATAATTTGAAAATATTTTATTAGAATGTTAACTTAGTTCGATACTGTTTCATTTCAATGTCCTCAAATTTTTGTTTTACTTCCCCATATAATTACTTTGTACCAGAATTCACTGATCTTCATCATGGATAAATGAGGTATTATCATTATGCCTGCAAAATCAGCTTTGTGCCCTTTATTCGAAAATAAGTTATGTTCACTTTAAAGAAACAAAAGTTACTTTGAATTGTTCTCAGAATTGGTATCTTAAACATTACATAATTATAAATACAATGATGTATTAACACAAATGTGTAATACAAAGAAAAACAATTCTTTGAAAGAGTTTTTTATGACTTTCCAGAAAAAAAAATTCACTTCACATGGTCATTTTTACAAGTATAAGGAGGTAATATTTTTCCCCATATTGCAGTTACATTCATGAAAAATATTTATTTCTCCACAAGTTTCTTTCGTGGATTTATAAGTGTATCTACAGTACATCTATTACCACAAAGCTAAAGTGGACACTTCAACCATGAAAATATTTCAAATTGTAGAACTTTTATTTTATTTGTTCAATGTCAAAATAGTAAAATCTATTTAAGACATTCTGTGGGAGAAAAGCATCATTTAATGTTTAGAAGCAAAGAGAGGTATCATCTTAGCATTTGTTTCAATGGATTATGGAAAAATTAACAAAAAGTCCTATCCCCAATCAATCAATTCAACAAAGTATTTTTAAAATTTTTCCTCTTTTTTCCAATGATTTAATGGATATATTTCTCCCCAATCTTCCTGCAATATTTTCTCAAAAAATATTAATTACAATATCAATATTACTTCCATTCTTAATAAGAAAGGTATAATTTTGTAAACAACGTCAATACTTTACCTTCACTGAATCTGCCTGATGAGCTAATGTGACAACTGCATGAACTTCAGCTTCTGCGAATTCCTTCACAGCAAGGTATGCTTGAGCTAAATTACAGTTAATGGTAGGGTTGCCAGGATCCAATAATAAACCTGCAACAGTAAAGAACAAAAAAATTTTGAATAATTGTTTATTTTCTGTCCACGTTATGTCAGTAACATTACATCTTTTGTGCAGGTATCATCTTTCAAAAAGCTAGTATAAATGTAAAAGACTAGTGTATTAAAAATAAGGATTTGATTCCATCAGAAAGTTCATTCAATATATTTAAAATCATTTTATGACATCTGATAACACATTAGAGTCAGAAATATTATTGATATTAAGCTATATAGAAGTCAGAAATATTATTGGTATTTCTGGATCAAAAAATATTAATTACATAAGGAAATAAATCATACCTTAGGGTAAGAAAACGTGCTTGAACCTCAATTTTTTTTCACGGCTAGTAGACTTTACAACTTAGTATGAAATTACACTGACATTACAATTCCTGTTGACAGTCAGTCGTAGACAAGACTTCAAACCGATGTCTCACGAAACCACTCGTTCGTGTGGTGGTATTGGTGGGGGGAATCACGATCGTGCTGCACTCTTTTGACCACCGTCGTAACCTCTTAACTGTTGGTTGTTTTTTTAAACGGAACACTATTCCTTTCAGATTATTGCGTTTCCGTTGTCTGTTCGATGGAAATGGCGAAAAGTCGAAGTTTTCAACAATTGGTTACCGAAACAATGGGTTATATTTCACTAAGTACGTGGAAGTGGAAGGGGTAAGTTGATATGGAGGGGGTCAGGTGCAGTACTGGAGCTGCCTTCTTGTAGAAATCGTACTCACAGGTTACACATCGCGTTAAAAACGGCAACTTACGCACTGGTATTTTTACTTTCTCGCTACAGAGTAGAGAGAAAGTAATGCTGCGTGAAAAAAACGGCGAATTTTCGGCAAAAAACTTTTCACTGGGTCTGCCTGTCTCTACGTCTATGAACAACGCTAGCGGCTAAACCGTTCAACTGATGTTCTCCGAAATTGATATCCCCAATCGATCTGGCTGATGTCGCGGCTCCTTGAATTTGAAACCAATATTTTAATTTTAGGGGTACTTAATTGAAGCCCCCGGGACATTTTCAAAATTTTCAAATAAATGGCTCCATAGTTTTTTATTAAAGTTTGTTGATGGATAGTGCGAAGGACGTTTAAGATTTTTAACGTTTTAAAAACTGATTTTTCAAAAATTGCAAAAATTTAAAAATTTTCTCGGCGCCTTCCAACAACTAAAATATTAAAGATAGATTTTTTTCCCTTAACGAAATCCGTTCTTTAAAGATAAATTGTGAAATAAGGTAACGTAAAATATTTCGAAATTTTGAGTATTGCTGCGTGATTTAGCGTAAAAATACGGGCGAGAAAGTACGTGCTGTTTTAGCACCACTAGTTTCATATGGTATCTTCACTGGCGTACATACGGGTACGGCAGGCAGCCGCCATACCACACAAACCCGAACGATAAAAGGGCGTCCCAAATGCCGAAATCAGTAGTATGTAATGAAATATTTTTTCTACCGATTGTTTTAAGGTGAGACGGCAGGCACTAACCCGTCAATATTAAATGATACAACTTCATGAGTCATGACCCTTTTTCTCAGGAACTACTGAATGAAATTTATAATCGATTTTGCAACGCGTATTAAGTGATACATGAAGAGTTTACTGTTATTCAGATAAGTTTTTATATCTATTCTGAAGCGATAATTTTTTTTCAAAAGCAAGTTGTTTTTTTTTAAATGTGAAAAAAATCTAACAAGTGGACTAGAAAATAATAATGATGATTGAGGATGCACGTGCTTTTTACATTATTTGGTTTATCACTGAAAATTTCATGCAGATATCTTCAATAGTTTCTGAGATAATGGGGCAAACATTTGAAAATTTTAACTTCTGAGCAAATGGCACTTACAGTTTTCAGAGAAGTATACGTTATGCACTCATTATTTTTCACTAGTTACTAAAGGCAGCCTACAACGTAATCAGAGATTCGCCATCTTTTAAACCAGCCTAAGTCCTTTTCTTCTCCTTTGTCTCCTTTGCCATTTTCAAAATGTATTCTACCTTTGTAATGAGTAATCCGTAAAGTTCTCTAAAAATACCAATACATTTCTTTCCATGTGACGAACGTCACTTTTTCAGCACTTCCCATCTGGCACATATTCCATTGTTCTATATAACAACTGCTTCAGACACTGTAAGGTTTTGAGACCAACAAAAATATTTTTTTTGTATTCTTGGCGAAATGGTGTTCCTGAATGCCTCATTCCCTGTATTTCGCCATGTATCCTGTAGTTTGCCATGGACACATTTCCTGAGAAGTTACGTCTTCGCTTAGTTTTTACATAATTCTCAACTTTGTATTTTCACTACATTTCTTCCTTTTAGATACAATAGTAGTTTCACGTGCATTCAGACTCGTATTATAATTTTTTCTCTGCAAAGGTTGAGATATGACATGCTAATTTCCCTTGAAAATGCGTCTCTTCAAGATTCCTTAACATTTCGTCATTGAAGAACACAACTACTACTTTTAATTTTGTAGCCGACAACACACCGCGTTTGATAACAAATTGAACTTTACTTTAAAGTAGATCAAATACATCAAGTCACGCGTGTACTCGGGCAAAGGAATTGTTTACAAAACAGAAGCGCATAAACAAAGTATCGGACGGCCAGTTCTTATAAGCACCTGCAAACAAAATTCCCCTACACAAAAGGCAAAAACTAGCTTTCCGACGAAATTACAACCAGAGACATAAGTTGTGTGGGCGGGAGTACAGTAATATTAGTTCGACAGCTGTCATCGGAATCTTTAAAAATATATTGAATATACCTATAGACGAAATACTAAATCATGGAATCTGACATTGATATGTTTCTAAATGAATATATTATTTCATGCAAAAGAGAAATTTGGTCTACAGTCTCACCTTAAGAAAATATCCTTATCATATTAATTACTCTGAAATCTGCATTTGGCTACCATCACATCAGCTTTTCATCTCCAAAGTTCTTTATAATACGCGCGATTTAAAAACAAGCGCTCTGAGACACTTGAGACCTGACATCGATGCACCTCCATTAAAATATAACTTCAGTGTGTGCACCGCACAGACGTATGGTCCCTTTCTAGGTATACAAGGTTTTTATTATAGTTAAGTCATATTTTATTTTTGTCGTTTTACAAACACAAGTTGAGTAACGGCAATAACGAAATGCCTACCTTTCTATAACCTGACGAATAATCTAGCGATATTATAGTGAAAATCTCTAACCTTTCATTCCTTTTGCTTGTATTTGAAATGTTTTAAAATTTTGACTTGTTTTTACAGCCATTAGACATCAAGTTCGATTCTGAAAATGGCTTTTGTTAGTACCTTATACTACAAATGTCTTTATATCGTTCACTTCAATGATCGATGATTTTGAATTTCAATCAGTGGAAAAAATGTTCAATTCTGATGAATGGATGGAATTTTTTTCATTCTGTTCGTTAGTATTGATGTTTGTTCCTGTATTCTTCTAGTCAAGAGCACGGATTACTGAAAATGTGCCGCCATCCCTCTGCCTCCCCCTGCCCCGTAAGAGGAACGGCGCCGCGAAGCGAAGGTCACCTTGCCCAGAGGCGACACTTCCAACGGCCAACTGAAAGAAATTTTGACGGTTGGCTTTAAAATATATCAAAGTATTGTTTCATCTACAAACTACTGTCAAAACATTAATAAATGATATATCATTGTATTCCTCCTTTTATGATCTATCCCCATTGCTGGTGAGAAAAATACACAGTCCCGCCAAATATGGATCAATCATCTTTAATTTTTTAAATGGAACCGTGTATTTTTCTTACTAGCAATAGATCGATCATAAAAAGAGGAATGCAATGATCTAACATTTGGTAAAGTTTCGATAGTATTTTGAGTATAAAATTATCCTTTCTGACATGCGATTTTAAATTAAACGTGCAATATTCCCTGTAGCAGCCCTTGCAACTGTCGCATTTGGGGAAGATGGCCTTCGCTGCAGCGGCACTGTTGCGGGGAGAGGGGAGAGGCCGCAAAGAGCACCAGAGCATAGAGTAAAGATGTATCTCTTTAGTCTATGACCAGAGAAACCATGGAAAACTACGATAAGAGCAGCCATCAGAATTTTCTTCCAGACCAAGCGGCTGAATTCGATAGGTTATTTTCACGTCTAGTGTCCAAAATGCGTCAAACTCGAACACTGTGACCTCAGCGTCCGAGTCTACCTACATGGCGTTTGAAAATCTTCATTGATTTGGAAACTCCTGGAAAAAATTACTCTTCGTTATTCTTACAGAAATACTGACATTTAAAATATAGTGATTGCTGTAAAACAACGTCTCTCCTATATTATCTTCAAGAATTCGGAATATCACACATGACAATAGAGTGAAGATATAAAAAATAATTTTAAAAAACTGTGGTTCCATTGTAGAAAATATCCAGACTGATTATTTCTATTGACTTTTTCCTCAAGCTTCCACAGCCTGTATGGCCTCTAGCTTCACACAATAGTTTTTTCTCCTCTCACATTTTTTCATTAAAAATTTGAATGAAGGTGATTTTCGGTTAGGCTGGGCGCAAAAGCTTTCGAAATTCCTAGAAACTAAGACGTACACAACAAATTGATAAATTGGTTAAAATCAGACATTATGTTGTTAATTTAAAACTTAACAACACGTTGAACGTTCGAAGAAAATTAAACTTTTGCTATTTTCAAAAATTTGGAGCTCGTCACTATTCGAAAAAAGGGGTAAAATTTTAAAAAAATTAAACATTCTTACATTTTAACTTAACTACACGCAACTAATAGAATTTAAAAAATTATAAATCTACATTTTGCCGCATTCATATCCTCCAGAACAAGAACCCCAGTGAAACATAACGCTCGTGGGCAGCAATAGTGGCACAACGCAAAAAACACAAATTTTGAGTTAATGCATTCTCCAGCATTGCAGATTGGTCTACCTTCCAGTAGCAACAACAGCATATCTTACAGTACAGTATTCCACCAACAAATGGCAGAAGTGTGAATGCAAGAATGATGCACTTCAATACAGGTTGAAATCTTTAAACTCGTTTATTTCAACACCTGATTTTTTGAGTTGTGCCACAATCGATATGATGGGCTGAACGTTCTGTCACAAGAGGGTCCCCAAATCCGCTGACGAAAATAAAAATCCACGAAACCTTCCTTCTGCGAAAACATGTACGAAGGGAACGCTAGAAACTCATACACATACTGATAAAGATACTCACGCTTCCCCGAATAACAACACTGGTAATCATATAGACGTCATAATGAATTAAAAAGGGGGCAATTATAAATGGCAATATGCTTAATGCGTTATATGCTTAACCTTCAAACAAGGCTCATTTGAGTGACAATTTTGGCAAGGCTGTGTCATATATGACACATATTACATATCTTACGTATTTCCATGGATTAATTGTTTCTAAATATCAGTATGTCCCTTCACATTTAGAAGGCTATATGTCATACCAATAAATAAAAAAAACTATAAAAAAGTTTGCATAAATAAAATTTATTTGCACGAAAAGTAAAAAGTATGTTGTGCCTCGATTTTCTTGTATTGACAGAAAGCACATTTCCATTTCCTTTCTGATGGGCCAGGATCTGTGGATTGTTGAACTTCCTATTTTCCTCAGCATGGTTGTATTTTAGCTTCGAAAGATTTTTGGAAGGGATTTGTTCATTATTCTCTTCTCTAAGCGTGGTTTTGTGAAAGAGAATACTAGGTCTTTCATACCAAAATTACCTCATTTGTCAACGTTTGGTTTTACGGGTAGTTGTTTTTCAAGTTACGAGTAGTTGTTATATCAAATTTTTCCGTCTCTGGATCATTATAACTTGTAGTGCTGGATGATAATAAAATCAAGTTCTTCATGCGATTTGGAGTGTATATAACCAATATTCTGTCAGGCTGAATGACGATCCAACAGGACGCTTTGCATTCAAAAGATGTTGAAAGATTTGAGTTTTATTTATCATTGTCCCTACAATGGTCAGCATCCTTTTTGGTCAGTTCGGCTAATTCGCGAGAGCTGTACCAATTATCTGGCGTCACGTTTCTATTGGTATCAAGAATTGGTTCAATTAGTCAGAAGTTCATTTCGAATTTCTTCTTCCGTTAGAAAACGCGAATTCATAGTCTGCTAAATTTCTAACATAAACATCAAGGCTGTGTCACATATGACACACAGTAACTTAGTCTAACACTACTGATCACTGAGTGAACCGAGAGCGACAAAACTTATACAGAGTGTAGTTGAATAACGGCTAGGAGGGTAATTAAGGGGTAGCTACAACCGACGCAAAATGACGCGCATGCGTGCGAAGAACTGCGGTACGTGACAGATATGACACAGCCTTGTCGTTCAAAGGTTAAAGAACCTCCGCCTTACCTTCCTGGATCGCCATGAAGTCCTACTTATAGTAGTACTTAAGTAGTGGAGCTACAAAAGCCTGCACTTTCTCGCATTTAGCAACGGTATCGTAATGCAATACCTTCATTTCTGTCATCATTAGAACATTTCTAAATCTCATTACAAATCGTAAAACACGTGCTAGAAGTCAATTCTTTTGAAACAAATATATCAACTCAAATTCGACAATTAAAACTGCGATTCATACAGCTATAACATCTACTGCGTGTATCAGGCTGAAAGAAAATTGCAGAGACGGGGGAAAATAGTTGAACTTGAAGCAATTTTTGTCAATCAATTCTGACGCCAAATTCAAATAGAACAAAAACTTTTTTTTTTATTTGATTTTCTATGTGATAACGTTGAAGTACTGTCTCAGTTTTTCCGAGAATGTCTTATAACATTCTATAACATATTTTTTCAGATTTTTAAACAATGTGGACGATAGTGAAAAAAAAATTAAAACCAATTTTATCAGTTTAAAAAATAACGTTGAAGTACTGTCTCAGTTTTTCCGAGAATGTCTTATAACATTCTATAACATATTTTTTCAGATTTTTAAACAATGTGGACGATAGTGAAAAAAAATTAAAACCAATTTTATCAGTTTAAAAAATTGAAATTCACGCCAAAATGTGATTGAATTTTTTTTTCGCCAATGGTTATACAATTTATAATTAAATGATTTAAGTATCTCATTTAACAGCATGATTTTCAAATTTTTGCTGACAAATGTTTGTTTTAATGTGGAAAGTATTTATATTAACGAAATAAAATCATCAAACCCCTTTTGTTTTTAGTTTCAAGTATTGTTCCTAACATAAATCAAATTACTCCGTTTTAGGTATATTAATCATTCTTGTTCATTATATAAATCAAATTACTCAGTTGTAGATTTATTAATCATTGACAACTTCACAATCATAGATACTGTCTTCTTCAATAATTGGGATCACGCTTTCGTCTATAAACAGTCTACTCAAAATTTCGGTAGCTTTAACAATTTTTGCCAAATAACGAGCGTGTGCGAAATAATAAATGATCGCAGCTATGTGGGAGCAGCATCCCAGGGCGCGTCTTCCGCTCGCATATTCACAATAATATCGTTTCACTCCCGACATTCCCATGGTGGCTCCTCCGGTGCACCGATTTTTGCTCGTTCCGGGCAGCACCAGTTTGCGTCACGAACTACGTCACCACAACACGGGCACTTCGGTTGAAAAGCGAGACCAGACGTTGGCCGCCATGTTGCAAGGTTGCAGGGAGAGCGAGAAGTGTTGAGAAACATTTTGAAAGTGACAATTTCGACGGTGACCAACCAAAAATAACACGAAGTAATTGAAGTAAAAGATGCAAAATTTAAAAAAAGTACTTATCTGTTTCTCTTCCAATGTCTTGTAACTGTGATAATTTTGGCATCTAAAATTCCCGCTAATATAATGAAGTAAACTGGTCTGTCTGAAACTCATTCGCTGAAGTCGGTTGCGCTAAAGCAACCCATCTCTTTCCACCATATGGATATTCCGACTGAGTTTGGTACATGTACACGATGTAATATTTTGAGTTCATATGTCGTGATTGAATTTGCGTTTAAATATTGGTAAAAACATTTTTCCAATCACATTTTAGCGCGAATTGCAAATTTTAACACTGATGAAATTGTTTTAACTTTATTTCACTATCGTCCATACTTAAAAATCTGAAAAAGTATGTTACAGAATGTTATAAGACACATTCTAGGGGGGAAACTGAGACAATACTCCAACATTATCACGTCGAAAATCAATTTTGAAAATTCATTTATTAATTTTTCTATTTGAATTTGGCGTCAAAATTGATCGACAAAATACCTTCAAATTTAACTATTTTCTTCCGTCTCTGCATTTTGACTTTCTCGTATAAGTACGTATGTACGCGGTTTAGAGAAAGTTATGTAATGCGCGAAAAAACGACGGAATTTCTACGGAAAAAATTTACTGCTGGGCTATGGTGGCGAAAACGTGCATTCAAATTTACATTTACAGATTTACAGATCTTCGAAAATTTCAAATTTACAATACAATGATGATTAAGCATTTACAGTAATGCTTAACCATTTTCTTAAAAATGGCTACAATTTTTTTTTTTAATGAAAATAGCCATTTAGGAATGAGTTTTACTTTTCTTTAATATTCGTAAAATAATAGTTCGGTTCCACTATAAGGAAACCGAAAAGTTGAGAAAATGGCAGAAAAATGGACTTTAGGTGACGATAGATGGCATCTAGCAAGAGGGTAAGTGCGTAAACCCAATCTACACCAAGGAAATTAGAAAACTTTGCTGCGAGAAAGTCTGTGCTATTCTGTAGTCCCTCTAGTTTATACATGCAATAGAAGCCGAGAAAAAATTAAAATATGAAAAACACGTTTCTCGTATATCTGCAAGAGATTATCCTACGATGAGGATTTTTTCGGGAATCTACGGCGTTTTTCATTATCTTTCATGTGAACATCGCGATCGCTTTGGTTTGGGGGCATTTTACACCACCTTATTCGGCTATTTCCTTTCGAAATATGATAACAATTCATAAACTTGATTGTTTCAAATTACCAGCAGATCCCATTGCCGTAAATTTGTCCTACTCGTATTTATGGTCTTGGACTCTAGTTTCAATTTCGTTACTGTTTTACTAAGTTTATCAATAAAAATTATATCTCAGTATACCGACTTTTCAGGATGCTAGACGTTCACTAATTTTAGAATAGATTCCATTTTGGAAAGAATAACGAACTAACGAACTACAAATGGCACAGTCTTTCTTGTTTTAGTTTTCTCAGTTCTTAGATTTGGGCTAGCTTTTCGGTTTTGCCCCTCCCTCTTCCTAACTGCCATCTATCTATCGCCGTCCAAAGTGCATTTTTCACATTTTCTGAATTCATGGTTCCCTAATGGTAGAATTTCAACATGACTTTAAGACCTTTTTAGAAGAGTAAATCCTTACCTCATTTTGGAAGATAAAAAATTTGGAGCCATTTTTGAGAAAATTTTGAAAACGTTTCAGGAGCTTCATATAGAGTACCCCCCCCCCGAAAAATTTAAGAACGTTATTCAAAATCACAGTCGCAGAGCTTCGAGTGATGCCAAATCAACCGGGGAGTATTCACTTTGGAAAACAACTTACACACAGTTTAGGTGCTAGTGTTGTTCATTTACTGCAGGTGAACGGACGTTTTAGAGAAAGAAAAAACAACACTTTTTCCAATAACAGGAGACCCCAAAACGCATATTTCCGTTGAAATATCAAAATCAATTTTCCGCAGCATTACATAACTTTCTCTATATTATGTATATTACTTCGTATATACGTACGTATACGAAAGTAAAAACATCCCAAACTTCTCCGAAAATTTGGACTTACAATATATTTGAAGATAGTGGTAACATAATTTCCTTATGCAACGTGGTCGGGTCGGTTTGATGATATATTCGTTTCAAACTAATACTCTGCACTCAAGATGTGTGCAATTGTACTCCCTCTACATATATCACATTTGACTCGTCATACACGATTGTAATTGTATTTGTGACTCAATAAAATATTATTATTATTATATTATTATTATTATTATTATTATTATTATTATTATTATTATTATTATTATTATTATTATTAACTAGCACTGGGTTCACCTCGTGCAGCGTGAGTCCAATGTATATGTTCCATCGTAAGCATTGTATTGGTTGCAACACACGTTCCAGATAGTCATGATTGTGAGCCAAACTAAAACCAAACGTTTTTATCATCTATTTTTAAAAACTGTTTTATTAACATCCACAATTAAGAGTTTTCTTAATTGTTCTTAATTCTTACGGAGAAAAAATTAATTTGACTGTTACAATAGTTATTAATTTATTAGCAAAATACCCGGCGTTGTCCTGGCTTTCTTCATATCCAATCATTGTGAAAGAGAAAAAAGATCAATTTTCACGGGGTTTAAGATAATTTTTAACGTAACTGGTGTAAATTTTAATAAAATGGTATAATTTTCCTTTTACAGTACTTAGATATTAGATCGTTTTTACCGTACGCACTACTACTGGACTCTAGCGAATTGTTAGGTTTCAGTTCTGCTGCACCGCTACGGCCTTTGGTGGAATATATTAGGAACAAATATACTCTTAGCGCCAGGCGAAAAATAATGAACCTGAGATATCTGCCAATATATTTAAATTATTTATTTTCCGCACTTATGTTGTATTTACCTTAACCACACTTTGCAAAGATACTGCGTCAATTCTGAAGAAGAGGCTGTAAACATTTCGTATTTATTACTACACTACTTTTTGTGGTATAGATGTCGGTTTCATGTCGTTGAATTCACTTTTATTAGTATACATAATGAAAAACCATAGACTAAACGTTAACAATAATTAACGAAACTCAGTCTAAAGGGTGAACGCCGGAGGTAACTTCAATGTGCCAGCGCTTCCTCAGTTCACCTTTCAATTGAAGGACTCAGTAGAATAAGAGTCTATCCCACATTTTTTGTGAACTTGAGTTATTTGCATTATACAAAACTTCAAATAGTATTCTTTCAGTGTAGCATGTTATTTAAAACCAGTAGGGACTTATATGCAAGAGTACTGAGTTTCAAAGTTTAAAAATGTACTGAGTTATCTAAGGAACGTTCAGGTGGAATCCTCATTATCTCAAAACTATGCTAATGTGGGATAAGCTCTTGTTCTATTGGGCCCTTCAATTGTCGGAGGGCGGGTGCACTACGCCAACGACTACGAGTTGATTGCCTCTTCCTGCGTGCGAAATGCGAGAAAAGGTTTAGGAACTACCAGGGCATCCGCTCAACGAAAGCGTTCGTTTCGTGCGAACACATCAGTTGTATCATATTTTGCCTCGTACAAAATTGTGATTATGGACTTCCAACTTCACTAACAAAACATCCAAAACGTATAAATATCAAGATCAAAACATCGATGTTAAAAAACATCGCCGTTAATAAATCGATGTTTACAACATCGTCCTTTCCAAAAAAAAGAATTACTGTATCGAAAACATCGACATCGATGTCGTATCATAGGCTGTTAGGTATCATCTCTTATATTATTTCAGTAGTATACACAAATACATACCTTTGGCGGCTCTCACACGCAACCAACCTTTATAAACGAGGTCTATAAAGAAAGACTATTTCACGGAGACGTGACGAACTGCACTTTGACTAAATATGAAGGATTTGTTTTAAAACGCATCTAAATATTCATATCAAAAGCAAACCTGCAACACACGGCCGCATTTTTAATCTATATCGTGAAATAACTCCTGCACGAAGCTGATTGATTGTTAGTGATTCTGGGCGTGTCAACTACTATGGCCATGAGTTCCGTAAGTGTAGTAAGTGCGTTTTTTTGCTTGGAAGGTGGCAGTGGTCTTCCCCCGCTGGATGGCCAGATCCGGCGCCAACCAGGTATCTCCCACCAGCGGGGCACCGCCTCAGCCAGAACAAGTTCTGAGTCCCCGATCGGTCTCCCGGCATGGGTGGTAGTATAGTGCATGTTAGTGTAGGTGTGCGTGTAAGGGGTGAGGATAGGACAAGGAAGAGGATAGAAAAAGCGCGCGCGGTCCGTGGCCCGTTTTTAGGGTACTGCTCCGACATTCGCCTGGTGCTTCTCGGAGAAACCACGGAAAACTACCGATCAGAGCAGCCGGCCGCTAGAAGTCTCCTCCAGACAGGGAGTGAATTCGACCTAGCTGACAAGCTAGTGTCGAAAATCCTGCCGCCGTCGCGACTCGAACCTAGGACATACCAGTCAGAGGCGCTGCAGTGACGTCAGTTGATTGAGCCACCGCTCCCGGTCCTACATGAAGCGTTTTAGGGTCTTAAACATTAAAATTTTGAGGTCGAAAGCCTCAAAGAAATCTTCCTCGCACTCTTCTACATGAAGAGATGTTCCTGAGCATTCTATTGCATTTTTACTGATTCCACACTTCTCGATTCTACCCCACTTGTACAGAGCCTGTAGAACATGCAACTGTATGTGAAATTAAACAAATTATTTGATATTCTACGCGAATGAATTACATGAGTGTACCTCTCTACCCGGTAATAACGTTAAATAAGAATAGTTAGTATTGACAAGATGTATTATATTTTTATCAATTACAAGGGGACACACAGAACAAGTGACGGACAATAAGAGGGTCTTGAAGAAAAAGATATATTACAGGCATAATACGGAAATAGAATAATAGGGAAGAGAGAGGGGTTTAACATGTGAGAGTTCTCGCACGGTTACGCTAGTCACCTTTTAGCCTGAGGTCTCTTCGTTAATGCCTGGCCTGTCAACTCCACGAGCACTCACCACATGGTTGCGTTCATGACGCGCTGACTGCAACTAACTGGGATCAGCGGAGCTGCCGGCCTCTCCCCCTGCTGCCTAGAATCCACGAGCAACTACAAGAAGTGCTACGTCTTCCCTTCGAGTGCTTTGCAAGATGCTCTTACTAGCTTCAGAAACATTTGGCGGACTGCAACGACCTGGGTATTGTGTAACAATGAATGGCCAACCGTGGTGGAATATCGAGACTTAATTCACCATATGAATTCGCGTAACGTGAAAACGCACTGACTTGCGATCTGTGCACACCGTAGTGCAGTTTACTTCCGCCAATGGCCCTTTGTATCTTTCTAGCTCTGCTAAGGGGCATCGTAGGGGATGATCGGGAAGAAGGCATGTTATCGTGTGAAATTTCTATTTCTTGTAGACTAATTTATTACCAAAGGTGGAGGTAAATACAGATACGGTGTACGAAACATGTATTAAAACTTTTTCATATCAATCTTTACGTTTGTTTCTTCTTCAACATGCGTGCCTATTCACTGAAGTTTGATTTGTTTGCAGCTTTTTTTATTGCAAATACACTCACAGCTGCAGTGTTAATTGAATTTCTTACAATAAGAAATAAAAAGACTAATATTATTTCATTAACAGCTTGTGATTTATTATTCTCGCAACTATCCGTCCGTCTCCACGCACGTCTGTCAGACGATCAAACCGTCTGACACAGACGTGCGTGATGACTCCGTCGCTCCGCCAGTCCGTCCGACACTCCGTCAGCCCGTACCGGGAGCGGTAGCTCAGTGTATCAACTGATGTCACTGCAGAGCCTCTGACCAGGAGGTCCTAGGTTCGAGTCCTGACGGCGGCAGGATTTTCGACACTAGCTTTTCGGCCAGGTCGAATTCCGTCGCTGTGTGGAGGAGAATTCTAGCGGCCGGCTGCTCTGATCGGCAGTTTTCCGTGGTTTCTCCGATCAACACCAGGCGAATGCCGGAGCAGTAACCTAACGGACTACGGAGCGCGCGCGATCTTTCCTTCCTCTGCCTTGTCCTATCCTCTCCCTTTACACACACACTAACCCGTTGGTGGGAGAGTCCTGGTTAGGGGGAAACCCCACTAACCGACGGTAGGTCGGCGCCGGATCTCGCCATCCAGCGGGGGAAGATCGCCGCCATCTCCCGAGAAAAAAAGCATGTACTACACTAACGGGACTAATGTCCAAAGCAGCTGACGTGCCAGGAAACACGAAAAAATCAATCAATAAATCCGCCTATCTCATAGTCCATCCGCCAGCGCGCCTGCCGTCGGTGCGCCTCGGTCCGCGTGGCCCTCAGTTGGGTTCTTGGCTTCGCCGTGGCAGCGGGAAGGGGCTAACGCCAGGGTGTCAAAGAATTCCCAGCCCTTTTTAAGAAAATTTTGAAAATGTCCTTAAGACTTAATGTAAAATATACACCAAAATCAAAATATCCGTTTCAAAATCAGCGTGCCGCGACATCAACCGATCGATAGGATGATATCAATGTTTGTTTGTTAATACATTTATTTTAAATTGTATCAACGATAAAGTTATTTGCGACTTCAGTAAGTTACAAAAAGTGAGACAATAAGAAAAGTAATATCAATGTTGGAGAAAGTCCTGTGCACATATTTAGCGCACGTATTTTTTCACTGACTGACGGACGTTTTGCCGAATACATTTTCAAGGACCCAAAAGCTGGCTCATCGTGTTCGAGAATGTTATTTACTACATCAAGATGAAAGAAATATTAATTTTTTCGTGAGACACAAAAAATGAGTCTGTCGAAAAATCGGCGTCGAAAACTCGGCAATTTTTCATGCAGCATAACCATTCTTTTTCTAGAACATCGAGAAATTAATAAGTGGTTCAACGATAGCACATGTTTTCGCATTATTTGTAAAGGTTACGTAATATTATAATACTAGTTGAACCCGCAAAAGTAGTTCCAACCCGTAATATATTTACCCACGCAGGGATTCGAATGCAAGTTTATGAGTTTGATTGATTGTTAGTGATTCCGGGCACGTCAACTATCGAGGTCATTAGTTCCGTAGTGCAGTGCATGCTTTATCGGAAATTTTTTAACTCTAGCAATTTTCGAAAAGTGAGGGTTTTCAATGAACATTAGACCTGCACTATTCGTCACACTATCCAACAACAAATTTTAATCAAGAACAATGTAGCTTTTTAAATTATGAAAATGTCACAGGGGCTTCATGTGAAGTACCCTCCAAACTTAAAATATCGGTTTCCAATTCAAGGGGCCGCAACATCAGCCAGATCGATTTAGGAATATCAATTTTGGAGAAAATCAGCAGAACGGTTTAACCGGTGGCGTTGTTCACGGACGGACGGACGGACGGACGTTTTGCCGTCATTCTATTTTTCAGTATGAAGGACCCACAAAACATGGATTCTGGTTACATCAAGTGTTAGAGAATTCCCCCCCCCCCTAAATTTAGCAACTAGCTTTATCCACTTTTTCATTACTAGAGCCCTGTATTAAAGAGTTTTTTCTGCCGAAAATTCCCACAACATTGTATAACTTTGATTCTATTCCGTAGCGAGAAATAAAAATCGTGTGTGGTTTAGGTGCTACGGTTGATCAAAGACGTTTTCCCGTAAACCAATATTTACTTTGCATCATTCCCCTTGCGCAGTACAGAGAAAGCCCGTATAGTAAGGCTGCGGGAAATAACGGCGATTTTTCTACAGAAAAAACTTATTTCCGGGCCCTGACAGCAAAAACTGTTTTTTTAAGGTCGCATCAACACCTAGGTCATTAGCGAGCACTATTGGAGTTATCGGTATGGTAACTATGAAGATGAAACGATATGGTGATAAGGGGTGAAAGGACAAACACAACATGCCTGAGGCAGGACTCGAACCCGCGACCCCTCGGTCCGAGATCGCTACGACACTACTGCCTTAGCGATCTCGGCCACCGGATCGGTGGATAAATCTTGTTCCTATCAGTAGTAAATTACTTCCTTTAACACGTGTAGTCAGAATCCACGTTCGGTGGATCCTTGTTACTGAAACATCGATCGACGGCAAATGTCTCCGTCCGTCCTGTTAACAACGCCAGCGGCTGAACCGTAAGTAAGGACGTTTACAAAAATTGATTTACTTCTTTACAACTAACGTAATTTACTACTTTATAGCAAGTAATTTACTATTGCATAGGAACAAGATTTATGTACTTTTTCGTTTCCAGAGCCCGGGAATAAGCTTTTTTGTTGGTTTTTTTTTTTCTGGAGAAAAATCGCCTTTTTCCCGCAGCATTACATTATCTCTACACTGCGTAAGCAGCATGCGCGAACGTAAACACGTCAGAACTACAGGGTCACGTCAGAACTACAGGGTAAATTGCACTATTTATTCACGTTTTGTAGAGCTCCGAAATTTTTTAAATATTGTGTTTCGGGAACAAAGCGGAACCTACAAAATTCCCCATCGCTCGCCAATTCATTCGGAACTGCTTCCAACGCAAGCCTCTTGCCAGAAAATGCTTCGCTGGCGGTAATTCGATACTCGCTATCTGACACGGCAGATATAGAGCGTGATGCAAGAAATACTTCATGAGTCAATGTTCGGAGGCGATGTCTCAGTGTTTTCTTCACGAATCATTCCATCTCGTATTTCATTCGTTTACCATGCAGGGTGAAAAATCACTGCTAGACTTCCGGTATTTGAAGAACTGATTAACAAATGTATTACGAAATGGACTACTATAAAATCAAATTGGCATTGTCATTAGATGTATTATTCCCATACAGGGATTTATTGATTGCAATAACTTTTATAATATACACTACTTTAAATTCATTTTGAATGAAGAGAAATTGAGATACAGTATAAAACTTTTAAATAATTTTGAAAATTAGCAAGAAGTGGTAGAAGTATAAAATAAATAGTTCTTTGAGCTTGTGGAGCACTAATTAGTTTCTTAATGTTTTCAGCGAAAATTCACACTGAAAGATGCTCCATTTATTTTATTTCTTGTCTGGAAAGTTGTATACAATACGACTTTCTTCGTACTTTTTGACTTCGACCATTCGACTTCGTACTTTTTGCCGCTGTTAGCGTAAATTGTGGTCTAGTATGATCAAATTCCAAGACTGGTCGAGTGACAAATATTTCCTTGGGTCGTTCCAATTTTCCATTTTATTTATTTAATTATGTTATTATTTATGTTTAGAAAAACACTGGTTTCGCAGGCTGGAATTTCTACAGATATCTATTTTATTATAAATCCACTTTTTCTAAGACAAAATGGATGGGAATACATACAAATTAAAAACTCCAAGACAGTAACTCAATTATATAATATTGCAATTTTCATTTACATTATTTTACCAAAACGAAGTTTGGGGAATTGTTCCCATCTTGTTTACACAAATATAAAATATGCGTTTATTTTCGTATAAATTATCAAGAACATCAGGTTGTCCATGCTATGTTTCATGAAAAATTCTAGATACCATCAAGCGAACTACATTCTAGAAACCATTACAATTACACTGGTCGACATTTTGTTAAATGGCTAACTCTAGCTGTTTGTTACTCTAGCTGTACTTCGCTGCGCAAAAGCCGAATACTAGTGGTGACCCAGAATGGCACAGACTTTCTCGTGCTAGTTTTCAAATGTCTTTGGTCTGGGGTAGCTTTTCGGGGTTGTCCCATCCTCTCGCCAGCTGTCATCTATCGCCGGACAAAGTAATTTTTTTTTTTTTTAAATATTTACAATTTTTCGGTTTCCTAATGGTGGGTGCGAAATATTACTTTTAGAACACAAAAGTAATACACAGTAGAATATAAAAGAGTACAACCTAATCCTATGTTTTCTTTGAAAAAAAAACGGAACCAATTTTAAGGAAAAATCGTTTTAAGCTCTAAAATTCGAAATTAGAAGTACTTTTTCACAGAAATCTACTGAGTTTTCGAAAACCTTCATTGGAAGTTTTGTGAAGCACTTTCACTCACAAATATAATAATTTATACAAATCGCTGGAAATGTGCATGTTACCGGCATGAGACATATTTGAAAAATTCACATGTATGTAATTAGTATTGTTATGCTTATTGTTCTGCTGAGCCTATCAATGACGTGAGAGGATACTCAAAAAAATTAATTCTTGTAATTTTTTAAAAAGCAAAGGAATAAAGCAAAATGACGTTTAAGCCATCTAATAGAGTACATTTAGCACTATCCCTGCCAAAAGTTTAAAAAAAATTGGAGCCGTTGTTGAGAAAATCTTGTTTTTGTTATTTTTACTTCCCCGTATACGCACTACCGGGTGATCAGTTTAAAACGCAATCCTGCTGTTCGAGGGCCTGAGAGAAAAGGGAAAGAATTGCGACATTTCTTCTGGAGCAGCTCCTTTGACTACATTTCTGCAACAGTCATTTTACTCACCACCCCCTTCCTTTCACCCGCGCCCTTCCTGTGGTCTGGGTCATATCTGCTCAAAGCAAAGCAGGTTGCGTCTTAATTTACTGTTTTGAAGTTAACTTACGATGCAGCTCAGCGTACAGGAGCGCAGATTTGTGGGGGAGGATTATTTACTAACGTAATTTTTCAGAGTGCCACACAGCTTCCAGATAAAAATTTTCACATGAGTCTATTCGGAACAAGGGTACCATATTGCGATTAGTGAAATTCTATCGCTAGACAGTGAGCGTGTTTGATCGGGATCACAGTTGCCAAAATATAGTGCTCACGCAGCGAAAATTAAAATTCGGGATATTCTTTCAATTTCCCCGAAAACATTACTTAGAAAGTTTCAGGGAAAATGTACAGAAGTGCGCTCTGTGCCACAAAAAAATTGAAATTGCGGACTCAAACAGCAGACATCGCAGGAGCTTAAGGTTATTGATCGGACTGCTTGCATGAAATGCTATAATTGGCTACGAGTTGTTAGCGAAAGTCTTAAGGCACTTGATAAAGTGATGTTTTTTTTTGTTTTGTTTTTTTTAGCGATGAGGCTTCGTTTCGTGTGGATGGCTGTGTTAACCAGCAAAACAGTAGATTCTGGAGCACTGAGAGACCTCAGGAAACTGTAGAAAGACCATTGCATTAAAAAATGAGAGTATGGCGTACCACACCTCGACGTAGAATAACTGGTCCGTTGTTTTTCAAAGAAATTGTAAAGGCGGATACGTATCAGAATACACTGAGAAATTTTGTATCCCTTCTTGAAACGGATGAGTGAAATTGGTTTCAGCTGGATGGGGGCGACATCACATACTGCCAAGTCGACCAACACAATTTCTGGAAGAGGTTTTTGGAATAGAATAATTTCACACGATTTGTGGCCCGCCCCCTCATTCGCCTGATTTGTCCTCGCCAGATTTTATCCTTAGGGTTGCCTCAATAATAAAGTTTATGCGAAAAAGCTTGTAATATCAAAGAGCTGCAAAGAAACATCGAGAAAGCGATTCGCATGATTGACAAAGAAACTTTACATCGGGTTACAGCAAATGTTCTCACGCGAGTTAATGCTTGTTTGTGAGCAAATGGAGGGTATTTTGAACATTTTTTTATGAGGTTCGTTTGTTTCCGACACCAATTCTTCATTATAAATCATTTCATTTTCTTCTTTACTGATTACTAAACGAGCTTTCTTATTTTTGTTTGCAAGGAATTTACAAAACTTTTATCATTAAGGTAGAGATAAATGGGATGAAGTGCAAAACTGTGATGTGACCAACCAATGACTATCATTCACTGACAATTTAACCAGTGATTATTATGCACTGACTACTGTACCCGCTTTTTCAAAACTTTATTTTAAAGTAATATTATTTCAATAATAATAATAATAATAATAATAATAATAATAATAATAATAATAACCACAAACTTTTATTCCGCGAATATAAAATTAATGATGTTTTATAATTTATTTAAAACAAGAAGAAAGTGTTCATTTTTGGAGCATATTTGTTGAGAAACTAAAACAAGCAGTTTGATATTAAATCTACCTGGATGTATATTATACATGGCAAGTTCATTTCAACAATTTACGAAAAAGTCAGTTCTTATCGACACAACTTTCTTTCGACGCCAAACAAGCAGGTGCGTGCCTTTCTCTTTGAACTCGTGGCCACGACTGTCATTTGTTCTCCTCGTTTGGGCGGTATTAGGGGAGAGAAGATTAGGCACACTTCCCGACAGTTCACCTGCATGACCGCCAGCCGCTATCCAACACGCTCAAATACAGTTGCCAGTGCAATTCGCTCAGCCTGGTGTAGGTTGCGTTTTAAACTGATCACCAGGTATATATGGAGTACAGTCGGCTCCGGTTGTAGTGCACCCTTGGGTATTGTATTTATGAATAGATATGCTTTAAATAATGTCACAAAGTTTCCCGAAAACTCAAGTCTTCTGTTAAAACGCTCACGCTCAAAATTCCGCATTTTCAGAAACGCTCAAAAGCTGTTTTCTCAAAAATGGCTCCAAATTTTTTCCTCAAACTTTTCCAACGTGTAGTGCTAATTGTTTAAAACTGCTTAAAACGACATTAAGTTCAATTTTTTTTAAATATTTCTCACGCCTTTAACATGCACATTTCCAACGATTTGTAAACACTATTGCATTTGTGAGAAAGTGCCTCAAATGACCTTACATGAAGTTTTTCGAAAACTCAAAAATTTTCTGGGAGCTTCAAATTTCGCATTTATAGGAACGCTTAAACGCTATTTTCTTAAGAATGGCTCCAAATTTTGCAATGAAAATTACCAATTAGGATGAGATTTTAATCTTCTTAAATATAATCAAAGTAATTTTAAGATTAGAAAGTACAATTGTTTGAAATTTTCCTAGACAGCAGCTGGCACGAGTATGTGGTAAATCCGAATAGATAGCCCAGATAAAAAAAAAAAACAAATACGAGAAAGCCTATCATTCTGAAGCACTACTAGTTCTTTCTTTTGTTCGCCTACGTTCTCAAACAGTCTGCTGTTTGTTGCACGGAAGTTGCTGCACTAGCCACAATTATAATTGTAGGAAAACGCCGAAAAGAATTTTGAATTTTTGCAATTTTTGAAAAATTAGGTTTTCCGACCAACATGAGACCTACACCATTCTCTTAAACGTCTTTCCCACTAACCAACAACAAAATTTAATCAAAACTATAGCGCTCTTTTTTTAATTTTTGAGAAATGTTCTAGGGGTTCATGTAAAGGACCTTCCAAAATTAAAATATCGGTTTCAAATTCAAGGGGTCGCGACATCAGCCAGATCGATTGGGGAATATCAATTTTGGAGAAAATCGGCTAAACGGTTTACCTGCAAGCGTTGTTCACAGACAGACGGACGTTTGGCCGTCAATCGATTTTTCAGTATCAAGGACCCACAGAACATGGATTCTGGCTACACCACGTGTTAGAGGATTTTCCCCCTAAATTTAGCAACTGCAATCATCCACTTTTTCGTTGGCGGGGCCATGTAAAATGAGTTTTTCGACCGAACTTTCGGCGTTTTTTCGCGCATTACAAAATTTTCTCGAGAAAGAAAAAAAGGTTTGAATTCCGCATTAAAAATAGACAACAAAAAGTTAAGACGATAAAACGAACACGCAATATTTATAACAAATGTAGAACTGGCTGTAAAGGAGCCAAGAAACCTATACATCAATATTATCCTTATCTTTCAAATAAAATTATATTTTCCACTATCAAAAAAACAACTTAAGAGCACGGAATCATCATCTCTGAGTAACTTCCGTAAGGAGTTGTCCATATCATGTCTTCGTCTACTGCCAACAAATTTCGGGCAATGCAGGAGGGCGTGTTCCACAGCAAGAACCGCCCTGCCGAGGGGAGGGGATTCACCTCGAATGAGGAAACCATGCGGAAAGTGGCAGTGTCCGGTACGAAGACGGGTTAAAATGACTTCCTCACGCCTGGAAGATCGAGGTGAGGAACGCCAGGGATTAACAGACTCCTTTATCACACTTAATTTAAAAGTGGTATCGTGCTACTGTTTGCCATGCTCTAACGATGGATCGTTTCAAAAAAAGCCTTAACATCGGACGATGGTACAGAAGGAATGAGTCAATATGAGTCTTCCGCGTCGCCAATTTCGCCGCCTGGTCAGCCATTCCCTGTTATTCCCACATGGTCTGGGACCCGACTGAGTACCAGAGGGCGAGACAAAAGACGATGTTGAACTGATTTCGTCAAGTAGTCAGGAAGAACGGGAGACAGCTTGAAGAGAGCTGACAGAATAAGAACAGAGAACTATTCTCCGCAACGTCGCTGACTCCAAGTATTTCAGGACTTCGAGAATTGCAAACATTTCGGCAATGAGTACACTGCACTGAGAATGAAGACGATATGATTTAGTGACCCTGATACAATGAAAAATGCATGCCATATGTCATTATACGAAGAACCATCTGGGTACAAGAATATATGACCTGGATAGGCTACCCTCATTCTCTGAAACTGCATCTGTAAACAAGAGGACTAGTAGTTTGAGAAGTTTGGAGAGCCTGAGGTGAATATTGGGGCGGAGGAATTTCCAAAGGGGATGAGGTCTCTTGGGGAGTTTTCACAGGGATGGGAAGACCGACGTTAAGGTCCTGCAAAAGATTTCGCAATCGAATACCTGGAGGGCAAGGAAACGATGTTCGAAGAATATATGAGTGTTCATGTTCAAGATCGATAATTATTCGGCGAAAATAATGGTTAAAGAGCCCTGACACTTTAGCACCATAAGACGCTAATGGAATATCCTGCCTTCTTTCTAGGAATGTCTCCCCGGCCTCGATGGCTAGAAGGCACTCAATTCGTCAGGTGTAATACGCACCTGTTGAGAGGCGGATACCAGCATGGTGTATGAGTTGATGGGTCGGAGATTGGAGGGAGCAGCAGATTCGTAAATTACACTACCGTAATCCAAAACGGGGCTGATGAGTGCTCTATGTAGCCGCAATTGGGTAATGCGGTCAGCTCCCCATGAAGTACCGATCAGCATACGAAGAAGATTAAGAGGGGAGACACATCAGGTTTGGAGTCTACAGATAAGAGCACGCCATGTGAAGGACTTGTCAATCGTGAGCCCCAGGAACCTGGCAAATTTGGCGAATGGAAGCTTATTTCTCCAAAGTATGGGACCGGATTGCTATCCAGCAGAAATGCACACCAGTAGATTTAGTAGAAGAAAAGTTAAACCCTGTTGACATGCTCCATCCTTGGAGCTCGTTGAACACCAGTTGAAGTTGCCTCTGGATCACACTAATGCTGCTGGACGAATAAGAGATGGCAAAACCATCCAGAAACAACGACGCGTTTATAGGTTCACGCACAGTCGAAGCTATACCATTTATGGCGATGGCAAACGGAATGACAATCAGAACCGATCCTTGAGGAATACCATTTTCTAGTGGGTGACTGCTAGAAAGCCCGTCGCCAACGCGAACTCGGAAGGATCTATTCGAAAGGACGTTTTGGAACAATAGAGGATGTCATGTCAGTTTTTTAAATACACCGTCTCGTACCTTGTTTTGCTATTAATAAAAATACATTTAAATTGCACCTGTAAGATATGTGTAAACAAAACGCATGAAATCTATTTAAAAATAAAATATTTGTTCATCTACGCCACTTTCATAAGATACCAACAAAATTTGGCTTTTGTGGGTTTTTACCTTCTGTATTCGAAGATTGACGTTTTATTCTCGTGTCTGGTAGTCGCGCTCAATTACGAGATCTTAGTGGATGTTTTGAAAACAAGTCATCCTCATATTTCCTATTGCGCATCAGACATCGAAAGGAATTATTTTAACCCCATACGTTATCGCAAGTTTACAAGTATCCAATTATTGAAGTA
Organism: Teleogryllus occipitalis; assembly: GCA_011170035.1. Taxonomy (NCBI): domain Eukaryota; kingdom Metazoa; phylum Arthropoda; class Insecta; order Orthoptera; family Gryllidae; genus Teleogryllus; species Teleogryllus occipitalis. Next base: position 88,358 of record BLKR01001133.1, on the reverse strand, counting down.
GCAAATTCTGAGCACGAATGTGCGTATTCCATTTTAACTTGTTCTTACTTCATATGAAGCATACTCATAAAATTGTGTTGTAACATAACCGGAGTGACAATGTGGAATTTAGTATAGGATTTGTTTATTTCAAACACTAAATATGTTATCTTTTGAACTTCGCGTGATAGAAACTTTTTCGAAATCAGCGTGATGGTTTTGTTTGAAATCACCAAATTTCATCCTGGAGGAGTTTTTTTTTGTTCCCTAGTGTAATTTGGCCACTAGATGTTGCCTCAAGACAAACGAAGGCGAGATTATTGTTGTCAACGCAACGAGGTGGTCCAAGGTCGGCTGTTTTTTTCTAAACCCACTTTGGATTGGCGTCAACAGATTTTTACACTCCAGGGTCCAGACCAAATGTTGATTCACCTTGCGTTCCAGAACTTTACAAACACAGCTTGTAAGAGAAATGAGTCGATAGCTTGATGGCAAAGATCGATCTTTCCCTTCCTTAGGAACTGGTATGAAGGCTTCTCGCCATATAGCAGGGATGGCGTGCTCTTCCAAGATACGGTTGTAGAGCCCGAACAGAAATGGCATGGCAGTTTCAGGAAGATGTAGCATTATGTTATGGATTTCATCTGGACATGCAGCAGTTCTTTTGCGAGAAACAACTGCAAAGCGCATTTCGCACACGCATAATGGGGTACTATAATCCTCATGTACACTGCGCGAAAAATCCGAAGAGAAGTTTTCCATTTTTCCTTTTCGCAAAAGAAAATCTGGAGCAAAGTTCAAAGTTCGCTGAACTCGATATGTTTTCGTAATGAGCGGCAAGTTCCTCGAGATGTAGTCATCTCACCGTTCTTAAGGAGACCGACACTGAATTTGGGAAGGAATATCCCTTGATTTGCCGTACCTTCCTCCACACCAGACTTGGTGGCGAATGGCAATTGAGAGAGGAGACGTGGGCTCTTCACGATGATTTTTTTTCTCTAATGATTTTCCTCGCCTCCGCTGTGCATCGCTTGTAATCATTTAGGTTATCCACGGATGGACAGTTTCGGTCGCGCCAACGCCTTCTTTACAGGCACTGACCGCCCTTGAGCTGTCAGATTTCCACGACGGAACGAAGAGGTGTTTACCAGTCAACTTGGGGATTGCAATATCCGCGGCTCGTAGTACAGCACTGTTACAATGTGCTGCCATTTCGTCAGCCCAATCAAAGTACCTCTGATAGACTGATACTCGCTTGAAATTTCGGCCAGTCAGTACTTGTACACCAGATTGAGGGGGTCGAGCCCACCCATGAACAAGTTCACCAATGAGGATGATAGTGAGGTAATTGGCGTTTCCAAACAGGTGGCGTAAAATACACAATTGGAGAACGGTTGCTAGTGATGGGCTACAGAGAGCTATGATCGATACACTTACTCGAGTTTGTGGCGACGGCGAAATGTATTGGTTCACCTGTGATCAGAATTACCAAATTTGAGGCGTCTATAACTCATTCCAATACGTCGCCTCTCAGGCAAGAGCGGGATGAGCCCCAAAGAGGACTGTGGGCATTTACATCACCGACTATTAATAGGGTGGGTAATTATGAGGGTAGTTGGTATACCAAAGCCAAGAGTTCGTCGACGGATACACTGTATTGGAGGGATGCATTTGTTACAGACAGTAAGCGTGGGGGACGGGAGATACACCTGCACGCGCACACGCGCGCACACACGCGCGCACACACGCGCGCACACACACGCACACTCACACACACGCACGCAAGCGCACACACGCACGCAAGCGCACACACGCACGCACACGCACGCACTCGCGCACACACGCACGCACACGCACGCGCACACACACGCTCACACAAGTTTCCTCCAGTCCAGAGCAATACGGGGCAGAGGAGGGCTTATTTGGAATTGTCAACTAAAGGAAAACCACCTTAACAAATATTCTAAACCTTGCATTCAGGGGACACCAAGGTGAATGCACATCGATTTCAGCGAGAACAAAGAGCGTATTAATTTTACAGAGGAAAATTGCAAGAGCAAGGCGACAAACGAAACTTAATTTTACCTATTATACATTACACAGCACTGTATTTGACGAATATTTATTGCACTCACTTCTACCTAATCATTACAACAGAATAACATTAACCTCGAGAGGTTTGATGTAACACACTGAAAATACGTTCCGACCCTTTTGAGGGCAGCTCTCTATATACGACATACCCTTCTCAGTGCTGGCGATTACACAAGTGCACAAATCGCACGTCACAAGTGCATTTGCACGTCAAATCGCACAAATAGGACCAAAATTTGACCTTCGTATTTTTAATTATCTTCTAATTTTTTCTACTTATTATACGGATACAATAAGTGAACACGTTTATTTTTATTTTTTAAACTTTATTATTTTCGGAAATATCGCTTGATGAAACTTGCTTAAAAATTACGCACATCACTAACTTAAAAATATCACGTATTTGAATACACTAATTATAGAAACTCCGTTTAAATTCCGTTCGAAACGTAAAAACATGCTTATTTTTTGAGATTTTCCAAAATATTTAATTTCCTAAATTTTCAATCTTTTGAAAAAAATTAAATTTTGAAAATTGAATATTTTTGTGAACTCTATGAACTAATTTTTAAAAAATGAATAAACGCACTAGAGTATAGTTGACAGCTCTAGAAAAAATCAAAGTGGGATCTCAGTAACTTTAAGAAATATTAATTTTTACGAATCAGTGTGCAGTAATTGCAGCAACACGCGTTTCTTGCGTTACTGGCGATGGTTTTCTTTGGATGAAGCAGTAATTTAAGTACTTCTTGAGGTGGTACAACTTAATGATTGTGTTTGGTTACTAAATGACGGATTCTTCACGTTATAACTGATATTTGAAATTTTCTGATCCCTCATTACTCCCTTCAAATATTTGTACTCGCTTTCCTTAGAATTCTTTTCGACATAATGCACAGTTCTAATGCCTTGCCGAATTTACTTTCAGGTCTGGACAAAATTCCATTTTCTTCATCCAACTTTTTAGCCATGTTTGGTTGCTGTGAAACGTCGTTCAATTTTATTGTATCTCCAACTTTCAAAAATTGTTAAAATTTGAATTTTCAATGTCTTGAGATCTGTTGAGTAAAAGGAATCGATAAGTTTCTTAATGTCTTTCTTGTCTGATTTTTCAATTAACGGCGAAGGATCATTCGTGTGAAAAAAATTATCTGCGATAGCACTTTGTATTGTCTGAAAGTTCCCATGGGAATACATTTTACTAATTTTCTTTTCTTCACGGGGGTATCTCCTATACCAATTAAACTCTTGTTTATCTTCTCAACTTTCATTTCGCAGACACGAACTATCTGAAGAGCTTAAATTGTCATTTCCAGGATTTCCGCTGTTTTCACTATATTCAATGGACTTTCCGCTACTTTAATTAAAGCCACTGATCTCGACACTCTCTTCACTAACAAAGATTGATTTTTTCGTGTTTCCGAGCGCGTCCACTGCTTTGGTCATTATTCCCGTTAGTGTAGTGCATGCTTTTTCTCGGGAGATGGCGGTGATCTTCCCCCGCTGGACGGCGAGATCCGGCGCCGACCTACCGTCGGCTAGTGGGGTTTCCCCCTAACCAGGACTCTCCCACTAGCGGGGCACCGCCCCGCCGGGACAGGCTCTAAGCTCGCGACCGGTCTCCCGGAATATGTGGGTGTGTAGTGCATGTTAGTGTAAGTGTATGTGTAAGGGGAGAGGATAGGACAAGGAAGAGGAAGGAAAGATCGCGCGCGGTCCGTGGCCCGTTTGTTAGGGTACTGCTCCGGCATTCGCCTGGTGTTGATCGAAGAAACCACGGAAAACTACCGATCAGAGCAGCCGGCCGCTAGAATTCTCCTCCAGACAGCGACTGAATTCGACCTAGCTGAAAAGCTAGTGTCGATTGATTGGTTGGGTTTAGGGCGCTTCAACGGCCAAGGTCATTTGCGCCCGTGTCAAATTATTTTAAGACCAGTGCATAACAACGCAGTTCCAAGTTAATAAAGAAAAATTAAAATCTTTAATAGAAAGCAAAGTAAAACTGAGAAGGGACGTATCCTAATAAAAAGGTTTGGCAGAAAATTGCCAGATAGTTTTTTTTTTGTTTAAAATCTCGGGCTAAAAGCCAATAATTGGTATTATCATCTTCTCTCAGATAAGGCTGTACAAGCCAGTCTCTCGCAAAAAACCAAAAAGCTTGCAGAGAGAGGATTCGTCATTACTAAGAATCTCCGCAAGGGAGCTAGCAAGGTCATGCCTTCGACGGCTCTCTCTCATCTTAACACAGTGTAAGAGAACATGCTCCACGGTAAGATCTATTTTGAAGTATTCGCATATAGGGGGTGGGTCCCCGTGGAGGAGATAACCGTGGGAGAAATGGCAGTGACCGATTCGGAGGCGTGTTAAAATGATCTCCTCTCGCCGAGCATCACGAGATGAGGAAGACCAAGGATTTATGGAATCCTTGATTCTCGTGAGCTAATAATCTGAGTTATGCCACTCTGCCATTCACTGCGGATAGAGCGTTTTATAAACAGCTTAGTGTCTTCCGTGGGGACTGTGAAGATGTCTAAATCTCTTTTCCTCAAAGCGGACTTTGCTGCCTGGTCAGCTATTTCATTTCCTCTTATTCCCACGTGTCCAGGGACCCAACAAAAGACTAAAATACAGTGGCGGACCAAGAGATGGTGGATTTGCTGTTGGATGGTCATTGTCAGTGGGTCACAAGACGAGAAGGAGGAGATGGATTCAAGAGAGCTTTTTGAATCACTGCAGATCACTACTTTCTTTAGTGACATCGATCCAGCATATTTAAGTGCCTCCAAGAGCGCATACTTCTCTGCGGTATAGACGCTGCACGAAGAGTCTAGTCGAAAACCTTGCGTGGATCTACTGCAGTAGTAGGCACATCCGACTTTGCCCTTTTGGAAGGAGATATCGGTGTAAATAAAGAAATGGCCAGGATACGTAATTTTATCGCCTCAAATTCCGATACGAATGTACTGGGGAGTCAAGGATTTAGGAAGGTTAGCAAGTCTAAGAGCTATTATCGGCCGGTGTAGTTCCCAAGGGGAAACAAGGTTTCGCGGGGGGGGGGTTCACAGGGTTGGGTAGTTTTATATGAAGCTTCTTTAAGAGCATGCGGAGACGGACACCCGGGGGATGGGGTAATGACGGTCTAAGCGCATATGAAGTCAGGTGGGTTGGATGGAGGACTGCTTGACGCGAGGGAGTATCAACATTGGATAATTTCGCGCCATAGGAGGCAATCAGAATATCCCGCCTTCGGCTCAGGGATGGTTCTCCAGCCTCGGCCAAGAGGCATTCGATGCGACTCGTGCGGTAGGCGCCTGTACTAATCCTTATGCCAGCATTGTGTATGGTATTTAATGGCCGGAGGGTTGATGGAGACGCTGACCCATACACTATGCATCCGTAATCCAAGATAGGGCGGATGAGAGTTCTATACAAACGCAGAGGACAAACACGGTCTGCGCCCCAAGAGCTACCAGTAAGAGTGCGAAGGAGATTCATAGGTGATACACATCGGCCCTGTAGTTTACGGATGTGTTTTCGCCAGGTTAGGCTCTTGTCGAATGTGAGTCCAAGGAAGGTTGCGGATTCAACGAATGGAAGCTGCTGTCCTCCAAGAAAAAGGTCGGGGTGATTATGGAGGTGACGGATTCTGCAAAAGTGCATGCAAGTGGTTTTTGAGGTAGAGAACTTGAATCCTGTTTCTTCGCTCCATTCCTGCAGTTTGTTGAGCACAAGTTGTAGTTGCCTCTCAATAACGTGCACGCTCTTGGAGCAAAAAATTGCAAAATCGTCAACGAACAGTGATGCTTCCACAGGCTCCCGGATAACTGATGCAATACTATTGATAGCAATGGCAAACAGAGTGACGCTCAAAATTGATCCCTGGGGAACACAGTTTTCTAACTGGTGACTAGAGGATAACACGTCGCCAAGGCGGGCGCGGAAAGATCTTGATGAAAGAAAACCTACTAGAAACAAAGGGAGCCGTCCCCTAAGGCCCCAAGTATGCAAGGTGCGAAGAATACCGTACCTCCAGGTGGTGTCATACGCTTTCTCTATATCGAAGAAAATTGCTACCAGGTGCTGACGTAACACGAAAGAAGTGGAAATCTGCGTAGCGAGGGTGACTAAGTGGTCCATGGTTGACCTGTGCTTCCTGAAGCCACATTGGAGAGGTGTAAAGAGGTGCTTTTGTTCCAGGAGCCAGACCAGACGTGTATTTACCATTCGCTCTAAAAGCTTGCACACACAGCTTGTGAGCGAGATTGGGCGGTAACTTGAGGGGGTTGTTCTGTCCTTTCCTTCTTTAGGGATTGGGAGAACGATGGCTTCACGCCAAATCCTTGGTATAGCATGTTCAGCCCAAATCTTGTTGAAAATGCCGAGGAGAAACGAACGAGCGTTTTCAGGTAGGTGTTTCAACATTTAGTTATGTATCTGGTCTGGTCCTGGAGCAGAATCTTTCGCATAATCGAGGGCACACGAGAGTTCGTCCATGGAGAAAAAGGCATTGTAATCTTCCTCCACGCGACTCGAGAAGTCTAATTTACAGTTTTCCATTTTTCTTTTCGTGTTTTGAAAGCCAGAAGAATAGTGTACGGAGCTGGAGATTTGTTCGTAATGAGAGGCCATTTCTTCAGCAATTTCTTGTGGAGAGGTTAGGAGATTGCCATTAACCATAAGCCCTGAAATAGACGGCGCAGGGAGTCTTCCACCGATCTGTCGGACCTTTCTCCACACAAGTTTAGGGGATGAACGGCAAGAGTGACGAGATGTAGGCTCTCCAGGACGCAGCCTTACTTTCCCGTATCGTTAATCTAGCTCTGGCTCGGGATCTTTTATAGTTTATTAGGTTTTCCATGGTTGGGAACCTACTAAGTTTTACCAATGCCCTCTTCCGATCCCGGACCGCGGTGGCACAATCATCGTTCCACCATGGCACAGAGGGGTGTCGTGCATGGCCCGACGACTTCGGGATGGCAAATGAGGCCGCATGAAGGACGGCGTTATTAAAATGGGCAACCATAGCATCGATGTCGTTTGGGCAGTTTTCCGAATTCGTAATTCTTTCTTGAATGTTTCCCACTCAGCTCGGAGGATTAGCCACCGAGGGGGGCGAGCAACGTTCAGATCGGGAATATCGAGGTTGACCCGAATGGGAAAATGGTCACTGCCATGCAGGTCGCCAAGGACAGTCCACTCGAAGATTGTAGAAACGGAGGGACTAGAGAGCTAGGTCCACGGACGAGAATGTGTTAGTAGCTACGGAAAAGTGTGCTTTCGCCAGAATTTAGGAGAATTAAGTTTTGGTTATCTACGATATTTTCAAGTAACCTGTCTCTCGTGCACGACCTTGTGCCACCCCAGGCAGGGTTGTGGACGTTGAAGTCCCCCACAATGAGAAAAGGTGTAGGCACCTGAGAGAGCACATCTTCCAGTTCTTTTTGTGACACGACTTGTCCAGGCGGGATATAAATGTTGCAAATGGTAACAGAAATAGTTCGGAAATTTACACGAACGCAAGATAACTGCAGAGTGGTTCGTATGTCTATTTCTTTCGATACCAAAGAGTTTGTGATAAACGTGGCGACTCCGCCATGGGCGCGGAGGCCATCGTCTACGTCTTGCCTGTAGCAACAAAAGCCGCGTAGAGAGAGGGAGTGTTCAGAAAGGAGATGTTTCCTGCAGGCAGATAACCACGGGTCTATGTATAGACATTAACTTCAATTCATCCAAACGGGTTCGAAAGCCATTTATGTTCCATGACAGGAGAGCCATAGTTTCTAGTTAAGTTTTTGGTTCAAGGGTAGGTTATGTATCCGGTTTCTTTTTCTTCTTTTTCCTTCTTTGTTGGAAAGTAATGGCTTTGTTCATGCGGAGTTCCTCATTCCCAGCAGAGTCATCTTGACTACTGCTGGAGAGGGTCGCATGTATTGAGACACCACGGTCCCTTGAGACAGGCGACCTAGATCTAGCAATAGGGCCTGTCGGCCTCAGCTTCTCATGATGTGTTTGGGTGTTGGTTGAAATATTTATGGTTTTTGTTTCCGATTTTGTTTCAGGCTGGACAAGAGATTTGGGATTTGCATCTCCGCCGATGTCATCAAAGGACACCTGGCAGGCAGCATCGCACAAAGTGGAGGCTTTAGGCGTTTGGGTTTCCGAATTGAGCGTCTTATGTTGACCCACGGTGTCAGCGAAACTTCGGGCCATGTCCACGGGGTTTCGCGTCTGGTAACGGCGTCGTGCCTCCGGAAAGGAAACTTTCTCAGAGACCCTGATCTTCTGGATCTGTCTTTCCCGTAAGAAAATGGGGCACTGGTTGGAATTAGATGGATGTTTTCCACAACAGTTAACGCACTTTGCCTCGGCGGAGCAGTTTGAGTCATTACAAACCTCCCTTCCACAGTGCACGCAGACTGCGGCGCTCATGCAGCGAGGTTGCGTACGGCCAAACCTCTGGCATTTAAAGCAGCGCAGAGGGTTTGGAACATACTGCCTGACACGGAGATTGTAGAAGCTACACGATATCTTCTCTGGTAGAGATGGACGGTCGAAAGTCAGTATTAGAGTGGAGGTAGGAGTGAGTACCCCATTTACTCTCCGCTGAATCCTATAGATCTCTGACACACCATATGGCTCGAAGAAGGCTTTCAAATTTTCTTCCGATTCGGTAGATAAGTCTTCGTGGTTTACCACACCCTTGCAGAGGTTTAAGGTCGGGTGGGCGGACACATGCACCTGGAGGCCGGCTATTTCTTTAAGGTCAAGGATCTTGCGGACCTGTTCGTCAGAGCGACATTCGCAAAGAATTGTGCCATTTCTCTGACGGACCACCGACTGAAATATACCAAACTTTTCAATTTCCCTGGCAAGTTTTATAGGGCTGACACTCTTCATAGTTTCATTTTCTCTTTTACTTGACATGACGAGAAAGCGGGGCTTAGTAGGTCTGTCTGACTCATTACAGAAAAAACTCTCAAGATTTACTGTTTCACCAACAAATCTCCTCTTCCCTTTGGAAGAGGGCGGGGGGGTAGGTTTTTTATCCATTAAGAGGATATCAGATTCATCCCCGTGGTCCCCACCCACCACGGAGCCCAACAAGGGGACACTCCATCGGAGTGCCAGGGTTGCCACGGGGATATAGTGGGGGTTACCACAGCGCTGCACCGCCGTGGATCCCCCCGCTCACCCTGGAGTTCAGTACAAGACCTAGTCCAAGCCGGTTGATCGGATGTGGGTTAGCTCCCGACCGCCCGTCTAGAAGAGTCCGTAGCCAAAGCAAGTGTATCGAGACCTACAAGGAATGTTCCCCAAAATACGTAAGAGCACGTATCCCTGGGTGCCAAGAAAAAAAGGAGCACGAGGAGAGTAATTGGGAAACAGACAGGCCCCTCAACCGCCAGGACATACATTCCCTCCGACACGGGTCGCCATGCACGGCAAACACATGGATGGGCCAGTGAACAGAGGGGGCCAGATACAGAGGGAGCCAGTGAAATAGAAGAGGGAGAAGAAAAGAGACAGGATGGTATAGAAGAATGAGAATGTACAATGGGGAGAAGAAAAGCGACTTGTGGAGGAAAGGAACACTTGAGAGCCCTCTCTGTATCCCCCCGTCAGGACGTGGACCAACCCACCTCGACGGGACTAGTGTCGAAAATTCTGCCGCCGTCAGGACTCGAACCTAGGACCTCCCGGTCAGAGGCGCTGCAGTGGCATCAGTTACTTACAAAAAGCATTTTTGGAAGTCGACTCCCTTTTTTCCGACATGAATCACAAATATGCCAATTCAATGATTCCTATAAATCAAGTTTCACTAGTAAATCGTGGCTTACGCGACTTCGAGATTTTCTTTTCTTAAAATCGTGATCAGAAAGATTAAATTGATTGACACATCTGTCGTATCTCATACGGTGGATCGCCACTCATGTTGCAGTGTACGCACGATTCACAGAAAAACCTCTAGCACCCTTCTCTTCATAAGATGCGACTGATGCTCAGAAAATTTTACTCAAGTCCCTTGACAAGTTTTCTGTTGTATTTCTCGAGCAAGGACTGGAGGGCACCATCCCCACGACGCAAAGGCACTCAGAGTAAAATTCGTTTCGCAACCGCGACGAAAAGCAGTAATAGAATTAGTTTCGCTGGCACCCATCCCTCCTGGGGACAGAGTGAACATATGAGTAACTAATATTTCTTGGAACCCTAATCAAGCAAAGGTCATTCTTTTCGGCACTTGCACAATTCCTTAGTGCAGGGGCAAAAGAAGCGCGCGCCCCCATACAATAGATTTTTTAGATATGTACGTGTTCAGTGCCCATGTTTTTCTTGTTGTGTTCTGTAGAAAATTTAATAAAAAATGCGCCTACATTTTTTCAAATTTTTATGTGAGCGAGTTCATATAGAAATGTTCATTATTTTTTCAATTACAATTTTTAATGAAATATTTTTTGAGAAAGAAATTTACAGAGGAATAAAATACGCATATCAAATTATTAAATGAAACAAACCAGGAATTTTTCTGTTAAGTACATTCGGAGCATCAATCAATCATATTTTGCGGAATACATGTATATTCCAATATTTAATATAAGCATAACTATACAAATAATCAATTTTCAGGTAAATAAAGAAACATGTCTCTCTTTTTCTGATGTCCAGATTTAATAAAAAAAATCATACATTTTTTTTAAAAAAACTGTCCATTCTTGTGCGATTTGATGTGGAATGGCTCGTATTTGAATTCGTTTCGCTCTCACCCATCAATTCTGGGGTAGAGTGAACATCTGAAATACTAATAACTCTTGACTAATCAGGCACATGGTCATTCTTTTTATAGTTCTTCACCACATGGATCAAAGACAGACTGAGATCAATTTGGTAGTGCATGGGTAGGCAGAATGTGCCCTCACATATATAATTGATTTTTTTAAGAACTGTATATGTGGAGTGCCCACTTTTTTTCTTAGTGCATTTTATAGAAAATTGAACAAGAATACGCCTATATAGTTTTAAAATTTTTATCTCATCGAGTTTATATAAAAATTTTCATTTTCTTTAAAAAAGATTAATTTTTTTAAATGAAATTTTTATTTTTTGAAAAATGTATTTGCAGAGGAATAAAATACACATTTCAAAGTATCAAATGAAATAAATCAGGAATTTTTATATTAAGTACATTCAAAGCAACTATTGATTATAAAGTACGTGTAAATTCCAAAATTTAATATTGGCATAACTACACAAATAATAAATTTTCAGGCAAATTAAAAAACAATGCGATTCTTTTTTTTATGTCAAGATTTAAGAAAAAAATACCGTAAATTTAAAAAAAATGTCATGTCAAATCTTGTGCAATTTGACGTGGAATGGTTCAAGTGCAAAGAACGAAAAATGTAATTCCGTCTTCCCCAGTAGCATTTTGAAGAGACAGCGTCGTGAGTAGAACAAATTTGCGTCATCAAACCGGATGGTCATGTGGAATCAAGATTACAAACAATGGATTGTTTATTTACACGTTAAGTGCAGATTTACATGCTGTGGGAATACCTCGCCGAAAACAAGCAGTGTCTAGGTAAAGGTACAGATATCCTAAAAGCCGTTACAACAATGTTTTGATGTAAGGATAATGTGATCAGAAGAAACCTAGATGGATTACCAGAATCCATAAATCTATGTCATGCTAATGAAGAATGCAGGCCATTTTAAGATTCTGAGCTTTGAAGGCAATTTACTCCACAATAGGATTGTTGGGCCAGCTACTCCTATAGACTAGTTAGTCAAAATCTTATCAATTACATTTCTTTTAATTGGCAAATATGTAGCAATTTAGAAATGGTTTCAATTCTGCTTGGACCTCAACAAGGATTCACAAAACACAACTGCTTCCTTTGTCCTAGTGGAGAGTCTACGCAAGATTCCACATTTCATAGAGGAAGGACTAGTCTCTTTGAAAGAATTTGCAAGTAAGGGAGAAAAATGTACAGCAGTCATTGTTTGAAGCTAATAAATTTTTGCTTCTTCCTCTATATATCAAATTAAGATTTACAAAATTTGTAAAACACACAATGACTTCTGACCAAATCAATGTTTTCTGATAACCACTTTGATGAACTTGTATCATGTAAGGAGAAAATTGCATGGAATCTTTCAGAAAACGTATGCTCAATTTTCTGTAAAACCCATTCACTTAAAAAAAAAAAAATTACAAAATGTTAATGAACTTTCATAAAGTAGGCTGCAACAACTCTTCAAAATTCACTTTCTTCTCTTCCATTTGCATACTTTGCCATGAAATTGTGGTGCAGTTTTTGATGAACATGGTGTAAACATTCATCAAACAATTTTTTTCTACTGTTAGGCATTCTTAATAAAGATTTAAATTTTAATCTTAGTGAAAATGTATCTTGTTTAGAACAGCTTAACAAACATCATTTGATGTTGAGAATGTAATACAAGCTGTTGACAAGCTGGAATTATGTGGTGGAGGACCTGCTCTTGCACATTGTAAAATAAAAAAGGTGTATTGGGCTGAAGTTCATGGGCATTTGTCTGCAGTCATCATATTTGTTTTTGAATTCTTGCATTGTTTGCAAAGAGATAATTTCCTCAGATAATTTCCTAGCTGATTCCACACAGAAATTACTCTGTTGATGAAAAATATCTTTCTTGGAATCAGATAATATCTTGATTTTATTAATTTCATGTTATGACTGTGAAGATGTGTAGAGTTGTTCTTAACATAGATTGTATACCTGTGACTTTATAAAACCCATATATTATTTTAATTTGTATAATTTATTAATTGCAAATTGTGTTTATAGGCACCAGTAACGGAAAAAATAATTCACAAGATAATCTATAAACAAATTGCGCAAAATTATTTCACTTAAAACAGAGTTGCAAATGTGTATGGCTCTCACAACAAGTTTCAAAAAATTTAATACCTCCATTACACCTTATATTATGTCTTAAATTACTTCAATTTATTTACATTAGCATCTCCCTGAATATGTATGTTAAGTAAGTAATGTTGGTTCCTTGCAATGAAAATACCACAAAATACTAAATGAGCAAGATCATAAATGCCCACGTCATGCCAAGCGCACCATACAGACAAGCAAGGAACTAGCTTCAAAATGGTTTCAGAATATCTGCTCAGAAAGTGACTAGTTAACACATCTTTATATCTTACACGTGGTTTCAAATAATGTAATATTCAAATGAAGTAAAATTCTCGAAATGGTGTCATGTAGTCATTGATTTGGCACTTCAGTATTAAAAAGATTATGCTAGGGAATATTGAATACATCCAAGCTTGCAAACTATTGCTGGATTGCAGTACTGGGATATGCCCATAAGATCCATTACAAACAAATACCTATACCTCTATTTATTGCTAATATATGTATATTCTAAATAATATTACCAAATAGAAGAAAGAGCAGGATTTGTAATATATTTTCAACTTCTCAATCAGGTTTTTCGTCCAGTTTCCCTGATCCATTGAGCAAATGCTGAGATGGCCCCTTGTTTTGCTTCTGGACATAAATGTAACTTCATTATCCGTGCACGTCTTCTAGAATTCATTGGGAAATATAGTTATTCAAATTATCGTTTCCATGTTGTTGCGGCAAGAAGTATTATTCCTTGACGAAGGACATCATGGATAAGAGCCCAAAATTTATTGCTTATTTATCTTTGAAAATAGATTTTATTACATGAGAGCTTTTCTTTTCTTTTTTCTTTTCTTTTTTTTTTTTTCAAAATTTATGTAGTATATGACTCAGTGTAGGGGTCACAGAATTTTTAAAATGTGCACACAATTCACTTCTCTCCGTAGCACGTCATACGCAGTTACAACTGTTTTTTGATGTAAAAAAAAAAAATAAAATAAATAAAATAACTTTCAATTTTAAGGTAACTATATCTTATCATTTTGTGGTCATTTTCCAGTTCAGCAATACAAAATACACTAAATGTCAGCAATTTCCTTCGTGTAAGAGAAAAAAGTCAACATTTGTTGCTTAGTCATAATTTGTCAATTGTTTATCTGATTGTGTTAAAATTCAGCTCATAGAGGTCTAAGAAACTGGAGGTTGGATCAAGATTTTGTTCAGCAAAATTTTCATTTCCCTTATTATCATATGCTTGCTGGCCTCCTAAATAAGTTTTCATTGAATAGTTCTTGTTTTCTCTGCATTAAATACGGTGATACTCAAATACATTTATCAATATATAAATATGAATTTAAATTAAAAAACATTATACACCTTTCTCCTTAACTAAGAATCTTGTAATAATAAGACACAATTCGTTGTTATGGGCAATCAGTAATAGTTTGCACCTTTTCATTATCTAAATTACATAGATAACTACAAATGAGTTTTTGATACAAATGTAAAATGTAAAAGTTAATTTAATACTTGTAACATTAATTTAATAATATTTGACTATAAATTATTATTATACTTGCTACTCATAATTGCTGTTTTTCCCAAACTGATATTCACAATTTATTTTTCAACTGATTGAACTACTTATATTATCTATTTTATTACTGAAAATACCTGTCAATGTCATTATTGACATTTCTATTCATAAGAGAAGCAGCATTTGTCAGCAATCATCAGATATGCCATTGTGAAGTCAAGATTCAATATCCATTCTGCTTTGCTCAGATACAGACACATTGAATTTTGCATTACATTTTGACTTTTCCACTGATATTGTATTTTCTAGGAACAGTTACAGACCTTTGAATTTCCTTATTTTCCAGGTTTTCCATACTTCCAGACTTCGATGTTCTGCCACAGAGCCAAATAATTTCCCTTTGAGATTGATTCTATTCATTATTTCTTTGATATCAAGTTGTTTTATTGGTACTGGAAAAATGTGAACTTGCTATCTAAATATTTAATGTTTCAATGTCAATGCAATTTTCTAAATTGTAAAATAGATTAAAAAAATTTGAAGTACATTATTTTTCCTGAGCATCCTAATGTATATTCAATACAATTGGCATTCATGAAATCTACACCCTAACATCTGCTGACATAATGAATTTATTTTTAATAACCATAGCAAGAATTTGTAAGTTCATATTAGATGAGTTCGGCCACAGAATTTATTTTACAGTAGCCAGTTTATAAAAAAATTTTGAAACATAAACACTGATTCACATTATCAAAAACTTTAGTTTAATTTTTTGTTAACCATTGTTTGTTGAGCGACATTTCAAGGACATCCATTTTTCCCCATTTTCAGGCATTTTATACAACAAAAGATCATTAAAACATTATTTATCTACTTCATTTTTAACTTCGATCTTTCGTAGATAGGAACTTCAAGTAATTGCAACAATGAAATATAGAAAATCTTATAGACACCATAAAATAAATTTAGAGCTGTTTAAGTATGGTGGAATCCTCCCTAAGTTTCGACTCCTGCATTTTTTAAATACGTGCTGGTCAAAACATCATGTACCGTTAGAGTGGAACCAAGGAATGATTAGCCCTATCTATAAGAAGAGAGACAGAAATAACTGCTCTAAGTAGAGAGGTATTAGCTTGTTAAATACTAGCTACAAAATATATGTGAAGATAATAACAGAGTCCAAGCACTAGTTGAACATATATTTCCAGAAGAAAAGAACAGTTTCAGGAGAGGAAGGTCTGTATAGATGAAGTATCCACCCTCAAACAAATAATTGAAAAATATGGAGAAATGAACCTAGAAACACACCTTTTCTACAACTTAGAAAAGGCATTTCACAGAGTAATAAGGAATACACTCTGAATAAGCCTGATAAAGAAAGGAATACCCAGAAAACTAATAGAGGTAATAAAATGCATCTATAATGAAACTCCTATACCTGTGATTCTTCCTAATACAAAGTGAAGGAAGTATTTTAAAATAAATCAATGGGTTAGACAAGGTACAAGAACAATTTAGACATTGAAAGAATTTTAATAGGAAATAACACTAAAATCAACACTTTTGTTTGCATATGATACTGTCTTGGTCACTAATTGTGAAGATGACCTTCATAAGCTAACATTTAAATTATAAAAGGGAGCAATGAAATATATTTGTAAAATATCAATCAATAAAAGTAAGGCTATGACTTTCAGAAGTAAACATTTCATACAAACAAAAATGGTAATAAACAACATCACTATTGAACAAGAAACTTCCAAGATTTAGAATGTGACAATACATATCTTAATGACATCAATGTACAGCAAAAAATATCTAAATTTCAGGCTTTTTGCAGCACTATTAAAAGAACCCTGGGAAAGAAAGCACGAAAAGAAATCAAACTCAAGTTTTAAACAAAAATACACATTCCTATTCTCCCTTATGGTTGCAAAACAAGGGTAACAATATCTGGGGGTAAAGGAGAATTAACACAGACAAAACATGATTCCTGAGGTATGTGAAGGGCTGTAGATTAATGGATCATATCAGAAGTTAAAACATAAGAGAAGAATAGGGAATTACCAGCATACAAGAAAAGATAAACACCTATAGAAAATGCTGGATAGACCATTTACAAAGAATAAATGATGAGGAGAGATCGCCCAAACAGGCCTATTACTTATGTTCCAAAAAGAAAAAGAGAAGTACAAAGACCAAAGACGAAATGGTCTCTAGTCAACTTTGCTGAACAGGCTAGATTTGCTTAATCCATGCTGATGACGATGACCCAACACTTCCCAAAGGCTTACAAAAATAGGATTTCCTCAATTTTCCAGATAAGACGAATAGATATTATGGTGGAGTCATTGTTTTCCTCAAATTCTTGTACAATATAGGTTTGGAAACATGTAACGTGTTACTCTCCTGGAATTCCTTTAGTAATTTGCAATTCTGGAACAATTTTTCATAGGTTTTAGCTGCACTTGATGTTCAGAAGTACTTAGCTCACAATATCATCAGCACCGAATTCTAAAAGGGCCTCTAACAGGAGAGATAATCTGACAATAAATGATGCAAACAACAAGTAACAATAATGCAAGTTCTATCAAGGCAAGATCCATCAACAGAATTCAACAATGAACATTTTCAACAAGGTCTGACCACCAGTCTGCTGCACTGAAGACTTCTTGTAAACATCTTTTAAACGAGAACAAAGATAATTCTTCAAATCTTTGCATCAGTGAAAAATTTTGAAAAGGCGGATTATTGGTAAAGGATTTATTTCAGTTGAAAGAAATAATTAAATTTTTAAAAAATTTTATCATTCCACATGTGCAAATAAGCCCTAAAAAGCAGACACCTGCTCTGCTAGTCACAGTTCAAGAGTTTTTCTGAATGTTTCATGTAGAAATGTTTTCTTAGTGTCTTATAATAAGAAATTCTGAATAAACATTTTTAACACTTTCAAAACATTATTTCATTATACAATAATCAATGAATGATGCAAACGTGCAATCAAGACAGTAATTCCAGCATTGACAAGAAACTCATGCATAACCCAAACAGAATATTGTAAAAATATAAAATAAAATCACTTGCAGGCCATTTCAGAAATATGTCAAAATTTACATTGACACTTCTGAGAGCTAACAACGTACCTTCTTTATAACACTTTATAGCCTTGTAGTATTCTTCATTTTTAAAATGTTTGTTTCCAGCGTCCTTTAATTCTTCAGCTTTACCCATTTTTCTCTTATATTATTCTGTACCTGAAATATGTAACAACTTTATTATATTATCCCCCACATTTGGTGGGGATTTATCAAGCATGCAACAGGTTAACACAGTACGATGGATGATTAACCCCCTATTTTATAACAACCTTCTATTAAATGTTATTAAAATCTCAGCTGCTAAAGCAACTTACGTAGTGTTGACATAAAATTGAAGGAAACACTGTGCCTGTCACAATAGGTAATTAAATTCAAAAGCAAAACGATCCAAAAGAACAAATAAACATCTTCTCACTGTTTTTAATGTTCACTATTTTAATCTATTTATCACTCTTTGTGTCACTTTATTTTTATCAAACGTGATATGAGATAACAATCTGGAATTGGTATCAAGAACCTGCCAACCGCAAGAAACGTGGTAATCCCTAACGCGGAAGATACGATCCCCGCTTAAACTGAGAACGAACACTACGACTCTAGCGGATGTACCACGCAACTTCCGATTTAACATCAAATTCAGAATCGTGCGTCTTCAGAATCTCAAGAGATCGAACAATTGAGTAAACTCAAAATGATTTGTAGTTTTCAAAGAAAGAAGAAGAAGAATGAACTATAATACAAAATGCAGCATATAAGTATGTTAACTTAAAAAATATAAACACTTGGTCGCAAGCGCAAGTGATTACGTTAAAACACACGGACAGAGGAAACGCCCTTACTTTACTTCACAGAGGACCCACCGTTTTTGTTTGTGCTTCACTTCTATTTGCACCAATGAAAATAGTGAGTCAACGGATCATCGATAAGACATCAATAGAACAAATATCTGTAATGAGGGGAATCCCCAACTGTGAATTCCACAGAGGTTATACCGTGAATTACCATCTCATCAAAATAAAATTCCGATCTATCTGGCAATCGATCGTCGGACACGGGCGGGTTAATGTGAAAAGAACAATCGAAACTGCTTTCAAATGATAAACGAGATTATATTTTTAATTAAGGTTTGAACATTTTCCTTAAACGAAATAACTAAAACGTAAAATAAAGTGTTATATTTAGTTTGTTCAAATAACCAAACTGAAATTTGAAGATCAGGGTCCTCAAATTAAAATACTTTGGGCGAAAAAATTCATTGCTTGAACTGATAATTATCTTGTCTCAGAGATCTACAAAAATAGATAAATCAGTGGCGCTAGAGTAGTACGCAAATCAACTACCGTAAAAGTATATTTAATAGATGGCGTAGCTGAAGCGTTCCTTCGGGTGGACAGTTAACATGACTCGCGGGTCGCTTTAGAGATGTCCATAGCACGTGACTTTTAGTAGTTCGGAGGGCTGCACCGCCTCCTCTTGGTGACAAAAGGGTTTGGTTTTGTTTAGGTACACATTCTCTCAGTGAGATTTTTTCTCTCAAATTAAATTACATTTTCACGATAACCAAGTTGTGTCCGATAGTGGACTGGGGCAAAAGGGGCCAGGAGAGACAGAGTACGCTTTTGTATATCCCCTACTGTTCCCAAAAATCGGGAATGTAAATTTATAGCACCCTGAGAACAAAGAGGACAAAAGTAGATTTCTGCTTTGACGCAAGAAAAAGTTAGATGGTTACTTCAAGTCAATAGTAGGTCACAGGTTTCGCCCATCTTCATTACTCACAAACTTTTCATATCATTCTCAGATGTTTCACGTGAAAACGTATGTAGATTTTTCACATTTTTGCAGCAATATAAACAGTATAAAACGTACTACAGTTGTCATTAAAATTCACAATCCAAATATAGACATTCCAATGTTCCAAATTTCCGGAGACGTCCCAAATTGCAGCGTATCCCAGTTTTTCCTTGGGAGATGAAAACAAATTAGCCTAAGTCCACAAAAAAGCAATAGCGAGAATTAGAAAACCATAGCAAGGTCAAATACGCTTTACAATAGCCAAATAGTTCACCGCGCCACGAAATCCTCCAACGGTCTGAGACAGGTGCAGTCGGCCACCGCTTAGGCCCGCAACAGACTACATCGAGAGATGCGTTGCCAGAAATGTGCGACGAGAAATGTGGAAAGAGGCCGGCGAGGCTGCGTCCACACCACGGTGTAAGATATATATCCTACACTGTGGTCCACAAACAGGGTATTCGATGTCTTGAAATACCTATATGCGCTACAAGCCGAGAGTGGGACAGTAGTTAGCTATGAGATCACCTGTAAGTCCCATTTCTGGCTTTATTAAATACTCTTGTGTAACTTTAACCCGTGAAACCCTTGTTTTGTTGTCATAATCGTAAACCATCTGTTGAACTAGTTCGAATTGCCTAAAGAAAAGTAAATTACTGCAATGCATAAAATCATTATTTATTGTAAAAAAAAACTGGAACGTATGTGACTTTTAAGGGAGGAATGCAATCTGTGGATCTTTTCTTGAGCTCCGTAATTGCCCCCTCTGTTTTACTATATTTATGGGTTGAATTATGAATAAATTGTGAATGATCAAATAATTCAGAATAAAATTCACAATTAATAAATTCATTCATAAATAATAAATACGAATTAAGAAAATAATGTGTTGGCACATGGACGGCCAAATTTTTTTCAAATTTGGCGCCGTACTTTGAAATTTATCATTTATAGCAATTCCTTGTCCTAATTAACAGCAATGAGTTTTTAACGTCCCGCGTAAGACTTTATATAATATTTTTTCTCCAAAAATCGCAGGCTAGCTTCCAGAGAGAAAGGCAAAGACCTATTTCGTATGAAATTCTTTGGAAGGACAAACCGTTGAAAAGTTGAACTGCTTTCATAGACGCTCGCAAGATCGCGCAAGATACTGGAGACGCCGCGGAGTTGTCAACATTCCGAGAATTAAACGTCTTTCCGAACGAATGTGCGATAGAATCGCATTGTTTAAAAAGAAGGTGGCCTAAACAGTTTCGAAGCGACTCGTCTCGCTCGAGTAAAAAACTGTTAAGATGCACCGACTGCTATCGACATGCTACCGACTATCAATTTAATTCAGTAAGGTTGGTATAGCAAGCACGCCTGCATTGTCGGGACTTCTAGGAAATACTTAGCGTCTCTTCTCATGACGCCACGAGAGGCAATTGGTGGAGAATTTTTCAGCCGAGCGTTTGCGCAAAAGATCGCCTCGTCAGTAAAAAAGGCTAAGTAATTCACATCTTGGATTCATTTTAAAAAGTCGATTTTTGACTGTTGGTTGCAGGGGCTAGCTTACAGCTTTGCAGATTTTGTGGAAAGAGCGTGGTTTGGGCGCGTAAAAGCTGAAAGTGAGTGATATTATATTACGCACGAATTATAACAGAAACACTCTTCTGTTCGCCTAAGACAAGGTACCATTGAGAACTTCATCAATATTCAATAATTCTTACGCTGAGAAACTTATAGTTCTCAAATAATTGTCTTTCAGAATTTTCCCTTGTAACAAGCAAGAAAACTGTGACCACGCTTTGTAGGCAAACCAATCCAGCTTTTATGGCTCTCCCAAAACTCGGATGAAGCTATTTTCCAGTCTCTACATAATGAATTAATTAAATTGAATTATTTCAAAATACCCCTTCAAGTTTCTTGCTTCAACTTTTTATTTTTATATTGCTCATTATGAACGGGTTTCATACAAGTAAGAATATCTTTCACACAAGTTTTTTCTTGTTCATTCCCGTTTAAAGAGAAAATTCAAGTAAACAATTAAAAACTGGTTGTTACCATTGTTTAATAGAACTGCTCGTAAACTAATTTTAGAGGAATAGATAAACAGCCTTCATTCTTTTTTTGTATTGAACTCATTCATCCCAGTCAGTAGGTTGTGGGACTCATTGTCTAGGGGCGCAGAAAGAGCGAATGCTACCAACTGCGAAGGTTATGAGAATGTGATCAGAGAGGGAAAAAGGAATATGTTTTGGCGTAATGACTCGAATATTTCCTGATGTGAGTGCCACATCAAGAATTTCGGTCCGCATTCGAGGATCGGAGAGGAAACGGGTGGGTGTGGAGGGCGGGATGAGTGTCACAGTGTTGTGTGACAGCAGGAAACTTACAAGTAAGTTTCCGCTGCTGTTTCTGGTGTTGCATCCCCATTCCTCGCGTTCAGGTCGCCCGCCAGGACCGTGCGAGGTGCTAAGGAGAACACAGTGTCCAAATCGTCGTCAGTGAGAGGACGATTCGGTGCTAGGTATGCTGACATCAGTGCAATTTCTCCTTCCGTCGTCTCTACCACAATCGCTGCCGCTTCAAGGCTCGCAAGGCGAGGTAAAGCTGCCGGGCGATGAGGTATCGAGCGACGTACAGCAACAGCTACGCCGCCACCGCGACGACGAGCAACGTGGTCGGTGCGGTGGATGGCCATGTCGTTTAGCTCCAGGTCGTCAGCGCTTATGAGATTCGTTTCCTGCAATAAGGGAACATCGATTTATTACAGAAAATCTCGATAATGCGCCGATCCCCCGGGTCCATGTGACCGGAACGGCCGTTGACGTTCCAGGCGGCTACCGCGAAAGGGCGGGTTCTGGTGTTTCCCTGCGTTCGGTGTTCAGCCATTGTTGACTGTCACTTGAGCGCAGAGAGTTTGTAACAGTGTAGTGAGGTTTGAGACCGGCTGCTTGAGTTCGGCAACCCCCCTTACGGAGTTGCTCCGTCTCTGAATTAGCGGCAGGCATGACGTGTTTTTGCCCCTTCGGCGCTGCGGTGTCGGGACGGCCAGCCCTTCCTTGAATGTCCTTGGGGACATTTGAGTTCGCCGCCGCCCTTTGCTCGCGCGCTGCTTGAGCAGGGTGTGATTATAGCCAGTGCACTACACTCGCAAAGGTAGTGCTCTTATCTACTTTGCGAGCAGGCTGTGTGTTTGTGTGTTTCGGCGTCACATTTCTGTTCGACCCCGACTCTACATTTTTGCTCTTTGCTGCAACGGTCTTGTGAACCTTGCAGCGGCCGTAGTTAGCGGAGTGGTTTGCTCCGCAGTTGCCGCAGTGAATGCAGCGTGGGCTGAGCTGGCAGTAGGCGCGCGTGTGAGACCATCTGCAGCATCGCTTGCAAAACAGAGCGGTTTCCATTCACCTGGCCACCTTGATGCGCGCGACGCAACGGCAGATCGCTCTTAAGGCGAAAAGCCACTTTCCGTCGTCCCCCGGAGCCAAGTTCACGAAGTCAGCGTCCAGAGGAACAAGCTTACCGTTGCGGCGCCTCTTCAGTTGGTGGACCGCAGGGCTAGGTTTCCACGGGCACTGCTCAGCGATGTCCGCCACCTCTTCCGCCGATACTTGGGGAGGCGGGCCGCTCACGTAGAGCTTTAGGGCGTGCTCTTCCTTCCGCGCGTGGGTGAAGTGGACCGACTTCAACTTCTTGAAGTGCGCCGCAATCTTGGAAGCCTGTAAAGAAAAGAAATCCCCGCAGTGTTTGCCTGTGACCGGGTTTTCGCAGCCATTGGTCGCTTCCTCAAACCAGCGGCGAAAGCCACCGTCAGAAGGCACCGCGGCACTCTCTACCATGATTGGCGGAACGCGCTTCGATGCCTTCCTAGGCTCAGAGGCGGACGCTGGCGTTGAGACCGGCTTGGGCAGAGGCGTGGGCAGAGTAATGACGGTGGCGGAGGCGGCGGCAGTTTTTCCCAGGCGCTGCGGCGAGGGAGGAAGCGGCGACACTGCTGCGGGTGGCGCGCATGCGGCGACGAGGACCGCCGCTTCGCCGAAATCAGCTAGCGGGGCCGCGTCAGCGGCGTTTGCCGCACTCTTCCCGGGCACACCTGCGGGTGGCGCGCGCTTACCGCCACACGAGCCTCCGCTTCGCCGTTTCCGGCTGACGGGGACGCGTCAGCGGCGTCTGCAGCGCTCTTCCCGAGTGCTGTGTCTACCTGCATTGCCTCCCCTGGTGCAGGCAGGGCGAGGAAACTGCCGGGCGGCAGGCGTGGTGCGGCGTCGGCGGTCGGCGCATCGCCTGAAAGTCGGCGTCGGTGGACGGGAGTAGAACTCCGTTGGAGGCTGCCTTGCTGAACTGTTGTTGTTCAGCCGGCGTTAGTCTATATGAGAACAGAGCGACCTCCTCGGTCGCGACCTCTGCTAAGCATCCGTCCTCGTCGGCCTGCATGAGGGCCTTGAGGGCGTTGTGGCGTCGTGCAGCAAGCTGGGCCAGGAAAAACCGTTACACTCCCCACGCTTAAGCCGGATGCGGCTTGGGGGCGGTTGGCACGCGCCGGGCCGAGGAAGCGCCGGACCGAGGACGCGCCAAGGGGATGGGGCAGGGAAGCCCCGTTCGAAAATAACTATAGAGAAAGGTTAGGGTGCTAGGCAGGGACGATGTCGCAAGAACCTAGACGAAGCTGGCCGCCGAGCCTTCGTGACGCCCGCCGGCATTATAGCGCCGAGGGGAGGGGCGAGCCCTCAGGGTACTTAAGGATGCATAAACGGCGCCCAAGAGAGATATGTAGAGGGTCGAAACACTGAGTGATATGTCCGGTACTCTAGCACGCGGCCTTCCAGGCGAAGCCCGGTTTGTGATAACGCCATGTGATAACGGTGGTTAAGGGACTCAGTGTCCGACAGCTTCGCACCAGGCGTTGCTTGCCTGCTTTAGAGCAGTGGTCCTGGGCTAGGCCTGGGAACGGACGCGGGGTTTCCCGGCTATGGGAATAGAAAGGTTGCCAGAGATTTTTCGTTTAGTAAATTCAACTTGTAAATTATTGTGTAAACATATGTATATTTTTTTATTTTATTTTTTTAATCAAAATATTACTGGGTGCTACAAAAATGTATACAAGTGTAAAATAAACACTAAAATACGTGAACAGAACTGTTGCAAACATTTTCAAAGTATATTTAAAATCGAGGTGACTTAAAGGCGGGAAAATGGTTTTTATTTTTTAACTGCAGCCCAGCTGTCGAAAAAATCTGAAAAGATTGACAACAATTTGTGTTTTAAGAGGAACGTTTGAGATATTTTTCAAGCCTGTTCCGTGGTTCGAAGACACAATAAAAATTATATTTAGTTATTTTTTTCTAAAATATTTTTTGTGTTTGAATTTGGGTCTGAGAAAATATTTAAAAAAATTTTCTTGTAGTATAAATTGTCTTCTTACTTATCATATTTTTCAGATAAAATAGTGTTGTTGCCGAAAAAAATAAAATAAAACAAACACGTGTTTGGCTGTATAGGGGAGTGGGTGGTGGGACGGGACCTAAGAAACATTTCAATAATATTATTTTTATGTTATAACTATAATGTAACCACTCATACGTTCACTCATACTTAACTTTTTACCATCTTATCCGGGGGTACCCTTTGCGGCAATGAATTGAATTGCACATTAAAACTAATTGCCTACTCTGAATTGAATTGTGCATTAAAACTAATTCCTGTAGGATAACAAAATGACCCGTTACAAGGAAGGAGTATTAACTTGCAAACGTGGCACACCTTTTTAATTTCTCCTTGGATTAACAACTCTCACTTCGCGCCGAGACCGAACGCGAAGTACCGACTTAACAAGCGTGCCTCGCGACAGAGGAGACCACAATCAACAAAGTAGGCGCAAAAAAGTTAACTTTGAAGTGTTTAATTCACATTTGGTAAAAGAGAGTTCATTTATGAAAGTTGAAAAATTGAATTTTGACCACAGAATCGGTTCCCAGAAATTATAGTGTAACGGCATCAAAGTGAACACGGATAAGAGCGGGTTCTTCAAGGAAGAGGTAGAGTTCCTATGCCACGTATTTATTGACAACGCAGGTATTGCATTCACTGTGAGACACGGAGAGACAGCCAACTTCTCTCACCCAAGGATATCAATCGCCTATAAATCACGATCGGAAAATATAAATTACTAAAGTAAATTCATCAAGGGGTTCTCTTCTATGTCTCCACCTTCGAAGGCGCTCACCACGGAACAGGCTTGAAAAATATCTCAAACGTTCCTCTTAAAACACAAATTGTTGTCAATCTTTTCAGATTTTTTCGACAGCTGGGCTGCAGTTAAAAAAATAAAAACCATTTTCCCGCCTTTACGTCACCTCGATTTTAAATATACTTTGAAAATGATTGCAACAGTTCTGTTCACGTATTTTAGTGTTTATTTTACACTTGTATACATTTTTGTAGCACCCAGTAATATTTTGATTTTGAAATTCAGTCACAAATTATCCTTTGCACAAGTATATCATACGTTAGTGGAAGGCAATAGGTTTTGGCAGTTTATAAGAAACCATCGACACAAAACCTTGAAAGTGTGATTCTGGTGGATAGAGAATTACACAGAATCCTACATCGAAAAGATTTCAGAAGAAAAAAGAAGTTTGCAGATTATGGCATACAAAAAAAATATTATTGCAACACATAATATAATCCCGAATAACTTGGAAGCGCCTAGGCCTCCAAGGCCTTTTACTCTAGGTTTGCGTGTCTCACGGGGATACAACATCTTTTTAGTAAATTCTGAAGATGACGTGTTTTAGAGGACGGGTAAATGACAAATGGGGAAATGATGAGGTACAGATCGGGTGCAGGTGAAGGATAGATGGGCGGCAGATAGGGAAATCAAGGGGGAAAGGCTGGATCCGGATCACGTTCTTAAGCAGTATTCTACAAAATACGACTTTTATGATCGTCCTAGTTTTTCAATTTTGCATATTTAGTTCTTTTGAGTGCTTCTTCTCCATAGCATGAGTAGACAGAATACAGAAGACGAAATCAATCTAAAATTAAATTGAAGGAAAATACCGAAATGATCTTTCACGATAAAATTAAAAGGAACTATTTTGTTTTCTGTGATTCTTTTTATCTCAATGCTCAGCAATATTGGAATGGGTTCTCTCGCACAGTACCGGGTCTCTCATTCTGTAAATCACATTTTGGGGAATGGATGTTCGCAGCTGGGTGCTACATTCAATCAATTTTCAGTGGTCATACAATTATTATTTACAAAGGAAAGAGTTTTTGCTGAGTCCTGAGTGTATATTCTTGCTTATGCGTGAACAAGAATAAAGGCTAGGTAAGGGAAAAGACACCTTTTTCTCTAGTCTGAAACATCTACAGATGTGACAGAGTAGGCTTCCATTGCCGGAAGATGTCGCGTCCTAAGCACAGTTTCAGACGCCATTGTATGACCATCCTCATGGAGAAAGGTCGCAGGTGTCTAGGACGTGGCGTCTACCGGACAGCCTATTACTTGACTACAAAAGCCTTATTTTTTTAAACTATGGCCCAGTAGTTTTAAAAAAATGTGCAATAATTCGCAAGTGTTCTGAGATGAAGTTTTAAGATTTTTTCGTGTCTGGGTCGGTGTTCTAAGACACAGTAAAACCGGTCTGACAAATCCGGGTTCACCCTGTTCCCCTTCATTTCCCCACATGTCCCCCTCTTATCCTTGAGTAGTGACCGAATTATTTTCTCATAAACTCCAAAAACTATCGTCTTTCCTTAACGTATGATATTCTTATGCAAAGGATTAGAAAGATTTTAAAAATATGATAATTTGTAACTAAATTCCAAAATCAAAATATTACTGTGTGCTACAACTATACAAATACATCACAAACAAATTTACAAATGTATTATAAACACTAAAATAAATGAACAGAGCTGTTGCAGTAATTTTCAAAGTATATTTGAAGTCAAGGTGACTTAAAGGCGGGAAAATGTTTTTTTATTTTTTTAACTGTAGCCCAGCTGTAAAAAACCTGAAAACGATTGACAATAATGTGTTTTAAGAGGAATGTTTGAGATTTTTATCTAGCCTGTTTCATGGGCCATGCCGGGAGTGTAAGTGCAGGGGTGACCAGAAGGGGGAGGGGCAGATGGGGCAACTTGCCCCAGGCCCCGATGTGATCGGGGCCCCGAATTTATTGTCATTCAAAATAAATTTAAAAAAATGTATTCATGTCTAATCCAAATTTAACGCTTTAATTAGTGTCTAATGCATGGAGAAATGAATTGGGGGAGGAGGGAAAAGTTTGTTTCAAATAAAGAGCCCGCAGGATCAACTGCCCCAGGGCCCTGATTTTCTCTGGGTGCTCCTACGTAAGTGGTCCCAGGAGCAGTTACGGCTTTACAGTCACCCTACCAAATAAGTTCATCTGTTACACTTCCACCTTCAAAACAATCAGCAAGGGCAAGGAATCCAGATGTGGTAAAGTTTTCCAATTTTAAAAGATGCTTGTAGGAGACTCTTGCCAAAAGGAAAATGAATAAACATTGGTCATTGTCCAAGCCTGGTCTGGCTACTTTCTAGAACAAAATAAATATCAAGCGAAAGAAAAAGATGTTAAGAAAGCAATTCAGCGAAGAATTAGCCACAGTCAGTCATTTGCGTTCAGTAATGTAGTTTCGCCACGGAGTGTACTATCGTATCCATTTTTCACGTAAAGTAACACTTTTGTACTTTAGGACTCCTCAGATAGGTATTCAGTCTCTGAAGCTGTTTGAACTAATGCTTCATTAACGTGGATTCTTTCTTACCTGATCCACCCAGTACGCACTGTGGATCTAATTCATCAATAGGGTTGCGACGGCGTCGCAACGAGGAGACTTCCTGGATAAGAACACCACATAATGGCAGCGACTTGTGAAGCAGTTCCTTGAATACTCCTGGCAGTTTTAATTATTTATGACGAGTTTCAATTCATATTATCTCACTTGAGATTCTGTTTTGGAACAGAAACCGCTACTAATAACGTGGAATTAGGAGATGTGATAATTAATTTGGAAACTACGGTGCATTTTACATTCGTATACGTACGTATATACGGAGTAGTTATGTAATGCTGCGGAAAGTTAATTTCGAGATTTCAACGGAAACACGTTTTGGGGTCCCCTGGTACCGAAACAATGTATTTTTTTCAAAACGTCCGTCCGTCCGTCCGTCCGTCCGTCCGTCTTTTGTGAACAACACTAGCGCCTAACTATTGTAACAGTACACTCGGAAATAGAAAGAGTTTCGCCGCAAATGAGACCTTCGCGACGTTATTTATTTTTTAACCAAAAACCAAGCCGACGAGTCGCGCCCGTACGGGTGATCACGGGGCACGCCGAGGCTTCCGGCCTCCGACGCCACCATCGGGGATTCTTATCGACATGCAAAACCCAGTTCAGCTAACTACCGCCTGCGCACCTCACTAAGCCTGTCTTTCTTTCCCGACTTCCTAGTCCCCTGTCTTCTCTGCAATTATTTCCTCGCTCTTCCCTGTGAGAGTACCGGTGGGTTGCTTAAAGATACCAATAAATAAAAAACATAAAAATATATACAAATAGTGTTACATTTAGACAAAAGAAACCAATACATGCAGTCAGATACATTTGACACAAAAGAAACATGGTATGAAAAACACTACGATAATTGACATTATCTTGTTTAGTTCAGTACAAAACAAAAAGATAAAGAAAATGTTTGTCTAGATTACTATCCCGTAATTCGGGAGCACCAACATTTTCCTTCCTTTCTGTCAACTTTGTGATTACACTTACAAACACACACCCCACCCTAAAACCTACTCTTCAATGCTTGTTTAAGACCTTTCCTTCAAAACCTCCATTTCCACTTTCCACATCTTTTACTGAGGCTGGCATCCTCCTTCACCGTAATGGCACCAACACAGCATCTGTAATGACCACGTTCCTTGGAGACGACAGAGCGAAGCGTCTTGTAGGGCCCACAGCGCCTTTTCGTATCACCTTTGAACTCATTCAAGTAACTTTTTTCGCGAAACCGACATGGCACGCAAACTGATTGTCTTTTCAGCTCTACAGTCGAATTTCATCTGTCGCCAGTCACATGACGCCAATTACCCTTCCGCAGCCTTCAAACGCGACCCTAGCCCGATCGCCTGAGCTGTCGCGAACAATGTGAATACGCCAGTACACCACACTATGCCTAAGATTTTTTCCAAAATGGATATTATTCGGTCGATCTGGTCTCACTCAGAGCTCCACGATTTTGAAAAACATTCGTTAATTTTTGGAGGCACTTTATATAAAGCTTTTAGGACGGTTTCAAAATTTTCTCAAATATGGCTTTACATTTTTTCTTTAAATTTGTTATAAGAATAAAGTAAAATATACTTATAAAGGTAGCATATATCTGATTTTCACTGTTTACTCTGAATTTTCGAAAATTGCAAAAGTTTGAAATTTCTTCGGCGTCTTCCTACAACTTCAAAATTGAAAATATTTTCCCTTCAAATTAAATGTGTCCTTAAGTAGTTCTTTCATTAAGGTAATGTGCTTTTTTTTAGTTTTCGCGCAACACTGCGTAAAATATGAGCAGTATTAAAAATAGCAAAAGCATGAATTTCTCAAAAACTGTTCCAATTTTTTTCTTTAAACTTGTGATAGGGATAGTGCTAAATGCACTCTATAAGATAGCATAAACGCAAGTTTGCTGCATTCTTTTGTTCTTTTCAAAAGTTACAAAAATTAATTTTTTACGTACCTCTCACGTCGTTAATATTTACATTAGCGGGAATTGTTCACATTAATGCACTTATAAAAGCATGTGCTTTAAATTATATCCTGTAAAGTCTCTGGAAAACTCAAAACTTTTCTGCGAAAATGAGCTAACAATTCCGCATTTTCAGAAACACTCAAAAGCCGCTTCCTCGAAAACGGCTCCAAATTTTTTCTTCAAACTTTTTGTACGTAAGTACGTGGTAAGTAACCGATAACACCCGTGGCACGAAATGCGCGCGGTTACAATAGTAACCGTTAGCTGTCAAAGGGTTAATATGCACATTTCCAGCGATTTGTATACATCATTACATTTGTGAGTACAAGCGCTTCAAATAATTTTCATTGAAGTTTCTCGAAAACTCAAATGTTTTCTGTAAAAAAGAGCTTCAAATTTCGCATTTACAGTAACGCTTAAACGCCATTTTCCTAAAAACGGCTCCTAGTATTTCAACGAAAATTTGCTTATAGGACGAGACTTTACTCTTCTATAAAACGAGCGTACCTGTGCGAGAACTCTCGCATGTTAAACCCCACCCGCTTTCCTATTTACCCATTGTCAAATTAAGCCTGTAATATATCTTTTTCTTCAAGATTCACTTATCCTCCGTCAATTGTTCTATATGTCTTCTTGAAATTGATAACATACAATACACCCATTCTTATTTAACTTTATTACCGAGCAGAGAGGTACACCCGTGTAATTCAATAGTGTATTATATCAAGTAATTAGTTTAATTTCACATACAGTTGGAGATTCTACAGGCTCTGAACAGGTGGGATAAAATCGAAATTCGATTTTATCGAGCGTCGATTCGATGTTCTGCGATAGATAGATGGCATCTGGCAAGTAGATGGGGCAAGACTCAGAACAAAGAAATGAGAAAACTTACTAGTACAAGCCTGATTAGTATGTGTACGTTAATATGTTTATGTAGTTTTATGCGATTAACGGCCGTTAATCACTTAAGTATATTATGCCTGAATTTCAAAGCTAAAATATCTATGATGAGCAAGATAATCTAGATATCTGGTTGATTTCAGTACAAACAGATGCGATCTTTACAACATCAAAAGGAAATTAACATCATAATAATGTAGAAATGATCATCGTACTTCACTTTGGACTTTTGTGGTATGTGCCTGAAGTATTTATTATACAGTGAAATAAGTTACTTCCATCATTATACAATGTTGAATGTAAAAACTAGTGTTATTATAACAACGCATACTTTTTCGTATTTGTAACTTTTGCAATTTTCGAAAATTCAGAGTCCAAAGAAAATGCGTCCTGTTCCATTTTCTAAGCGTTCTTTCTTCCAAGAAAAAAATATATTTGGAACCGTTTTTTGAATATTTTGTCTTTAAAACTGCCTTTATTTCATGCAAAATTACGCAATAACTACTCATATTTTGAACCAATTACACATGGTCTCATATAAAGATTTAATTTTGAACAGATATCGTTAAAGAAAAAAGCTTTACCTTCAACATAGTTGTAGGAACACGCCGAAATATCTTCGGCATTTTTCGGAAACTTAAAGAATTCATCGAAAATCAGATCAGCGCCATGTTTATAAGCGTATTTTTCTCTATTTAATAAAAAATAAAGAAAACAAATGAGCACATTTTTGACAAAATTTTGATGTTTTTGAAACTTCATATAAAATATCCCCAAAAATCAAAATATCCGTTTCAAATTCCAGGGGTGACGACATCAGCTACATCCATCAGGGAATATCGATTTTGGTCAAAATTCTGAGAGTGGTTTAAGTACTTGCTTGTTCACAGACAGATACGTTTTTTTGTGAACCAATTTTGTGGTGTCAAGGAACGCACAAGAAGTGGATTCTGCCTCTACAACGTATTAGAGGAAGTCCTTCACATAGGAACAAGGATTATACACTTTTTCAGCAACAGGGGCCTACAAAATATACTTTTCTGTAAAAAATAGCAGTTTTTGCGGCAGCATTACAATACTTTCTCTATACTACATAAGTAGTATGCGACAATGCAAAAATAATGAAATCAATTTTATCTAAATACCTAAAGTTGTATAATAAAATTCTCCCACGATATTATTTTGGAAATGTAAAATTTTAATGAGGGAATCCCATATAACTCATTTCACTCAACACGTATTTCTTATTCAAAAACAAATTACGATCAAAATATTGTTGTGTATATGTGACATACTTCTCACGGTTCAGTAATGGCGTTTTCATTTCTGTGAATGAAGATTGCTTTTACTTCATCTATTATTATTTCACTATTGCACTGTAACGACTGACTACAACTTCTATATTATATCAGCATCAGTCAGACCTCTTCACTATAATGGAAAACGTTCAGGTAACGACTACGAGTAATTTTACTTCCGCAGAAGAACAGCAGACGATTTGTTGATGTGTTCACGATGGTAAATGTGATTCATTAAATAGTGCATCATTCTTGAGTCAGAACTGTTGAGCCAGCTGCACAAAAACTTCAACACCATTGTCATCTTTATCTTCTTTGTTAATAAATTTTGAGATACGTAACCTACAATTTGCTAGTAATTAGAATATACAATGATTATAAGAAAATATACAATATTCTCTTTTGTAATTTCCATTTATTTAAGTCAGCTATTTTAGGCTTTTCACTTCATATTGCTCGACTTCAGTCACTTGAGTCAATATAAGACGTGTAAAAAGTATATATGTCACAACAAACATGTCATTGTGCAGCTCGTTGTGAAGAATGGTAAAACTTTGCATTTGTAATCTGCCATCAGAAAAAATTCCTACATGAATCTCGCTCCTAATTTGGATAATTAATATTGACTCTTGAGAAAGATCTATGTCGGCGGAAAATTCTAAAACTAAGCAAAGGTACAATCTCAAATCAAATCCTGTGTCTAGGTCTATCAGGTCTAGGAGTCTCATGTGTTTGAAATTTGCACCATTAGTAATATTATAGGCATCGCATACAAAACGTGTAGTTCATATCGAATGTAGGATTTGTTTTAATTTCTTTGTGATATCATTGCATTATTTACGCATACTCTTTGTCATGAGTTGCGCAATTGTGTTGCGTCAAATTATTTTAAATATTATTCATAAAGTAGTGTCATTAGTGTTATTTTAAATATTATTCATAAAGTAGTGTCAGCTGAAAGAGTTATTCCAACTGATATCAGTTACCTGTAACACTTCGTAAAGGGTGTTCTCGATCCATAACACGAAATCTTGACGCTAACACAGCTGCGTTCATTGGGGCCGTCCACCATCTACGTGATACAGGACAGATCCGGGACAAATCCGAATCTTTGTTAGACGAGTCAGACTTTACCTCTATATTTTCATACGCTGCCATCGTTGTAACTTTTCCAGTGGTTATACCTTCTTTAAATGAAAATATTACATCCTGTCATATCAAAATAATTGTTTTTAATACGTGTGTTTTAATGAACAACCTTAATGATAATTTTTATGTAAATTGGCGATTGAATGATTTCACGTTGCTAAATGTCCTTCATCTTTGTTATTAATTTATTTTTGTAGTATCACTCTAATTAACATTTCAAAACACATTCAGAACTAATTTTCAATGTTAAATGTATTTTTCACGATTTGATGATCACTTTTATCAAGTGAAATATGCCTGTATTAAAATAAAAGTAAACATTTTTACTTACTGAAATTATTTTTATTATTTGATATTTCAGCAACTGTGTGAGGCAGAATCTCCATTACTAATGAAGCCTTGGGCAATGAAGACAAATATGTGTAGCAGTGAAAATACTCCTTCTAATATAATGCCCTGTTCCTTGCCACCCAGTTCAGTTTTATTGCCATCAAATCATATTCCTGTAAGGCTGGTTCGCTGGCCTCATTTTTCCCAGTACTTAAGGCCTAGATTTATAAATCCTCAGCTCTTCAATCAAACAAACTATCAAGCAATCCATGAAATGCTACCTGTTTCATCATATAATCAATTAATGGGAGCACCTATTATGACTCAAAAAACTGAATTACCGATAAACTCTACAAATGAATTACTTTCCCCTTCAGAAAACAAAGGATCTTTTCCAAGCAATGAAGAATCTTTAGAAACTATTCAAGCAAGTGTAGAATGTCCAAATGACAAAACAGATAACCAAAATGATATTTTCTCAGTGAGTGGTTTATTCGATGAAACAAACAAAGATTCTAGCACTGAAGAACTACTAAATGAATTAACAAAAGAATATCAAAATACTAATGAGAAGGACATTGATATTCAAATGAATTGCACACAGTCTTTTGATGAAAACACGCCAGAAAATATGCCTTGCTCACTGAATGACATTGCATATGAAATAGAGGTAAGAAGTTTAAGATTCACTAAAACGCCCTAATAAAATGTTAAACTTTGGTTGCTAAATATCTGCCTTATGAAAACAATATTTTAAATTTCTTTTCAATTTTCATCTTAATAATAATGTAATCTTACGATCTATTAAGTTAATTATTTTGTTGTTACTAAACTACAACTACATCACTTGAAGGTGTGCTCAGACTTCGAAATCAGGAAAAAATATTCATTTCATGACCACTTACATTTTTTGACAATTTTCTAGACAGATTTAATTTTAAAATTCAGTGATCAGAATTATTTTATTTATATAAATCATTTAATGGCAAATGTCAGTTTACTAAAATAAACCTTTCATACCGTCTCTCTCTCTCCTTCCTCTCTCTGTCACTCTCGCCCTCTTTTTTTTTTCTTACATCATTTTGCTAAGGAACGCGTTGTCTCTCTACAGCAGTCTCTCTTTTCCCATACGACCAGAAGGTTGTGCTTGAAGAGCAGGTCGAAGTGCTGAGGATATTTCTATGTATTATCAGATAAAAAATCTTATTTTTTCGGATACAAACGACGCAAAACGAAAATTAGTTAATTGATGGAATTGGGGTGCATATTACGAGAGTTCACTTCCATAAGTGACCCTGCAATCGCGCCCGATACAATTCCGACAGAATCTTAACCCACCAGCCGCACCAGTAAACACTGGATGGTGAGATCTGGTGCTACCCTACACGTCAGCTTGCGGGGAATTCCCCCGCCAAGTCCGGAGGGACCGCCCCAGCCGGGACACGCTCTAAGCTCCCGACTGGTCCCCTGCCATGTGTAGTAGTGTTGTGCATGTACGTGTAAGTGTATGAGGAGGGGGAGGACAGGAGAAGGAAGAGGAAGGAAAGATCACGGCTTTCGGCCCGTTTGTGAGCGTATTGCTTCGACATTCGCCTGGTGTTGATCGGAGACAACACGGAAAACTGCAGATCAGATCAGAATTCTCCACACATTGGCGACCTAGCTCTCCAGCTACTGTCGAAAATCCGCCTCCTTCGGGACTCGAATACTAGGACTAGGACTACAGCTAATACTAGCTGAAGGATATACTAAATTTTATCTCAAAATATCAACATAATCAATTGTACGAAAATAATAATACACTAATACGTTGGACACGACTAGCACACATATACAATCACACACACACACACACACACACACACACACACACACACACAGTGGACACGGCTGTGATGTTACAAGATATATTATGGTGGAAGAAAATGAGCAACGATTTGTGAGTGATAAAAGTGAGTAATAAATGAGAAGTGAAGTTCTTGTGAAATAGGACTGAATACATGCAAATGAACTAAGTTAAATTTAAAGAAGCTAAAAAATAATAATATAGGCTTGTATACTTTTAATGATTATTGATTAATGATTAGTCTTTTCGTAAACAATACTGGTGTTAACTTATAGCTACTGCAAGTTTTAAAAAAATGATTGAGATAGTTCAAGAAGGGGATTAAAATAGTTCAGGGATAGACACTTGAAAAGGGCACAAGCCTCGCTTTCGTTGAACTCACTGAATTTTTGCAAATTTCGAAAGTTAGAAATAATGCGAGAAAGTATGTGATATTACAGTACCGTTAATTTTATGTGGTGCCTGTGTTGTAATTCTGTTTTAACTTTTCTAAAGTTATTCCTCTTGTGCGGTGTAATCGCAAGTGTTCAGCTAATGCATGATTAATTAATTGTCTCTACATTGCTACGATTGTAATAAATCTATTCGTATAGAAGCGATGAAAATGATAATTATAGTCTCTGTAAATTATTTTAACTGCATTCTCATTATATTGCATTAATAATAAATATATAACTATATTAAAAAAGCTCTTTAAATTATTAATAATTTAGGGTGTGCTCTGACCATTAGATTTCTAGAAATGAAGCACTGCACTTTAAACCATGGTAATATTAATTTCCTTTTCCTTTTTAAAGTACGATTGTGACGGGATATGGATGTTGTAATAGATATGGATGATTCTGACGGGGTTTATGTCGGGTTACTTAAGATATTATTGAATAATGGTCATCACTTTATCCATATATTCATAAATGTAATTGTTTTATTATTTTTGTTATATAAGGTTGAAACTAACATAGAACAAGATTTACTGCATGAAGTTCTAAGTGAAAACTACTCCGAAGAGGGCGATGAAGCCGATAAAATTACATTCAATACCATAGAAGAAGTCTTAACTGCAATTGATGAATCTAAACAAAGTCAAGAATATTCCTTGCCTTTTGAATTGTCTGGAGAAAATTCAAGGTTGAATATAAAAATGGTAAGTTGTTTTTAAGTCTTTCCAGTTCAAAAGTGCAGAGCATTTATTTAAAAAAATGCTATGTTTAATCGAAGATGAAACTTTGCTCTGAGGACTTCAGAATGTGGTCAGACGTATGGTAATTATCGTAATTTCACGATTATTCGAGGTGTACACACACGTGCATTCTCAACTCATGACAATGAGATGTATTTATGCGATTCCTTAACTCAATTAATTTTTAATAAATTACACTTCTGGAATAAAAATTATTTCAAAATTTTCCTCCACGAATTGTGAAAGCCACTGTCACTGACCTCTGTAGTTATAGATTGTAGTTGTAGATGTAGTTATAGTGGTTTCTGTAAGTACATACTTAGTTCTAAGTAGTTTTCTGCCATATCGATATCGATGTCGATGTGGCAGTAAACCAAGTTAAATTTCTTCAATGAGGGGATGCGTAGCATGCCAATACTTCCTATTGTCTTAATCTTGTAGAATCCCAAATTTATATTTTATAATGATTTGGAAGATACGTAACAATTTAGGTAGAAATTAATTCAAAGGTTTCACACATTTCAGTGACATAACAGGGTGTTGGAAAACAGAGGCGTGTTCTTAGTATTCATGAACAGTGGTTAGGTAAAACTCAACATTTTTACGCAGCATGACACTTTTCGTTTAAAATGAATGTATTGCTTCACAAATTGTCCTAGAGTGTGAGACTTATGGTCTCGGGGACGCATGCGTGCGTTTGTTGTGGATGGGGACAAGGGGACTGGAACCATTATCCTTATACCGTTGTCACAGCTTCCACACTTTAGAATAAATTGGGAATTTTTACGATTTTTGCATTCTTTTACAAGATTGCATCTCCTCGCCATCAGCGCCAATCTCTAACATTTTTGAAACGGCTTTAGTAGACTTACTTCTGAAGAGTGTGTTAAGTTGGACCTCAAACGCTTGTAATCAGAAAGAATAATTCCTTTCCCGACCAAGCAAGTAAAATGTCGGAGTATACATAAGAAAAAATGTTATAAGTCTATATGTAATGTAATTAGGAATAAGTAATTATATAAACAAATATGTCATTTAATTTTAATTGTTTATGAATTATATTAATTAGAAAACTTTAATAAAGTTTTAGTACAACCTTTAGTGCGTAATGATTTACTTTTCACTGTGATTTTAAACGAAAACATTGAACATAATTTAAAGATACGTTTACAAAATGAATCCAACATGATAATTTCGCGTTTCGTTCTTAGAACTAAGTGTGTGACGATAATACATTGTCCGGAACCATATTCACTTTGAACGACTGGCAACACAGCACCAGACCAACCCTCTCGCATTGTGCGCCTATCCTGCGGGATGGCTCCAGGATTCATGCCCCCTTCCTTTAAAAAATCCGTTTTATACAAGTAATATTATTAGTGGTTGCTAATATAAACCTATATTAGAATAATATTTGCGCCCAGAATACTACGCGAGAAAGCGACTTATCTAATGTACTACATGGGCATTAAGCAATATTCTCTGTCAACAAAACTATATTTATCTGTCTAAACGTCTCTGCTGTATCTGCCAACGCTAAGTTAACAGTGTTATCCTCCTCTTACATTGAATATCTAAATTTGCTTCTAGCCTTCCTGTTTCTCTTAACCACACACCTTTTGTTTCACTGTTACTTACATCACAAAAAACTGAAACGCTCATGCTGGGACTGTAGTTGGTGACTTACTGAAAGGTCTGTGGTCATCCTAGTAATCTAATCAATCTGAAATTCAATGTGTCCATGTAATTGAAACACGTCCAAGGATCAGTAAAGGCATTATTGAAGAAAATAGGCAACGCTGATACGTTGATATGAAATCATTAAGTTATTTTAATGACTTTTTAACCTCTGACAATAAAGTATAGGCATTTTGCCAAACATCCTATCTATAACAATATTTTTTGCATTGTTTTTAATAATAATAATAATCATAATAATAATAATAATCTATTATTATATTTATAATCGTAGTTTATAGAGT
Organism: Teleogryllus occipitalis; assembly: GCA_011170035.1. Taxonomy (NCBI): domain Eukaryota; kingdom Metazoa; phylum Arthropoda; class Insecta; order Orthoptera; family Gryllidae; genus Teleogryllus; species Teleogryllus occipitalis. The sequence continues at coordinate 49,508 of BLKR01001133.1, read as the reverse complement.
TCAAATTCGAAATAAATTATTGTCGACATGCTCGGACTTGTGTACCTCTACTTTGAGAATTTTAAAACATATTTCTTCGGGGCGAACAACATAATAATGAATAAGGCATTACTGAAGAAATGCCTAATAGATTCTGCTTTTCTGAATAGAAGTCTGCGAAGATTTTACTATGTACTTTCTAGCATTAATTTTATTTCCGGAATCAAAATGTCAGCTGAATTAGACTATTTCTAGCTATCATCTTAATACGAAGAGTCATTTTATAAAATTATTTTCAGGGCCCTGGAGTTCAAGAAGAAGTAGTTAAAGCTGCGAAGTCGCTCTTCAGTAAACGCACTAGAACTTTATATCATTGGTTATATCCCGATACATCGAAAACGAAACTCAAGGCCACAGTCACCACCGCTTGGGATACTCTTCCAGAAAATGAAAAGCACTTCTACATGTCACAGGTATCTACAGTTTAACAGAAAAATTGTGCTCCACTAAGCCAAAACATCGAGTTATAGTTGAAATTCCACAATATGGAATATGGGCTAAGATTTAGTCCCTTTGACTTTCTCGTCTACCACTTACCCAGTGTACCAAAAGTATTGTAGTGTTGCCACGAAATAATAACAGTAAAAAAACTTTTACTGTTATTAGTAAAAGAACTAGTGGTGTTACAGAATGGCACAGACTTTCTCGTACTAGTTAGTTTTCTAATTGCTTTGGTCAGGGCTAGCTTTTCGGTCTTACCCCATCCTCTTGCCAGCTGCAATTTTGTTGTCGCCCAAATAACTTTTTTTTCTTAATTTATTTTCTCGATTTACCGAAATATAACTTTAAGAATATTACAAAAGAAAAAACATGGTCCTATACCGAAATTTTCGGTAAAACATTTGGAGCCGCTTTTACGAAAATGGCGTTTTGGCGTTTCTGTAAATGCGAAAATTCTAGTTCTTTTCGAGAGAAATATTTGGAGTTTTCGAAAAACTTTATTAGACGTCATTCAAAGCACTTCTACAAACAAATGCAATATTGTATATAAATCTCTGGAAATGTGCATATTGAAGGTGTGAGATATTTTTCAAAAAAATATATTTGTGTAATTTAAAAAACTAGTGGTGCTCCAAGATGTCACAGGCTTTATTGTATTAGTATTTTTTCTTTGGCCTGGGCTAGCTATTCAGACTTGCCACATACTCTTGCTGGCTGCCATCTTTCGTCGCCCAAAGTCCACATTTTTATCAAATTTCTCAATTTTTCTGTTTCCGAATGGTAGTACTCAGATATTACTTTAAAAATATTAAAGAACAGTAAAGCCACGACAAAAATGGAAATTTTCATTGAAAAATTTAGAGCCGTTTCTATGAAAATTACGTTTAAGAATTACTGTAAATGCGATATTTGAAGCTCTTTTTCACAGAAAAGAATTGAGTTTTCGATGAACTTCATTTTACGTCATTTGAAGCAATTCCACTCACAAATGCAATAACGTATACAAATCGATGGAAATTAGCATATTATCAGCATGTTATACTTAAATACATATGCATAATTATTGAAAAAATAAAAGAAATCACCAAAATTAATATTATGTCAACTTAAACAGTGCAACTAGTACTATCCGCACGTTTGAAGAACAAATTTAGAGCCGTTTTCGAGAAAATTACGTTTGAGTGGTGGTGAAAATGCAGAATTTTGGGCTTGTTTTCAAAGAAAACTTATCAGTTTTCGAGAAACGTTATATGACATCATTTAAAGCACACTTCATCGTAAATGCAATAATGTAAACAAATCGTCACTAATGTAAACATTAATTACGTAAGAGACAAGTCAAAATAATTAATTTTTGTATTTTTTGAAAAAACAAAATAATAGAGAATATTGTGTTATGTCATCTCGTGGACTACATTTCTCACTATCCCTGCCAAAAGATTAAAGGAAAAATTGGATCCGTTTTCGAGAAAATCTTGTTTTTTTGTATTTTCTTAAAAAAATTGCACATATCGCATGTAATCTTGCACAAAACGATTAAAATTTTCAAAAAACTGCTCATGACCCTAATGAAAGAACTGAATACGGGGAAAAAATTTTACATGAAAGAAAATTTTCTATTTTCAATTTCGTAGTTATAGGTAGAAGCCAGAAAAAACTTTTGCAGTTTTCAATTTCAGAGTTTTAGTGAAAATCGGACCTATGCCTCTTTATAAGTGTACAATGAATTTCAAGAAAAAATTTGGAGTCAAGTTTGAAAAAAATTTTGAAAATGTTCCACAGGCTTCATGAAAGTACCCCTAAAAATTAATGAATGTTTTTCAAAATCGCAGAGCTTTGTCTCAGGCCAGACCGACAGGGGATTGTTCAGTTTGGAAAAAATCGTACGTATAGTACGCATTTTCATGTTTCACTCGGGTAAGTCCCTTATTCAAAACGTCTGCCATCATCTTTTGAGAGGGGGCTTGCTCTACGATGATCTCCTTCCTCTTTCCAGCATCACGGATAAGGTGGTGGCTTTCATCCATGTGCTTGGTCCGCGCATGGAACATGGGATTTGATGCTAGTTTCTGCGCTCCAACGTTGTAATGGTTTGTGAGACGCTCTTCATGTTGACCCCGAGGCTATTCAACAAACTCCTCATGTGGATGGCATCCTTGGCGGCATCAGATAACACCATGTACTCAGTCTCTGTGAAAGACACAGCGACAGTCTGCTGCTTCCTCGACTCCCAGCTGACTGCAGCGCCTCCAAATAGGAAAGAGTACCCTGTGTAGGACTTCCTGTCAATAGAACAGTTGCCCCAACCAGCATCAGTGAAGATTGCAGCTGACTCACTTCTCCTCGAGTACACCAAACTCCGTTTGCTCGTCCCCTTGAGATAGCGGAGGACCCTTTTAGCAGCCTTCCAATGAGGTTCACCAAAACAGTTAAATTGGCTAAGATGGCTCACGGCGTAAGTTATGTCGGACCTAGTCCCAACAGAGAAATACATCAGGCTGACAAGAAGTTCACGATAGGGGATATGAGTCGGGCAGATGTCTCGTCCCTCGTCCTTCACCAGCTTCATGCCAGGCTCCAGTGGGGTAGATACAGGGTTGCATTCCCTCATCCGATTGGTCTCGAGGATCTCGTCGATATATCCCTTCTGATTGACTGCAACGTAGTGCTCCTTCCGGTCAAATTCGAGTCCCAAGCAGTACTTAAAACAACACTAGTCCGTGACCTCAAATCTTCGACAAAGATGATCCTAGATCTTGTCGATTTTGGCCTCGCTCGTTGAGAAAACCATTATATCGTCGACATAAATGACGATGTAACTTTGTCGCTCCAGGTGTCTGGATGATATACAAGCATGGGTCTGCATCGGATGAGACTGCTCCACGGTCTCGTAATTTCCCATCCATTCTCTCGTTGCTAGCTCTCCCTTCCTGCGACAACCCACAAAAGGCCTGTTTGCAGTAGCAGAACCGGGTCGCCTTTGAGTAACAACTTCCGCTCTCTCTCTCTCTCTCTCTCTCTCTCTCTCTCTCTCTCTCTCTCTCTCTCAACGCTGTGTCCCTTTCTTCTTTCTCTGAGATGTAGTCTAGGATCTCGTAATACAAATGACATCTGTGCAATGTCTCATTGGACACAAATACGTGTATATGAGTTCCAATTTAGTCGTCCTTCGATCGATTTGTTTCGGAAATGGTGGTCTTGCCATCTTTCCCCTGAGGCAAATGTCGCAGTCTGCATTTTCATTTACCGATTGGGACTGCAACGTCACGAATGGTTCCGGTCTTCGATGCGTGGACGATATCCGGAAAGTTGAGGTTTCCCATCCATCTGTGCCAGATTCGAAGAGAGTTCTTCTGTTCAATCTCCTTTTCTGCAGAAAATTCACTCTGACAATTTTCGGAAGATTCATTTTTGACGTAATAAAAGGTCGTCAACTCTCGCGATCACTTTAGTCTCACCCTGTTCGTCGAATATTTCAGGTTGATCCTTATTTAACGGCACCGGTATGTTGTCAGTGATTTTCGCGACTGATAAGGGGTTATGTCGCAAATCAGGGACGAGCAACGCATAAAGCACCTTCACATCGCATGAATCACCTTGCGTCTTCGTCTTAATCACGGCCGGGCCTTTTCCCTTGATTTCGGCAAAGGCTTCATTGGCTAACTTCACCCGGCCACCTTCACAGTTTTCGATCTCCGTGAATGCTTAAATCTCGACACAGGTGTGAAGTGCAACCGCTATAGGGGCACCAGTCACTCATGGTTGTGCTGCTCACTTTTGACATATGTCGATCTTTCACTTCACCTGACAAGAGAAACACATTGGCTGAACCGAAGTTGCTCTTCCTTTGCGAAAATTCCTACGACTTGTGTCCCTGTTCGTGACACTTGAAACATTTGTAGTTTAACGTATTTTCTTTCTGGACCTTTCTGGCTTGACTTGATTTCTCCTTCTTGTTCTTCGATTGCTGCCTTTTCTGGACGTACCTCTCACCTTGATTCGAACTCGACGGTTTTGAATTCTTCCTCGCTTCATATTCCTCGGTGATCTGGTACTCAGATTGTCAGGCGTTGGCATTAATAACCGAATACAAGGGTTCCTTCTCAAACTTTCCACCGAACGGTTGACCTACTGGAGCCAATGTAGACCACGAGGCATCATGCTTCGTGTACTTGAGACCGCTGTCATTCTACTATGATGACAGCTTTACAACGATAATGGAGGTTGTAAATTGTATTTGGTTCAAGCTGACTATGTAATTTTTAATGTTGTCTGAAGATGGAGGCAATTGTCCTCCGAAACGTCATTTATGTATTTGATTAAATTGTATCACAGGTGATTGTCAATAAATCAAGTTTGGACCTTTCTCTTTGTAATTTCATGTAACAATTTGTCAATGACAATCTGTACCTTTTCTGTTTTAAAATTCTTGCAATATTCTCTGTCCCACTGCTATCTATCGTCGTCCAAAGAACATTTTTTGACATTTTTTTAACTTTTTGCTTTCCTAATATTACAACTGAAGTATTACTTCAGGAATATTGAAAAAGAGTAAAACCTCGTCCTAAATAGACATTTTCATTGAAAAATTTGAAGCCGCTTTTAAGAAAATGACTGTAAATGCTGTAAATGCTGCATTACTGTAAATGCGAAATTTGAAACTCTTTTTCACAGGAATCTATTGAGTTTTCGAAATACTTCATTTGGAGACATTTGTCACACTTACACTCACAAAGGTAATAATGTATATAAAACGATTTAAATGTGCATATTAACAGCGTGAGAGATACTTAAAAAAATACATTGTGTAATTTTTGAAAAACAAAAGAATACACCAAAATGAACTTTTACCACCTTTACATCATATTAAACATCGCTTTTAGCACTATCCGTTGGAAACGTTTGAAGAAAAAATTTGGAGCCATTACTGAGAAAATGGCGTTTGAGCGTTTCTGAAAATGCGAAATTTTGTGCTCATTTTTACAGAAAACTGTTGAATATTTGAGAAACTTTATTTGACATTACTTAAAGCACATGTATTCATCAATATAATAATGCGAAGAAATCGCCTCTGATGTAAATATTGCCGACGTGAGAGACGTGTCAAAAAATTTTAATTTTGTATTTTTAAAAAAAAACAAAAGCATAGAAATATATGTCGTGTATGTCATCGGATAGTGTGAATTTGGCCCTAACCCTATCAAATATTTTAAAAAATTGTAGCCGTTTTTGAAAAAAATGTTTTTTGTCATTTTTTAAAAATTGCTAATATATCAGGCAATATTGCACGAAAACTATTAAAATGTTCAAAAAAATCTACATGACCTTAATGAAAGAAATATTTGAAAACAAATTTCAATTGAAGAAAAAATCTTTATCTTCAATTTTGTAGTTGTAGGAAGACGCCGAAAAAAATTAAACTTCGGAAATTTTAGAAAATTTAGAGTTATCTCTGAAAATTGGACTTGCGCCACCTTTATACCCACAAATTTTAAAGAATGTTTTTCAAAATCTCAAAGCTTTACCCTAGCCAGACCAACAGGGGTCTCAATTAGGAAAAAATTCCGTATAGTTGAGGCGATAATGGTGTTCACAGACGGACGGACGTTTTGTTTGCCGTCAATTCATTTGTCGGAATCGAGGACCACAAAATAGAAATTCTGGCTACATCACGTGTTAGAGGATTTGTTTTCTAAATTTAGCAACTACATTTATCCACTCTTTCGTTATCAGGACCCGGTAACATGAGTTTTTCTTCCAAAAAAATCTCATTTTTTTCGCGCAGCATTACGTAACTCTCTCTAAACTACGAATATTACTCCTTGTATACCTACTATACGAAAAAGTAAAAAGGTGTTTTGAACAATTCTTCTATTCGTCTTTGAACCACAATCGTGACTGAATTATACATAGGATTTTCACTAAACTTGATATTGTCGGTTCCACCTGGCTATTTGTTGCGGCCCTTCGCATTTAAAACGTATTTTAAATTTGGGGGGGGGGGCAACTTTACAGGAAGCCACAACAAACTCTTCAAGATTTTCTCGACCATGACTACATTTTTTTTCTTGTTGAGAGCAATGTTTGCTTCTAAAACAGGCACAGGTCCGAGCAATTTTTCTGGACCCCCTCCACCCACTACATTTCTAAGATGATTTTTTGTCTTAATGAAATCTGTTCTTCAAAATTAGATCTAGTTGTATGGTGAAAAAATTAAAATGTTTTTTGAATGTCTTACATTACTGTATTTACTGTGTTTTGAGTATTTGAAATATTTTAAATGCGTATGTATTAGCAATTCCAAACCTAATATATTTTGAGTATATATTTAAATACTTATTTACAAAGTATTTTGGCGAAGTGTTTAAAAACTAAATTTACATTATTTTGCCCAACCCTGAGTATCAAGGACCAAATGTGGATTCTCACCACTCATCATGTTACATGAAGTAATATACTACATGGGAACACGATTTTTCCAATTTTGAATCCCTTTCATGTTTTGACCATGACGATGGAGTTTATACAATATTTATTTCATGCGATTGCGCGTTTATATTTTGTTACAAGGATTCAAAAATTAGAATTAAATGTCTAATTTTGTACTCAATAGGTTTTATGTGCTTGTGGGATACTATACTCAATAAATTTCTTCATGTATATCGTGCGTTGTTGGATAAGTATGTAGTTCTATAAAATTATTTATTTCGTAAACAACATGAGTAATAAATTTCTAATTAGTTTTAAATAACAGTGTGATACGTCTGTTAATTGTGTGTTTGGTTTAATGCGATTGTGATTGTCGGTTCTCTCTGTTTTTGAATTTGAATCTCTAGCATGTTTTGACCATTATGATGGAGTTTATACAATATTTCTTAAATGCGTTTTCTCATTTAAAATTTGTTTCTTGGTGTTAAAAATTAGAACTGAATGTATACTATTGATTGTATATGTATTTTTGTAATTGGCTCTAGTGTTTTGAGGTCGTTGGTACTCTTCAGTAATATCCGCGAATGTCGTGCGGGTTGCATAACTAATTGTGTTTGACAATTTTATTTTTTTTCGTAAACCGCATGAGAAATAAATTTCATTTTAGAGTAATAAATTAGTAATAAATATGCTCTAAACATTCGTATTAGTTTTGATCGATTGAGCTCAATTTTTGAATTGGATTGTGGTAGCTTGACTGTCACGCTAGCACAACCACTTTTATTTCAGAAACGGGAGGAGTAATAAATTTCATTTTTGGGTAATAAATTAGTAATAAATGAGTACTAAATATTCCATTTGGTTTGATGTGATTGTGCTATGGTGGTTGTGCTAGCTTGACATGACCTTTCAGAAGGGACATTTAAAGTGTGTTAGATGGCTGGGATAGCCGAGGTCGCTAACGTTGAAGGGCCATAGCTGCCTCGGTTCAAAGGGTCACGGGTTCGAATCCCTCCATGGCATGGATGTCTGTGTGTGTTCGTTTTTTCTTTACGTGTTCTTCCTACTGCTCCCTACAGTTAAACAGTTAAAACAATCGCATTGCTCACTGTATAACCAAGTTGTTAAAAAAGTACGGTCAGTTATACCAAATAATGCTTTTGGGGGCCCCTTGTGACAGGGGGCCCCAGGTAATTGCACCTGCCGGGCCGGCGGTAGTTACGCCACTGGCAAATTACGGTGATAGAATTTTACGTAACCATTACTGATGAGAGAAAGTGCGTGCAGTTGAGCAGCACAGTTTCGTAATGAAATTTGTTTCTCCAAATTCTTCAGTTTCTTTTATGTACTCTTTTTTCAAAATATGAGTAGTTTTCGCGTAATTTCAAATAAATCATTAGCATTTTTCGAATGATGTCTCGCGCGTTTGGAAAATTTTATTCTCCTGAAATCTTCGAATAAGAGTATTGAACATAAAATGCATTAGAGCCGGGATATTTGAGAAACACAATTTTTCGCGATCTAATATTTTGGACGCACACCTGATATCCATCCGAATTTTTCACCCCTTTTATAAAACGTTAGGACAAAAGTCTCAGCAAAAAAATTCAGCTCTAGGCGATTGTTTCCGCAGATACGACATTTTTAGCCCAAATTGTCTGAATCATAAGGCACATTCAGATTCCTAAAGCTTGTGAACGCTCAATGCCAAGTCGTGCCGTGAGAAAAAGTGCGCGAATTCTAACCATGCGTTCACAATTATTTACAAAGAGCTTTAATGTGCTTGAAGCCAAGGTATAATGAAATGTTCTTTAATTTTCAGGTTTTAGGGAGATTTGGACTGCAAGCAGGGAATCTTATGATAAATCCCCAACTAGATGGCATGAAAGGACTATCTGCAGAAAGTATAATTAATTCAGAGAAAGTGGCTCAGCAAAAAATAAATATAGGAGAGGATTTAGAGACAGATCAGGCTGTGGATGACTTATTGGCTTCTTGTGGAGAATCTGATTGCTGGCTGTCATATTCTTCTTCGACAAGTGAAAACAATCGTAAACGTAAAAGAGATGATTCTGATGTTACTCAACTGTATTCTACTCCTAGCAAAGGTGTTAACCACGAGATGTCATTCACAAAGCAGTTAAAGGAGGTTGCAGATGGCAAAACTGGATTTGAAGATGATACAGAGCTGAACAATGAACTGATGAAATTTCAAATTTTTAATGATATTGAAAGTATTACAGCAAACAATTCCATTTGGCAATAACTTTTGTGTGTATTTTATTTTTATTACAGCAGAACTTTCATATAGAAACACCAAAAATCTCTGAGCAAAATATTATGTGTACTCTAGCATTAATCCTTTACTGTAACACGTAGTCAGTGCAATATTTTATTATAAAATTTTCTGAGGTAAACATTTTTAGGTAATACATTTTTGAAAACTAATGAAACACTAGAAAAATAAAGTTTTCTGTGGCTTTGGTATTTATGTAACCGGGGCAAACTTTAAATAATAATTTGTATTATTTTTTATAATGCAGTAAGTAATTTCACTAATGGTGACTTTCCATGAACTACTTTTATCTACTGCAATTTGATTAAAAAAGCAAAATACTGCATTATATTATCACAAATATTTTAATTGAACAGTAGGTTCAGTTTAAAAAAATTGTACATGCAGTAAGGGCTTTAGCATATTCTCACATTTATCATTATTGTAATTATATTTGTACAAAATACAATGAAAACAAAATACGTAAAGAAATCAATGATATCATCTTAATATTTCAATTCTCGATCAGTCCTGAATACCCACTGAAACTCATTTTTTATTAATCTGAAAAACTTATGTTTTTACCCATAAATCCTAGCATTAGTAGGCTGCAGTATTTCTTCATTTTAAATTATTATTTCATTGAATAATTATCTGGAGACTTGAGGTAGTCATGTTTAATCAATACTTAACACATTAGATTTTTCTAAAATTTTGTCATAATTTAAAATTTCATTAAAATTTTATAATTATGTAGCCATAATAGAATAAAGTATATTTTATAAGATCCACTTTACTAACAGTAATAGATTGCATTCTGTTCAAAAAAGATTGTTGAATTTTAAATGGTCCCACATACAAATTTTGTATAAATAATTGATTACAGAAATACCACCACAGTAATCATTCGCATCAAAGTATACTTTCAAATATTTGAGTCAAGTTCTCCCCTAAGGAAAATTGTAATCTCCTTCTCCCATCCTTAATTGCTAAAATGTAGGTAGTTTACTGAGCATTACAAGGAAGAGAAAGCCCAGTCTTGAAAATAAAAATAAAAAAAAAATAAAATAATAATAATAATAATAATAATAATAATAATAATAATAATAATAATAATAAAACATGGTTTTACTACTCTAGGAAAGATCCAAGTGGCAGGTCTTTTTTTGTACATAAAATATTACTGTACCTCCTACTTACTTTTATAACTCAATAATAAATTCACACTATACTAGAATATTATAATCTAAATAAGAGAACAGTTACTATTTGTCGACTAGATTTTTTATTTACTTTTGAATTATCCACTTGCTGAGCTATGTATAAATGTAACTTCACTATCTGTGCACATTTTCTAGAATGAAGCAAGTAATATAGCCATTTTAATTAATATTCTCCTTGTTCCCTTGGCAGTAAGTTGATTCCCTCATTGTAACACTCATGAAAGTTACAATGAGGGAATCAACTTACTGCCTAAAAATCACAAAATCTGTAGCTTTCTTGCCTTTGCAAACATGGGTGCTAACATTTTCTTATACATTTTTGCCAAAACACCTCTTTCCACCTGTATTCATGATTTAACTTGTGCATGTGTTAGGGTAGAGATCCCTGAATTTAAGAAAACATGCACAGAATCTCTTCATAGTATGCCATAAACAGTTTTTAACTGATTTTTGATGTTAAATAAATAAAAATAAAATAAAGAGGTAAAGATTCCAGCAGTATTGCAAGTAATTTCATTCCATTTTTTTTGTCCAGTTAACAAAAGAAAATTTCCCTAGGTTTGTTTTTCTCCCCTTCCTGTAATTTTGCAATTGTGACCCTAACAACTTGTTTATTTTGGTTTTAAGAGTTGCTTCTGAATATCTTTCCAAATTGTTTGCCTTTATGAGCCATGAAGAAAGCACAGAGTAGCTCTATATCTTGGAGCAATAACATGCTATGCCACTGTATGAAGTTTTGAGAAAAAGGAAAGAAAAGATTTAAACATTTCCGTAAATAACATAAAGCAATGTATATGACATTTATTTTTAACAATCTATCAACATTCACAAGATTAAATATCTTCATGTCCAATAATACATAAACATCTATGAGGCACCAAAACACACTAATATCTCAATTTCATCAGAAATGTGGCATAACATGTTAGTGCCCCAAGGTCTTCCTCATGACTTATTTAATGAATTGTAAACACAGAATACTTTGGCCCACTTTCCTTAAATTACATATTCACTTTCCAAGTGACCATTATTTTTGCCGCCTTTAAATCCTAGAACCCATTTTACATGACCAGAGTACAACCTATATAATATAAGGATAAAAGGGATTTTCAATTGAAATTAATTTAAAATATAAAATTAATCTGGGCCAATGTTACCCTTGAGCACACTTGTGAAAGTACTGTATTAGGATCTTGACACAGTGAAAAAAAAACATTAGCTATCTTAACATATTAATGAAATCATTTATATCATAAATAAATTTTAAAATTCCATAACTCCTATTCATAAGCACAAAGTCAATGAACCTCTGACCCACTGTCAGACATCCAGAAGGGTGGGGTGGGGGAAGTTAGGTAACTTCCCATGCCCCAAATTCTTTTTTTCATTCCAGAGAAATGAAAAATATACTTATCACTAATCCAAATTTAACACTAAATGTTAGTTCTGATGCACAGAGAAATGAATTAAGTTTATTTATCGAGAGAAGAAATTCTTGTTTGAAAAAGGTGCGCCCTTGGTTCAACTACCCCAGGCCCCAGGTTTTCTCTGGGCACCCCTACTCACCTTACTCCGAGAACAAATGTTCCATTCTAGCCTTAGTGTTTAGGTTCTATTACTATGGCCGTTTTAATGTTAAAGATCAAACTTCACAATTCTAAAACAAATCCATAGCTAATAGATTCACAAAATCACAATTCTTTTGTGTTATAATTTACATTTTAAAAATTAATACCTAGAAATAGCATAATTATTTGCTTCACATTGGATTTTATCAGAGGATTTCTCTTTCAGAAGCATGAGATTTCATTAAAAATACTAACAAATAAACGTTGATTGCAACACATCACCAAAGGCTTGAACACAATTCTCCACACGAGTTAATTACCACTGGTTCACACTACCACTTTCCTTTTATATTCTTTTACAAACTTCATTTGCAGTTGTTCACAAACTGCCATTGGTTTCCTGTTTTCAAAGTATTCTATTTTTGTATACTATCAAAGAAAAAAGTTTAAATTTACATGCTAGTTTCATTAATAGCACCTTCAAATGTGCAAAATTCCAAAATACCCCTTTCTTGGAAAATATTTCAAGGGGAAATAAGACAGTCTCTTGGTATTTCTATTAGTGCATAATTTAATTATGTACATGATATCTAGCAGTGAAGTAACCAAATTCATCCATGGTGTAGCTAAGCTGCAGTTTCTGTTGTACTATTTTTTTCAGATGAAAAAATTTGAGTTTATAAATTTCCAAACATTCTTAGCATCAGACAAAAATCTTTGAGAAACTTAAGTTAACACAGCCAATAAATAAATAAATTTAAAAAAAGGAAATTAAAACTTTCTCCTAACTCAACCAATTTGAAAAATATTAAATTGAATCAGCATCAGGAAGGAAACTAGTCAAAAATGCTTTTTTTTTAATATTGGAAGTTGCTCTTTTTGGTAAAGCAAATTGTACTGTGAGAAGTTAATCAACTGTATTTAGTGAATTCACACAAAAAATGGACAGGATAATATAACATGCAAGTATTTTATTCAAGGTTTCCTTCCTCCTGCAAAGCGGCAAAAAAGTACTTTATCCCTTTCTCCTTAGCACGATTTGATTCTAAAACACTAGACACTTTACAAGATTGGAAACTTTTTACCCAGCTTTGCCCAGTGATCTAAATTGAAAATTAAAAATGGTCACTAAATTATGAGGAATGAAGGAAAACTAACAAATTTCGATACAATACAAACAGCCGAATTTAAATATTGCAAAATTGTTCAGGAAGTAGGGATAGTGAAAAGCCTATAGACCAGAACAAGAGAAATTGTTTATTACACAATACAACATCCATACACTTTAAAAAAAACAAATGCATTAACAAGTTCGTAATATATTCAATTCCTCACTACAAAAGTTACATCACAACAAGCATCCACCACGTAGACGCAAAACAAGATGAAGTGTTGATTCTTTCTGAATGTTATAGTCTGATAAGGTACGCCCATCTTCCAACTGTTTACCAGCAAAAATCAAACGCTGTTGATCTGGAGGAATGCCTTCTTTGTCTTGAATTTTTGCTTTAACATTTTCAATGGTGTCTGAAGCTTCAACCTCCAGGGTAATTGTCTTCCCAGTTAGAGTCTTTACAAAAATCTGCATGCCTCCACGAAGTCTTAGTACCAAATGAAGGGTAGATTCTTTCTGGATATTATAATCTGACAATGTGCGACCATCTTCTAACTGCTTGCCAGCAAAAATCAGGCGCTGCTGATCAGGGGGGATGCCTTCCTTATCCTGGATTTTAGCTTTAACATTTTCAATTGTATCAGAAGCTTCAACCTCCAAGGTAATGGTTTTCCCTGTCAATGTTTTTACAAAGATTTGCATACCACCACGCAACCTAAGCACCAAATGCAGTGTGGATTCCTTCTGAATGTTATAGTCTGACAGGGTGCGACCATCTTCCAACTGTTTGCCAGCAAAAATTAGTCGCTGCTGATCTGGAGGAATACCTTCTTTGTCTTGGATCTTAGCTTTCACATTTTCAATGGTGTCTGATGCTTCAACCTCCAGAGTTATTGTTTTTCCAGTTAAAGTTTTCACAAAAATTTGCATTCCACCTCTAAGTCTGAGTACCAGATGAAGTGTAGATTCTTTTTGGATATTGTAGTCTGACAAAGTGCGTCCATCTTCCAACTGCTTTCCAGCGAAAATAAGACGTTGCTGATCTGGGGGAATGCCTTCTTTGTCCTGGATTTTAGCCTTTACATTTTCAATGGTATCCGATGCCTCAACTTCCAAGGTAATGGTCTTGCCTGTGAGAGTCTTCACAAAAATTTGCATACCACCTCGCAGTCTTAAAACCAGATGCAATGTAGATTCTTTCTGGATATTGTAATCTGACAAAGTTCGTCCATCTTCCAGTTGCTTTCCAGCAAAGATTAGACGCTGTTGGTCTGGGGGAATTCCTTCCTTGTCTTGAATTTTAGCCTTCACATTCTCAATTGTATCCGATGCCTCAACCTCCAGGGTAATGGTCTTACCAGTCAGAGTTTTGACAAAAATCTGCATACCACCACGAAGTCTTAACACCAAATGAAGAGTCGACTCTTTCTGAATATTGTAGTCTGACAATGTACGACCATCTTCAAGTTGCTTGCCAGCAAAGATTAGTCGCTGTTGATCTGGGGGAATGCCTTCTTTGTCCTGAATTTTGGCCTTCACATTTTCGATGGTGTCCGACGCTTCCACTTCCAGGGTGATTGTTTTTCCAGTTAAAGTTTTCACAAAGATTTGCATGCCTCCACGGAGACGGAGAACCAAATGAAGGGTAGATTCCTTTTGAATATTGTAGTCAGACAGTGTGCGACCATCTTCCAATTGCTTACCAGCAAAAATCAATCGCTGTTGATCAGGTGGGATGCCTTCTTTGTCTTGAATTTTCGCTTTCACATTTTCAATAGTGTCTGAAGCTTCGACTTCCAAGGTAATAGTTTTTCCTGTCAAAGTCTTCACAAAGATTTGCATACCACCACGAAGTCTCAGTACCAAATGAAGAGTCGATTCTTTTTGGATATTGTAGTCCGACAGAGTGCGACCATCTTCCAATTGTTTGCCAGCAAAGATGAGACGTTGTTGGTCAGGGGGAATACCTTCTTTGTCCTGGATCTTTGCCTTCACGTTCTCAATGGTGTCCGATGCCTCAACTTCCAGGGTGATCGTCTTCCCCGTCAGCGTCTTCACGAAGATCTGCATGCCACCACGCAGTCGCAGTACCAAATGAAGGGTTGATTCTTTTTGGATGTTGTAATCTGACAGAGTGCGACCATCTTCTAATTGTTTGCCAGCAAAGATGAGACGTTGTTGGTCAGGGGGAATGCCTTCTTTGTCCTGAATTTTTGCTTTTACGTTTTCAATGGTATCTGAAGCTTCAACTTCCAAGGTAATGGTTTTGCCAGTCAAAGTCTTCACAAAGATCTGCATGCCACCACGAAGTCGCAGTACCAAATGAAGGGTCGATTCTTTTTGGATATTGTAGTCCGACAGAGTGCGACCATCTTCCAATTGTTTGCCAGCAAAGATGAGACGCTGTTGGTCAGGGGGAATACCTTCTTTGTCCTGAATCTTAGCCTTTACATTCTCAATGGTGTCTGAAGCTTCTACTTCCAAGGTAATGGTTTTTCCTGTCAAAGTCTTCACGAAGATCTGCATGCCACCACGAAGTCGCAGTACCAAATGAAGGGTAGATTCTTTTTGAATGTTGTAGTCTGACAGAGTGCGACCATCTTCCAATTGTTTACCAGCAAAAATCAAACGCTGTTGATCTGGAGGAATGCCTTCTTTGTCCTGGATCTTTGCCTTCACGTTCTCAATGGTGTCAGATGCCTCAACTTCCAGGGTGATTGTCTTCCCAGTCAGAGTCTTAACGAAGATCTGCATACCTCCGCGAAGTCTCAAAACAAGATGAAGTGTGGATTCTTTTTGAATGTTGTAGTCCGACAGAGTGCGACCATCTTCCAATTGTTTGCCAGCAAAGATTAGACGCTGTTGGTCAGGGGGAATCCCTTCTTTGTCCTGGATCTTTGCCTTCACATTCTCGATGGTGTCCGATGCTTCAACCTCAAGGGTGATCGTCTTTCCAGTTAGAGTTTTAACGAAAATTTGCATTCCACCACGCAATCGAAGAACTAAATGGAGGGTTGATTCCTTTTGAATATTGTAGTCAGACAGTGTGCGACCATCTTCCAACTGCTTACCAGCAAAAATCAATCTCTGTTGATCAGGAGGGATGCCTTCTTTGTCTTGAATTTTAGCTTTCACATTTTCAATGGTGTCTGAAGCTTCGACTTCCAAGGTAATAGTTTTTCCTGTCAAAGTCTTCACAAAGATCTGCATGCCACCACGAAGTCGCAGTACCAAATGAAGGGTAGATTCTTTTTGGATATTGTAGTCTGACAGAGTGCGACCATCTTCCAATTGTTTGCCAGCAAAGATTAGACGCTGTTGGTCAGGGGGAATACCTTCTTTGTCCTGAATCTTAGCCTTTACATTCTCAATGGTGTCTGAAGCTTCTACTTCCAAGGTAATAGTTTTTCCTGTCAAAGTCTTCACGAAGATCTGCATGCCACCACGAAGTCGCAGTACCAAATGAAGGGTAGATTCTTTTTGAATGTTGTAGTCTGACAGAGTGCGACCATCTTCCAATTGTTTGCCAGCAAAGATGAGACGTTGTTGGTCTGGGGGAATGCCTTCTTTGTCCTGGATCTTTGCCTTCACGTTCTCAATGGTGTCAGATGCCTCAACTTCCAGGGTGATTGTCTTCCCAGTCAGAGTCTTAACGAAGATCTGCATACCTCCGCGAAGTCTCAAAACAAGATGAAGTGTGGATTCTGCAAAATAATTTGTTTTATTTAATTGTGTGTTTACAGAGACAAGAAAGACATCTTAGGAACAAAAAGCTTGTAGATTTAATGAAGTGGGAAGTCCCTAAAATACTGCTTAAAATCTATTATGCTAGGGCAAGGAAGGTAAAGAAAAATTTCTTGGATTGGTGTAATAAAGAATAATTTTACTAAGGAATAGAATATTAATGGAATTAAAATCACATTCATTACTTTTGTAAAATATCAGCCTTAAGATTCTGAAATATTTGAATACTGAGATATTTGAACACTGAAAAACCAAACTTCAAGAAACAAGCTCTAAAGTGAGTATAATCTCTCGTTATGATTGTATATCTTGGGTACGAGTTGGGTTTCTCTTCTAATAGTTGTCAGTCTTATTAGATGCAAGTATCCTGCATTATTTAGTTGGAAAATTAGGAGGGAGTTTGATAAAAGTTGTAATATTCTGGCTGTAAACAATTCAAGTTCAGAAGTGGAGATACTTGCATATACAACTATAATCAAAGTAAATCTTAAATCATTTGACAATAAAATACCTTCTTAAGGAGAAAAAGAAGTGTGCAATTAAATATCTGAGAGCTGATAGAATGTTTAGATAATAAATATAGGAATAATCTCTAAATAAATGTGAAGAGCATCAATTCAAGTAGAAAATTCTGAAGGATGTTAATGTGATAGGAAGAGTAATTTAAGGGATTATTAAATAGAAAATCAGTATTAATACAAGGGAAACCTACAACTGCATTGCCGAAAATCAAAAACTGACCCCACAATAGTTTAGACCTTTTTTAACAGGTCCAACAAAATATGAAAGTTCATCGATTAAGGCCAATCAAATATATGTTTGTATGCATCACAAAAGGACAATCTGATGTTCCCAGAGTTCCTCCCCAACCCAGTCGTGATGAACCAAGTCTTTATAGATAGCTGACAACCAGAATCTACTTATACTTTGATTAAAACTAAGTCCATCGACACTCAGTTGTCACTACATTAAATCAGGAGCTTGATCATCACCTTAAATATTCTGACCATGGCAGTCAAACAAGTTTGAGCAAGAGCAACAGAAGAATTTTTAGGAACGTTTTTAACCTTGCCTAATGGGGCTCATGCCACACAATAGCTTTATTTTAACTTCATTTACTGTATTAATATAACCCTCTCCAAATCTACTAAATATTTTACCTTCACTTATTTGGGAAACTTAAAAAGCATGATTAGACGTATTATTCTTTGAAGAGACCAGAAACACTTCAATTTTATTATAGACAACTAAGAAAAAAAAATTTGCACCACCATAATAAAATGAAATTAAGAAAGCATCCAATAAGGGCTGAGCACTCAACACCTATACTTTCCACCATTCTTTGAGCTCCTTAGTTTTGCTTCAGTAGAGGCAACATTACAATGTTTTACTGCTCTCACTACATGCATGATGCACTACCTTTCCAAGAGAACACGCCACATTCCAGACTAATATTGACAACAGACTTGCTATGGATACTTTTCAAAATCTTTATTTCGAATGACCTGTGGGAGAAGTACTTAGTTGGCTCTATCCATTAATTTATTCCAAATTGGTGGCAACAATGTTATATTACCTCACTGGAAAAGATACAATTGCATTTCACTAGAAAACCACTGTTGGCATCACGACTAAGCATAAAAATTGCAATGCATAGAAAGCATCAATTTCAATTATCAATGTTTTGACTGCAGCTGTCAGTTTCCATTATTTCAAATACCATTGGTTTGAGGCACAGCAAACTTCATCAAAATGCTTAAAAGGATAATATACTGCAATTTATTCAGAGCTGTGTCTGGCAGGTCATCAGCTCAGTGACATCAAATCAGGAGATTAATGTCACTATGGTGGCATTCAACCCTCCAATTGGATGACACACTAACAGCTGATTTTTTGTCAGGCACAGCTCTGAATAAATCACAATTTAGCTAATTTACAAAGGGATTGAACAGTTATGTTCTGCAAAACTCACCATCCCACATTTAAAATTAGCAATTTGAAATAAACTCACCCTTTTGGATATTGTAGTCTGATAACGTGCGACCATCTTCCAATTGCTTTCCAGCAAAGATCAGTCTCTGTTGATCAGGAGGAATTCCTTCCTTATCTTGAATTTTTGCCTTCACATTTTCAATAGTATCTGAAGCTTCCACCTCTAAAGTGATGGTTTTCCCCGTCAAAGTTTTCACGAAAATCTGCATAGTTCTGAAAGAAAGGAAAATTAGATTATGAACGTTAAGTACACTGAAAAGGCTGTAATGGTATTCCATTCCAAATAAAATTACTTCTGAACTGCGAATAAGACCACTTTTCGTTCTCACCACTACTTTGACAGTTCAAAGTTAATAAATATAACCCATTTAAAAAATCTACAATCTTACAACCTACATTGGTCGATTAGATCAGCGTCACGGTTTCACAAATCGAAAATTCCCAACTTCGTTCAACGCTTTAGAAGCCTTCAAGATGGCGATTCGTCCTACTTCTTGAACAGGTAAAATGGCGTCAAATCGCCCCCCAGATGTTCGCAAAGTAGGAGATTGAACATATTACGTACAACCTACAGAAATAGCCATAAGTTTAGTTTAAACAGTCCCAGCCCACGAAAGTTACCAATTTTGCAGCCTCCTAAGTTAAGTCCTAAATAAATTTATGATATACGTTAAATATGTCCACGAAAGGCAGGAACACTCAACACAAAACTGCAATCATATACTACTTCGGTAAATCAAGCAAATAACACAAAGCTGTCGCTTACCTTATCTCTTAGCAGAACAAGACAAGAATAAAATTTTCCAAGCAACGAACGCACCACGAAACGCACTGCTCCAAGCAAAAGCACCGAATGCTACGATAAGCTGTCTGCTATTCGTTTCTATAGATCAGAGCAGATGATTGTGATTGGCTACTCTCGAAACACGTCACTTGACTATTATTGGTTGACTTGTATAACCGAGCGTCATACACAGAATCGCCAACTAAACATAACAAACTTAAGGAATGAAACCATGATAAAACAAAGAATTCCGCCCGAACAAATTCTTTTACGTTGGCAACCTCATCTTGCATGACATGGCAAGGCAGAACGGGAACTGCGCAGTTCTCTCTGATTGGCTGAATGAACGAACTTTCTGGAAGCCTCGCACAGGCTTTTTCTTGCCAACACCGAGTAATAATAAAATTTTACATTTCCGCTTTCTCGCAACAAAGAACAAAGAAGGATGAATTTATTTTTATCAGTAGTCGCTTTTGTGATGTCTTTTTTAAATCGTAAAGGCTACTAACCTAGCCGTTTATCTTAATAAATCAATATTGCTGTAATTGTATTAGAATTGTATGAAACGCGCGTATTCAATACAATACTGCAGAATGCATTCATGTCCCACGTAATAGCTTTTTGCATTACGATGATTTTCTGAGAAGACGATTATGAATTCTGAGGAATATAATCAACGTGAAAGTGATTTAATGCTAATTCGTAAAAAAAATCGTAATGAACAAATAATATATTCCGAGAAACATTGTTACCTGTTGTACTGGTCGACCACCTTTGTTGAGCTTTTAATTGAAAGTAGAAATTTGGAAATTTAACGGTCACAACACAATCGCTGTTTCTGGAGCGAAACGCTCCGGTTTCTTAGTTCTATTATTTGCGAACAACCGAATAACAAAGATGTTGTTTTCTAAGCTGTTTGAGTATGTCCAAAGAACGGAAAATATTTCATTATAAGTATATAATTCTTATTTTAAACTTGTCAAAAGAAAAATAGCATACCTTCATATAAACAAATTGTCAATGTGCCTTAATTTTACATTGCTGTTGTCTTATTAATATCAACAATCAGTATTTCGTGTTAGGGTAAATGCTTGTTATTCCAGTAGGCAATGCAAACAACAAACAAACAAAAAAATGTCTCAAGGGAAATGGTTTTGTGTTTAGGAATCTAAATATCATGGTGGAAATTTCCACCATGCTAAATGCTGTATCTGTATTTTGTTGTGATTGTCATTTTACTGAGTGAAGTATGAAATACTAGGTCGTGATAGCATTAGGTGAAGGAGAAATGGGTAGCAGTATGAATTATTCATTTAGATGTAATAAATTATTACTAATTATGACATTTCTCAAACAGCGTTTCGATGACTAATGAATTAGACACCTAACATACTGCAACGTGGGAAAACATTGTGCAAGTGGTGTACGCGTCTTATTTTTTTCGAGAATTATCAGCGAATTCCCCCGTTACTAAAGAACAATGGTTTCTTATCGATGTCTCATTCGTCCCAATGGAGTCTTCTGAGAAACTACTAATTCCGATGTCTTAGTATTGTATTTGATAGTTATTAAGACAGCATCACATGTAATGATATTACAAAAAATTAATAGTAATTAAACCCAATGGAGTACTAAAAACACAATAGCCTATAAGTAAAGTTTTGTATGACCTTTGTTTGAGAACGAGCATTCTATTGGTTTGGGGATAGGAATAAATGTATTAAAAACGTGCTATATGTACGATATCATTGTTCAGTGTCCAATAATGTAATTAGTTGGTGATCAATAATCATTCATTCCTTGGGATATATTCTAGTACGTTCGTGTATCAATCGATAATTTTAGTTGACAGCTACTCACTGAACAAAGAGTTTACTTTAACTTTGATTTCAAAATATTGCACAAGTTCCTGAAATAGTTTGCAAGATATGGTACTTTAGACTATCCATGGAAAAATGTTCTATGATATTAACCAACACCATATTTCAAAATAGATAGTAGTTTTGGATTCAGAAAAACGCAAAGTTTTTTAACACTGAAAGTAGCATTTTGTTTATTCTCGAATATTTACAGAATGTATCTGATTATAACTGACGTAATCTTTAACGTTTTTCAAGATTTCTGGAGCTAGAGAGTTGACTATTATGTATGACATGTTTGTTCATGTTGAAAATAAAATGATTTAAATAGGATGGATATATCTACCATACTAATGTTCTGGTTAAAGTGGTTATGGTTCAGAGAGTTTCATGAGATAATATTACGGTTTCTTGCAAGTTTCTACCCTGACTGGTCCCGACCTAGAGTCCTAAAAAAGATTCTATTTATTCAGCAACTTTACCCATACTCTCATCTTTGGCAGTGGCTACACCAGGCTACAGTCATCTTTGTTCCGATCAATCCCGATTAATTGATCGACGACCATAAAGCAGCTTAGTCAGGTGTGATGGCTGGCGGTTCAATGTCTTTAGTTTCAGATCGGAATCTTCCTATTTCTACCATCTACATTTGATTTGAACTTCTTTGGTCCAAACGCCCGCATTTCAATTTTCTCTCTCCTATTTTAATTATGCACTGATTAATATTACATTCTACAAGAAAAACACATTGCATTTATAAAACCGTTTTGGGCGATCCTTCCTGCCTTCCTTCTTTATTTTTATTAACCGACTTCGAAAGAAAGAGGTTATACAATTTGTAAGGTTTATTTTCTTTAAACCACAACTTTCACCAATGTACGCAACGTACGCAGCATTTCTTTGTTTCCTTTCGATAAGCATATCTTAATAGACTCATAAGTTGTGAAATCAGCTGAAAGTTTCTTCTGATCAAAGATTCAAAGTATATTTGATTAAGAAGATGAACAGATAGTATTAAAATGATTTTACTAACGTATTTGGTTGCAATTTTATGATGGACACTGGTTCATTTAGAATCACTTTTGTCCAGTTTCATTTGTTTGGAAATTTTCAAAGATAGCCTCCTATTCAAAAAAAGGTGTAATGTAAAAATTTCCTTTTCTCAATGATTATGTAGATAAATGAAAAATATATGGACACTGACTTGTACTCAGAGATACTAGTGCGGTTTTGTCTGACTACATTACAATATATTTCAAGCAGTATGCCTTTATGGCATAAAGATGTAATATTTACATTGTAATTCTGTTTTTATTTACCTAATAACTTCATAAATAATTTATTTATCGATAACTAATTCTTATCAGTTTCTTAAAAAATTTTAACTGCAATATACAATCAGGATTCCCTGCTTCTTAGCTTCTCATTGTCTCCAACAATAAAATCCTATAATTCATTGTTAATATTCCTTTCCTTTTAGATTTCCAAACATTTCAAAAATAATGTTGGGTTGATGAAAAATACATTTTTAATTTTTTTTTTAAAGGAAATGAATACATGCATGTAAAGTGGGACGAAAGAAAAGTATTAAAGAAAAGTTATGTACAAGATTTACAAGACTCAAGTATAATTCCTTATTTAGATATAAAACTGGAAATGAGTCACTGATGTAAATCTGTAAAAACATAAAGATATAAAGTGAATCAAAATGATAATGTTTTCATTATCAATGTCTCAATATTGTGATAGGTGTAACAGTTTTCACATTTCGTAAGTGAAAACTCAATTTTCATGCAGCAATAATGCACCTCATTCAATGAGAGCAGATACAAGCCAATCACAAAAATAGTAAACTTTAATTAGAAGGATCGATCACAATCATTACAGATTCTAACAAAACAAAAGCAAGGAGTAAGAGATTCCTTCACCGACAATATGCTCAGTTGCAGATGAAAGATATTTGAGACTGTATGATAAAACAGCAAAAACAAAATAAATTTTAATTCAAATAATAGTGAAGAATAATTAGGGAAATGAGACTGTCTGTGTGAGAGTTGTGAAATACCCCCTAAGGCAGAAGTGGTTCTGCCCAATCATTTGAGAAGGGGAGACATCGTGTGTTTTTGTTAAATAATAAATATATTTGTTATTATATTGTTTATTTTTGTAGTGTATATATGATACTTATACTATATTATTTTTTAAATAATTACATAATTCTAACATAAATGAATATTTAAATAAATTTTGGCTAATAAAACAAATGTTTTTCTCTAGGCCTTTGGGGAAGGGGTATGACCCCAATCCCGCCCCCCCGGATCTGCCATTGCCAATGGGCAGTTACAGTTACAATTTATTTTTAAAATTTGAAGCGGTCAACTGTCCAGTACTGGTACATGAAATGTTTTACAAAAATATCTGAAAAGTGATAACAAATGAGATAAAACAAAGGTGAATAGTATTTCAAAAGATCTACAGATATTGAGTTTTAATATTCCAGTAAATCCATGTTCTGCTTGGGTCTTCATATATATATTAGTGAGCAGGACAGGTTAATCAGTCAAAAACCTCAAATATATTGTAACTATCTTTATTGAATGGAACATTTTATAGGAACGTTTGCAGTTATGTTTTTGTGTCAAATTATAGAGGGTATCTGATTTGGATTCTGCTTTTTGGATTGAGTAATCAACTTTTTTCTGAAGAAAGAATAAGAGAAAACAGCATTTAAAATAGATGTAATCGATTGAAGGAAACCATGCAAATTGGCAGTATTCTCCAAAAGGGGTCATTCAAAACTTGTGGAGGGAATGATTGAAGAATGGATTGCGAATTGAGAGCCATCTTCACTTACCCAGTTTGAAAGAATCCTAATAATGCTCTTGAGAATGTTTTCTTGTGCAATTTCTGTCATTTGGATTCTTTTGTTTGAACAACAGAGTGTGGAAATCCTAAATAGAACTAATAAATGTGTCTCGATCCATGAGAAATTAATACTTCTCAAGCAAGGAACATCCAATTCTAGCAGGGAGGGAGGATCCTCAACACCTCTGTCCCCCAGCCAATTTGCAACCTGGGAGGATAAGAATGTTTGTTTGAAAAGTTTGATGTAGACATTTTAAAATTAAATATTAATAAAGAGCTGAATGTGTTTAATTGAAAAAGGAACTGTTGTTTGTTAATGTAGATATTTGTAAGAAGGAAAAAGAAAAATCATCTTAAATTTTTCCTCACCTGCATGACATGATATTAGACCTAATTTAAAAACATTTTAACAATTTTCAACTGTTCTGATGATATTTTTATTTCTTTTAGAATGCGACTTAAATAACTTATGAAAGAAAATGGTACCTACTGTCAACCAGTGCAACTTTGATGGTTTTTGAAAATTATATTGGTTGTTGCCGTGCCAGGTTCCCAATTCAACAAACAGAAGCCCCATTGTTTTCATAGCTCTAGCAACATATTACAAGAGAGGCTTTGCACTTTTTCATCCTGATTAGTTGTTTGCAGGTTCTTATCAGTGCTTTTGTTTTCGACTGCTAGAAGAGTAGTTTTTGGTAGCCTACTAAAGTGTCTTACTCTCCCCTTTCAGTCAAATATAAATAAAAACTTCAGTTTTTGCTGTTTTGTTAAATGCACATATAATTCCCTTTCAGAATCACTTTTAAATTGCATTAACTTAGCAATGTTGCTCCAGAAAACTTCATGAAAATGGCAACTTAGAATTTTTTGGTCACTTTTTTAAAATATTAATAGTTATATGAAATATTAAGTTATCTTGTGACGAAGATTTTTCTTTCTTAATGAATGCATTCTACAATATTAGATCTTTAAATCATTTTGGGCATGTTCCAAACACATTAGTAGTTTTCACATACATCACATAAGATTTCAAATAAGAGCTTCACTAAAAATAATTATTATCAAGGGGCACTGGTCTTAGATAAACAATGTGCAGTTAGCACACTTTGCTATTTATCTTTTCATATCACTTTATTATTGGTCTTAAATAATAAATTTTCACTAATGTTAAATGCAGATTTTACCTAGCTTACAATTGAATCCATATCAAAACTAGGGGTCCCTAAAGCAATTGAATTGATCACATCTTGTTCTGTTCTAAAACCCACTTCTCAAGGAAAAGAAAAGTTTTTGTTCATTTAGGATCATCAGTAATTCATGTTTATTAAAACTTAATCTATATGCAAATTCACGTGAACAATAGTCAATCATCATTGACTGATAACAATGCTCAAAAGCTTGTCCTGCTTTAAATTCAAAATACAAATCATAATATTGTGAGAATAAAACAATTAACAACATAGTTTAGTTTTTCTTACTCTATTCAACAATGCAAAACTCATAAGGGGGCAACTGCATGTCTGGGACCCTTTGCAATTGATCTTTTTTATTTACAAATGACGTACTGTATTTTTCTAGTAATTGAATAAAACATACAAGAAGGCTGAAATTTCGACTTTAATGATACAGTCAGTGCCGGGGCTAGGCTTGGGTAGACCAGGCGAATGCCCGGAGCCCCGCAAGTCCAGAGGCCCAATGTTGAGACTAATGGGAAAAATTAGTAAAAAGATTGAAAAAATATTAGACCTGAGGAAAAATCATTATCGTAATTTAATAAGTTGCAGTACAGTAGTCTGATATTTCATAAAATTTTCAATTAATTAATCTTTAATAGTTAATTATAGTCATTACTTATAAGTTGAGGGAGGTTTTCAATGACATGCCATTTTTTCTTATCACATTAGAACAATGCTGTTTATTAAAGAAATTAATTTTATGTTATGACTTGACATCGGATGTTTAGGCACTAAAAAATCGTCTTTTAGGCGCCTAAAAAGGCACAGAAAAAGTCAAGAATAAGGAGAAAAAAGGCACTGTCATAAGTTACATGCACAATAAAATGGAAAAATTGTAATTTTTGTCTATATTATTTTGTAAACTTAAATGCACAAAACCAGTTCGTATATATTAATGTAGAACTAGATTTACATATTTACAACTCTTGTGCATTTTATTCTTAATAGTTTCCATTAACCAGTAATATTTACATGTTACCAGTCACTTTTCAAGGATCACAATTTCAAATTTGGTCAAACAAGGATCACAATTTCATCGACGACTGGGAGACAAAATCAGTTTGAATGCGGAGAAGGATATCTGAACGCTGTGACTGGCATATATTTTAGCACTCCAACACTAGCAACACAAACCTTCTGGGAATTTATGTTTATTTCCACTTAAAATTTTGATTCTCTCGGTGTCAATCGTCCATGTTCTCAGATCACAGCTGGTATTTATGAAAGAGGGAAATGTTGGTATACTTTCAGGAATTCTCTCGTAATTTTAAGTTTCAAGATCTGTATTGAAGGTTTTGTAATGAATGTTCATGTTGGATCATCGCCGATTTTCCGATATTTGAGCATTGTATATAAATATAATAAATAAAAGGCAAAGAAAGTCCTAAAAAAGGTATTTATGCCAAAAAAAAGGCATTTATGCTAAAATAAGCAAAAATAAGCATTATAAAACTTTGTCATATGTCATCATTTGTCATGATTCGTGGACATATATTATCAGCCTTTAAATAAGTTCTCTAGAAAAAAATAGGCATTTCCCTAAACATCCGATGTCTAGTTATGACAGAAGGAAATTACCCATTTTTATTTGATTTCGACTAAGTCATTTTTTACCTTTTTCCATCATTTTTAATGCATTTTTCACTGATTTCATTGATTTTAATATCATTTTAATGGTACTTGCTTCAAATAATATTTATGAGATGCAAAACATTTTCTCCACAGAATTCCTGAGTAGCCTATTTAATTTCTTGGGTCAGAAAGTGTAATGTCAGCCGTTTATGTAATCTAAGGTTGTGACCCCTGTCAGCATTTGTTTGTTTGGCCATTTTTTGGGATAACTGAAGAAATTCCTGGTAAAGAACAGTCCAAACCAAAAGTTTGCAAGCTGAGTGCACTTAAAAAAATAGACCAACCCTTGATTACTTGAGTAACATGTACAAAAGTTTCAGTTGTTCATCCAAACTGGTTTTGATAAAAATACTTACGTCATTTTTCTTTGCTTTTAGGGCATCAAATCCACTCTCTACTTATAAGCTAGGACTCTATGAAACAAATCAAATGACACAAACATTAAAACAGGTTGTACTGAAGTTCATATTTATTATTGCATGTATTTAACAAAAAGTGATTTTGTTAACCATTTACTAAACACAACAACATTTTGTAGTATTTTAAAGTACAGTTTACCTCAGGTTTAAGCCAATTTCCCATTTCTTGGCTAGTGATCTTTAGACTTCCGTATACTGTATATGAATAACTGACTAGAAGTTCAAATGATGATACTAGATTACAGGATGCAGTGAACAAGGGGATGCTCAGAAGCTATTGGTCCATTGAAGTATATTTAATAGTAAGAACTCTTCTGGTGCCAATTCATTGAGCTGGTTGTCTTCACTACTTCAGCCAGTCTTTATAATCTTTTACTGTTACATTAACTTAAGAATTCGAAGTTTGATTTGTTCTGCGTTGCTTATAATATAGTGATAACTAGACATCGGATGTTAAGGCACTAAAAAGTCACTTTTTAGGTGCCTAAAAAGGCACTGAAAATGACAAGAATAAGGAGAAAAAGGCATTATCATAAGTTACATACACAACAAAATGAAACTTTTTTTATAATTTGTCTATCTTACTTTGTAAACTTCAAATCCACGAAACAAGTACGAGCATTTTAAAATAAAACTACATTTACATATTTACAACTCTTCTTCTACATTTTATTCTTAATAGTGTGCGTTAACCAGTAATATTTGCATATTTCCACTAACATTTCAAGGATCACAATTTTAAATTTGTGATTGGGAGACATCAGTATGAATGCGGAGAAGAATCTCTTAATATCCACTGATGTGACTGGCATATATTTTAGAAGTCCATCGTTAGCAACACTGAAACCTGGTAATTTCCACTTACAATATTGGTGCCATCGGTATATTGTCAGTCAAGCATGTTCTCAGAACATGGGTGGTATTTATGAAGTACAGAAATGGAGAAAAATCTGTTGGTATACTATTAGGACTTCTCTCGTATTTTAAAATTCAAAGATGTGAATTGACGATTTCGTAATGAATAGTCACATTGGACCAACACCAATTTTTTGATATCTTTAAATTGTATATGAAAATAATAAATAAAGTTAAAAGAAGTCTTAAAAAAGGTTTATCCCAAAAAAGGCATTTTGTGCTAAAAAAAAGCAAAAATAAGCATTATAAAACTTCATCAGATGTTATCATTTGTCATGATTCGTGCACTATTATCAGCCTTTAAATAAGTTTGTTAGAATAAAAGAGGCATTTCCCTAAACATCTGATGTCTAGTGATAACTATTGCAATTGGGCTAATAGATAATGACTGTCAATTGATACATTGCTTATTAGTGATTCTGAGCATGTCAAATGCAAAGGACATCAGTCCCATAAGTGTAGAGGACATTTTTATCACGGGAGGTGGTGGTTCCCCCAGTTAGCTGGCAAGAACTGTCACCAACCTGTGATGGGGATTTTCTCAACCAGTTATCTCCCATCAGCATGGCACCGCCCTAGCCAAGACAAGCTCTAAGCTCCCAATTTGTGTGTTGGTGTAGTGCATGTTAGTGTGTGTGTAAAGGGGGAGGAAAGGACAAGGAAGAGGAAGGAAAGATAGTGCATGGTCCATGTCCCATTTGTTAGAGTACTGCTCTAGCATTTGCCTTATTATGTTAATTGAATACCATTACCATTGCATTAAATACCATTAAAATAAAATATGGATAGAAATGTATATAGGCAAGAATAGAATAAGACATAATATTATATTTCAATTAGGAATTCACTTTCATTGAATGTAGTAGTTGCAACACATCGTAACGAAATTAACAGAATAAATGTTCTGCAAAGTAAGATTACCTACTGATAAAGGAAATATAGAAACATCTCCTGTGGAAACTTTAAACCCTTTTTATTGAAACTGTGTTTTGAGGACAAGCACGCTACTCCTCATTAGTACGTTGACAGAAAAATAAGAACAGTCTCCCAACATGTTTTTTCTTCGAAGGAAATAATCACACTTTCACACTTTGGCAATTTATACCAATAATTCAACACAACTAAGGTTTCATTAAAATGCAGCATGCAACAGGAAATACATAATTACCAATGTTTTATTTTTTATTTGCTTTTTTCTTGAATACAAGTAATTATATTTTATTGACATCCAAATCTTTAAGAAAATAACAAAAATAAAGCATTTTTTTATTGCTCCTTAGATACCAAAAAAAATGCTAACACTGCAACAGGTTATATTTTCAAAGACATCTTACACATGGAATGTGAAGGAAACATTTTTCTCAACCTAACAAAGCAATAAGCAGTCTTTTGTAGTCACCAGCACAGTCCTCCTGCAATTAGAATAATTAATATGAAAATTAAATAAATGTTTTTGTTTTCTTTTAATCAAAACCTCATAAAAATCATCAAAATTTCATCAATGCTTACCTCAATCCTAGTGGCCAATGGTTTTTCATAAATTTTTTCATATTCTTCTTTAATATCACCCAAATCAATCTCAGATCGAGCTACGATAATTCTAATTAAGGTCCTGTCCTTTGTACCCATACCATCCATTGCATCATGCAAACGTTCAGCAAAATACTGTGTCTTATTTTTAACAGATTTAACTGAAAATATAGAAATAAATGACATAAGTATAAACTAATTTTACATCTTAATATGTAGCTATACCTCTTAGTATTAAATGTAGTTCAACAAGAGAGAGAATCTTTTTCTTTTACTTACCTATGGCAAGGTAGCCTCCCTCTAAACTTCCAGAAAATTCTCTCTTAATAGCATCTTCAATATCATGGCCAGCAAGTTTATTATACTCTCGGAAAATGCGTTTTAGTTGCTGATAACTTTTTGTAACCAGAATAGCATTGAATGCTGATTCATCAGTTCCCCATTGCATTTCACCTGAAAGGAAAATCACTTATTAGATTTTGCAACTAAAACATTATTTTTTTAAGATAATAACAATCAATAAAATGCACCAAATATCAATTATGCCCTTTTTTTTTAAATTATTAATGAGTTCAATGAAAATACAGAAGTAAAAATAAGAGATAGAAACAATATTTTTATTAAAATAAATATTGTTCTCATTTCAAATGTAAATATTCCTCATTTGTCTTTGTGTTATATTATGAAAAGATTTTGTTTTAACTCTTATTCTGACCCTATTGGAAAAACACCAACTCAGCTCATTTAGCATTCAAATGGTGTTGATTGCATTTTTGTGAACAATATTACTTTAATGATGATAAAAATGAATTAATTGTATCAGCTTATTATCTCATTAAGTAGTTTATTATGATTTGTTACTATTCGCTGACTTGTACAACTCAAGTATGATTCCTTCATTCTGAAAATGAAATATTCTCTCAAGGCAATACTTTGAAATTTAAATTTGGCATTTTCTTCTATTTATAAAGGCCCACTGGATGTATTCCAACATCAGGTATGGAATCTTGTTCCATGATAATACCGTTAATTAAAGTATTTATTTTTCCTTAAATTTCTTATTTTCCAACAAATATTTTGTCATTTCAATATGATTCAAATAAATAATTAATTTTGAAAGTTAATTAGGTTGACTTTTATAATACAACAAAAAGTTGTAATTTTGTGGGACAGTTTATTCTTTACTCGAATCACTAATCGCAATCTGGTGACCTATACTTTCCATGTATTTGCTGACACAATGTAAAATTGAACATATCTTTTATTCAGTTTACTGTCATATCATACAGAAATGTCCTTTAGAGCAGTCATTTTTTTGTTTTTATCAAACAACAATCTTCTCTTTCTATTGTATCATAAATAAATTACAAACATGCCTTCTGATAAACAATATATTTTTCCAGTGTATAGTTGTGCTTTAAACTGTGAATAGTAGATACTTTACCTGCTGACAGAAGTTCCTCGGCGTCTGCCTTGGCTGAAGCTTGTGGGTCAGGGTCCTCCTCCTCCTCTCTGTTCGCCTGAACAAGGAACATCTTTGTTAAATGAATGCTTAAGAGAAATTTAAAGCACACTTTTTTTTTTTATGTAAGAAAAAAATAAATCTGAATATAGTTATTAAATTATTGCAGGTTCAATTATGCAAAAAGGAACTTTGTCAAGTGACAACTGTTTTACAAATAGGTAACATAAACATTACACCATTAATAATTTTCAGTTCAACAAAATAAACATAGCTTCATAACATCCAACTAATGTGCCTCATTTTTCATTTTTATTCATTAAAATCTAAATTCCATCCTTTCAGTAAATTGTTAAAACTCTTAATGGTCAACAATATTCCTTAGATATTAAAATTTTCTAGTTGAAATGATGTGTTGATTAATAACTTTTGCCCTATTATTGAAGTGTATAAGTGACAAATTAATCTCTGAACTGCATTTATTCATAGTGGCATATATCATGCATTGAAACAAAAGATATATCAGCAATGGGTTGTTACTCATGTTTTCAAATAATGCTATTTAGACCAAATGAGCAAATAAACTCTAAAAATTTCTTACCATTGTGAGTGATACCAGCAGTCTCTTGAAGTGGCCAGATGTATCACCTTTTAAATCATCTTCCAATGCATTTCCGTACTCTACAACATCAAGCATTAGAAAAAAATTATAAAAATTCACATTATTTAAATGCACAATGGTTTACTAAAAATCCAAAAGTATCTCTTACCATTCTGATAAACTTGGGATACGGTGCGGATTCCATAATTACTCAGAGTGCAGAGAATTTCCACTATTGCCTCTTCATCAGTCCCAATGCCGCTAATGGCATCATGTAATTCTTTGGCATAAAGTTCTGGCAGAGATGTCATCAATGCCACTATTGCATCTTCGAAGTGCCCTGTCAATTCTCCTTTCAGTTCTTTGACCAATTCCTAAGTGCAATAGAAAAATTACCATTATTTGCCTTCCTTTTCACATTGAGATGAAAATAATTTAAATATTTATATCATTAATTCTAATATATGTTATTAACTATAGAACATAATGGATATTTATTATTATTAAACTAGAATATACTGAAACCTCCCGCAATTTTTGTCACGAGATCATTTCTTATGTACTAAAATTTCTGACTACTATATTAAAAATTTGTGTTTATATGTAACAACTTACTTTGCCGTACAGGGTTTTGAATGTTTCTGCGATTTCAAGTCTTTGGACGACCCCTCGTTTGGCCAAGATGTCGATGATGACCTGTTCATCAGTGCCAAACCCCTTCATGGCTGCTCGCAGAGTCTCGGCATCAGCATTGGCATCAAAGGGGTCTGCCGGCAGCACTGTAGCACGGCACTGGAAGAGGATTTAGCATTGCTTTTATTGATGCAGTGTTCAGTTGAAGCCGTGTTATTATTCACATTTTTTTATGGGTCTACCTTCAAAAAACTGAATATCACAAATGGAGGGGCTACAGTAATGCCATACATGCCAGGAGACTTACCTGCGTTGGATAATACTTTCGAGAACTCATTTTTAAAAATGTACGTAGTAGGAACCTGAAAAAAAAAATGATTATGATATTGATGTCAATATTTCAAAACATATTGAAAAGGCATTAAGAAATTACTTCACAATATTAATTTTAAGATATGATCATGAAAAGTACCAAGAAAAGCGATATTATATTTAGATTTTTTTTTGTTCTAATTTGTTTAATGATCTACAAAATCACTAATGACTACAATTATTTCAATTTTATTGTACCAAGATTTGTATGTCAATTAGTATAAATTATTATGATGTACGTAGAAAAATATAAACTAAGGATGAATTGTTGATTGGTAGTTCATTATTTATGTAAGAATATTATATCTACACAGTTCAACGTACCACAGGAACATTATGTGTCTAGAAAAAGGTAATATTGCAATTTACTATGTAATATTCCTGTTTACCATCTCTCCTACTACCCCTAAAAACACAACTATGAAAGTAATTAGGCGTCGTGAGGTAGGCAACACACTTGACAAAAATGTGTTTTCATAAAAGGGTTGCGTTGCCCCTGGGAAATGTACGTGTGAAAATGTCCTAAAGTACGTACGTGTGAAAATGTGGATTTGAAATAATTTAGCGAAGAAGACAGGGATCACTCCACATTTTAAATGTAGTAATTATGGCCGATACGTCTGGCCAACAATGAAGAGAGGTCGGAAAGGACTGAGGGAACGATATCTTTGTGATTCGAGAAAATTTTCATCTTAGGCTTAAGGTTACGTGAGAAACGGGGCTCACTGGGCTTTGCAAATAAAAATTGAGAAGACACTTAAATGTTGCCTCATTATCGATATCGAAAATGACAGTAAAAGAGAGTTGCCCTCGTAAGTTACTTTGATGTCACACGGATAAACTGTGACAGTAACCGGGTCACGCAGCTAAAGGCACGTAGAAATTGTACACGATTTTTTTTTTTGGGGGGGGGGGGTATTTTTAACGTAATGGGAACGGGAGGTCGCTGCCACATAGCTCGAGGACTAAACCGCCTCCCTGAATAATAGTTATGAAATCGAGAAGTAGATTGTTACAGGCAGTGTTTTGAATTTCGAAATGTGTACTGCAAAAAATATTTATCGGCCGTGTGCCTTACTGCGTTTTATTGCTTACTTTCACGCGTGTTACCTGAAAATGCAAAGAACGTTATGCATACAACATAATATTGACCAAAAGAAAAGGGAAATCGTTCTCGGAGCAGCTGTTAACTGTCTGGAAAAACAACGAATTGCATTAGTCGGTGGTCTACGTTGATCGTTCACTGACGGAAATTGAGACAAATGTAGTGCGACTAATGTAATTTTGAATACATCCAATGAAGCAGTGACGTAAAGAGTAATTAACTGAGAATAAATCCGAAATGCGAGTGAGAAGAAAATTGACTTTTTTTTATAACGAGGAAAGGAAATTTAATTGAGGAAAATTTCAATGAAGTGCTTGACCGAACATATAGACGTTCCTGCAACTATGTCAAAGGATCAGGTATTGGCAATATAATACAAAATTCAAAATAAACTGTACCCAACAAAAATAATTCCACAAATATATAAGTTAATTCGTTATTGACGCTTTATTAATTTGTTAATAATGTTACGTTAATAATGTTTTGTTTTCAAAAATAAATGACTGAAATTAATGTTATTATTTAGTTCCTACTTTGGTCTAAAACATGCCTTTGGAAATAAGGTGTCTGTCTTAGAAGTTCAGAAGTTATGAACATTTATTACGATACAATAAACGGCGGTTGATATACCCAGGTGATACTCAGATCGACGTTAGCCGTGCGTGATTTACCGACGTCTTGTATCCCTAATTTCGACGGGATTTTTGTTACTTTTATTTATGCTTGAAAAATTCCCAACGGTCATCTAAAGTTGGTTCTTTTGCACGATTCCTCACGATTTCCTCGAGAATAAAAACTTCAAATACTTCAGAATACAAAATTTTCAAATAGAGACAATTCCTTTCAGGATATTTTTCATCTTTGTCGCTAGAACTTGACAAATAGTTTTTGAATCAGAGAAAGGATGAGAATAAAAGAAAGGAAGTTTGGTTTATTATTACTGGCAAGCATGTACTCTGAAAGAATGCCATTCACAATATTCTATTGAATATCACAATCAGAAAATTGCCTTAGAATGTGATCAACAAATAAATATGCATGAATCACAGTTTTCTCATAGTTAACTTGCATTGCAAAGAAATGCTGGTATTCCTTTTCTTGTGAGTGGGTTGTAATCTGAAAGCTGTTATCTTGATGAGGAGTGTCTTTGCTGTGACCGCGTGATGATGCAAATGCAAAGTCTCAGGAAATTATCAGACGTGTATGATGAGTTGCATAACCTTTATACGCAAACCTTAACTTCGTACACACCTCTTTCAACTGACTTTCAGAATCCAAAATTTTCAAGTAGAGACATTCCTTTCAGGATATTTTTGGCCTTCTTTCAGAAAGTTTTTTTCCCCTTTCAGAAAACATGCTGTGCTATTCATAATGCAGTTATCATGCAAGTTGGGTCGTTTAGAATGCTGTTAGCAAACATAAAACATGCATACTTGGAAATTTCACCTCCCGTTTGCGGGGGGCTAACTTTCTAAACAGGTAAGATCAGAAACTACTTAATAGCCTAAATAATCCGAACAATTGCCAAAAAACTTCAGAATAGAAAAAAATATAATCCTTCCTTCAATAGTATAAATAGAAATAATCTCTGTTCAGTTGAATTAGCGTCATGTGATCTCAAAACAATTTTTTCGCTATGTACGACGTCTACATATTCTTGAAACAAGAAACAAAGTATCCTTTGGTTTTATTGCTACAACCGGATCTGTGGCCTGTAGATTCGAATGGTGATCGTACTTCGTGGCGTAGCTGTTACTCTTTGAACGTGCTACCGCAGGGGGAGGGGGTGCCTCAAACAAAAAACGCTCGTGTGAAAGGTCGGACGAACAGTCGGAGAGGTGAGTCATCATTCGATTTAAAATGGAAATTACATGTATTACCGAGCCAGTCACATTTTGCGATGATTCATAAAAAGTATATAGTTTAGTTTCAGATTACGTGTATTATCAAATGGAGTTGTGCTTCTTATTATTTAAAATTATGAATAATTTTTTTCCAGGTGATGTGTTTAACCTAAACAATTCGAAAATACTTCAAAAAAGATATTTCACGTGGAGTGTAAGGTCTTGAAACGTTTTAGATTCCAATGCTAAATGTTTTCATCTATTCTCACTGAAGTTACCCAGTAACGACATATAACGAATTCTCGAAATACTCAAATGAGTTTAAAAAGAAAGGTCTCAACACATTACATTGCAATTGTGATAATGCAGCACATGCTTGAGAACTTGTAGAAAAAAGAGAGAATTCTAGAACATGCGTTTATGGGGTTACATTGTTTCTGGGGTCGCTCTTTGATTGGAAATACCTGCTATCGGGTACTCCGTAATGTGGAGTTCCTGAGTTTGGACTCTCCTCCATCTTGGCAAGGGATGATCTAGACATACAATACGGGAGGGCGGTCACGGTCTTGTGATTCGATATAATAGCACTAGAAAGTGTCCTCGCAAGGGTGTCTGGTCTCAAGGATTAAGCAGAACAGTATATACTTTCTCGCATACGTTTGCAAGTTTCGAAAATTCACAGAGTTAAACGAAAATTAGATCTGCGCCATTTTTTAAGCGTCCTTTGCTCTATTCCTGCAAAAAAGTAAAGAAATAATTTGGAACCATTTTTGAGAAGAAATCATAAATATTAAAAGTCATAAATTGAACTATCTTTATAACTACAAGCAGAAATATCACGAAAACTATTCGTGTTTAAAAAAATCAGGACCATTTTTAAAGATCGTTTAAATAATCAACTGTATTTTTGCAATGTTAATTTGTTTACAAAAAAATCAGGACCATGTTTTAAAGATTCTAATGTTTTAGAGTTTTATTATATGGAAATATCAATTTAAAAATCTTCATCATCGATCAGACGACAGACAGACATACGCCGTCAATCGATTTTTTTTTGCAAAGAGGGCCATCCAACGTGTTAGAGGTTATCATTTACAACATACTTGTACAGGGACAAAATTTATGCACTTTTTCGTTACCAGGGCCCGACAATTAAGAGTTTTTGTGTAGAAAAAGCGCAGATTTCTTCCGCACCTATACGATGCTCTTTACTACGTAAGTACGGCGAGAACGTAAAAAGATAGCGTAAAAATATTTTTGATAATCAAAGAATTAAAATAATGGTTAAACGATTGTACACAGTAAAGTCGCTCACTTTTACGTCTTACTCTCCTTGAAATCACCTAATTTACGAGTACACTTGTTTTGTCCGTACTTGTAGATAACACAGGGTGTCTTATAGGTTTATTCGAATGCTTTATCACAATAATAACATGCTTGCATTACTATTCTGGAAATAATTTTATTTTTTAATAATCCAACTACATTGATTAAAGTTATAAAATGTAGTTATAATACCAACTATTATTATTAACAATATTATAAATCGAAAAAAAATATTTTGTAGGTGGTACTTCTGAGGAACAAGCTTGAAGGAACTTCTGGGAACAAGCTTGAAGGCAGGATGGTTCAAGCTTGAAAGCACCTGGATATTTGCCTCTTTCTCTTTGCTTACGTTCCCCTGACCCCACATCCTTGAAGGCTAGTTCTTGACGTATTCTGCAAAGCTTCATGAGACTTCCTTTAGATGTAAAAAGTATCTGGTATCGGCCGGTAAAAAGACTAATAATACTAAAAAGGCTAATAATACTAAAATAATCAAAACGACTCCCTACGTAGTAACTGGTATCGGCCGATAAAACGCCAATAAAACTGAAACAATCAAAACGAATCCCAACGTAGTAAGTTACTGGTATCGGCTGGTAAAACGCTAATAATACTAAAATAATCAGAACGAATCCCAACGTAGTAAGTAACTGGTATTGGCTGGCAAAACGGTAATAATACTAAAATAAAACGAATCCCAACTTAGTAAGGAAGAACCCCAAGATAAGTACCGAAATGGTGAGCCAACGGAATGTTGGCCAATGTGGGAAGAGGGTTCAGCGACCGTAGGCCTTTCGACGGCCGTTATCGACGGCGTTCATCTCGAAAGCGGGGCGGCTCGATCCGGCGAAGGATCCGGGTGGCGGAGCGCGAGCGGCGAGCGGCGGCCGGGGCGGATGCAGCCACCTCCGGCGGGTGACGTCATCGGCGCTCGGGGCCGCGCCGCACGGCGCCGTCGCGGTCACTGACGCCACGTCATGCACCCCTCCCCCCACCCCACCCCACCGCCACGGCATCCAGCGCGGCGCCGCTGTGACTCAGGTAGACGACGTAACACTCGGAGCGCTCCCCGACGACGCCGTCACGAGGTTCGTCACTGCCAGGCCACCGCGCGGCTGCCAGCGCTGCATTGCGGCGGTGGGCGTGGCACGGGGGCTCTGGCGTAGACGGCTCACCTATTTCTATATGACGATTCCCGAGTAATCGATTCTGGAAGCCAGTTGGCTTTTGGTGACTTTCTTTACGACCTTCCTGTCACCTCCACACAACGTCAGTGCTTCTATTCTATTCATTTATTCTACATGCGGTTCTTGAAGTGGTATATTCAGGAGGCTGAACGACCTATGATGTTTTGTTTTGCGGTTTCACTCCGGGGTGGTTCG
This sequence comes from Teleogryllus occipitalis, assembly GCA_011170035.1. NCBI lineage: Eukaryota > Metazoa > Arthropoda > Insecta > Orthoptera > Gryllidae > Teleogryllus > Teleogryllus occipitalis. Next base: position 10,719 of record BLKR01001133.1, on the reverse strand, counting down.
GGACTACAGTTAATTTAGTAACTGTCGGATGATGGTATGTGCGGAAAAGCTTTGCTGCTCTCAGATGTCTTCCGCACTGCATCAGCGCTATGCTTAATGGCTTCCGCGATGTTTGCTCACTCTGTTTCTTTGAACCTAGTCGAATAATTAACATCATCGCCCTAACAAGTTTATTCTAAGGAGGAACGTCAGCCACCACGGACGTACGGACAGGGCTGGGCAAAGGACGGTTTAGAGGCACGCCGTACTATTTATCTACGGGAAGAGATCTACCCACGTCATTTTCGTCGTAAGGATCATTTTCTCTAGGTTTGCAACATCGTGCATCTACTCTTCGCGTGTATTTCTGGCCGGGCACTTGAAATTTTGCGCATCAAAATGCCGTCTTGCGTTGAAACAAGATACCTTTCCCGGTGCAGTGTGCGCTTTCAGTGCTCACCTTCATGCTGAGAGAAGATTTTCGAGCTGCTACGAAACGCGATCTTCCGTGACGCGATCACGGTCATCTATATTTAACTCCTACAATATTTCGTGTTTAATTTCTGACATTTGTTCACTCAAAATAAGCAGCTGGCGCAAAATACCGCTGAGAAAAGAACCACGTGAAAGTGTTGTAGCGTAAAAATTGCACGAGGCAGGAAAATTGGACAAAAATATACTAAAAAAATTGTCTAGACGTAGAAAGATGAACCTACGTAAACGAAAACTCATTTTTAATTGTAATAAATAATAGTTACGATAAATCATTTGGCAGGAACACGATAGTTTATGTAAATATATCCACGCTATATTTTATCCAAAAACTCTGGAGATTAAATATTTATAATTTCAATTTACTTTGCGGTCCATGGTGTTGACAACCTTCCTACTTGGATACGGAGACATCGAAACCATATTTGACTTTAAAAACGCTTGAGATTAAGTACAACTAATTTTAATCCGCCTTTGTGACCAACTCCTCGTGGCCATGCGGCAAATGGGCGTGGCCAAGGGGGGAGGGGCGAATGCCGGGGATCGCCTTGTCATCAAGTTGGACATCTTCTACTGGTGAAGTAGTACTTTCTTCTTGCCAGGGATATTGTTACACTGTATTAGGTGCCCCTTGTATGATTTTCACTTTTTATATCAAATCAAAGACTCCAAATGAAGGAACTTGTAAAATTATCTTTGGTAGGGAAACGCGTGAATGTTTATGCATTGGGCATCGGGCCTACTTTCAAGGTAATAGCAATGCGTGTATATTGAAGACGTGAAATAAAAAATGATGTAAATGCCATTTCTGTTAAATTTACGTTTTTACTAGAATAATGATGAATGAATGAAGCCTTATAAATAAGAACTCAATTTCAGACGCATTTCTTGATAGTGTTACGGGGTGATTCCAATTGGCAGGAGTTGTATGTGCTAATGTTGTATGTGTTAATGTGTATGTATATATGTATATGTATATGTATATATATATATATATATATATATATATATATATGTATGTATATATGTATATGTATATGTATATATATATATATATATATATATATATATATATATATATATATAAACTCGTTCTTCTCGAAAGTATGAAAAATGGCACTTATATCCTTTTTTATTTCAAGCGTTCAATTTATTTCAAGTACTTCAATAGTAATAGTATGAAAACGCAATTTTCGTCACGACACCTCTGTTTCTTTTGTTTTTATTTTTACCTTTTACTCCCTCCCTGGGTGCGGCTCGCGAGAAATCGTGACGAGGGTTGAACGGCGCGAAGCCCAGAAGAGGCAGCACCTGTGGTGACTCGTGTGAAAGGGCACCCTGCTCGGCTTCGGCGACGCTTTCCGGCCAACGCCCACCCATCTACCCGCATTATCCGTTTCCTCTATCCGAAAGACACCTCGACGAATTTATCTCGAGGACATTTGCATTCAAGTCCTTTTCTCCTCAATACAGTATCACTAATGAATGAACAAAAACCGTGCGCCCTCGTTTGAAGCTGTTAAAGAAAGTGGACCGAGAGCGATTCGCATGATGCTAAGTAATCAAGCTGAAAATTAAGAAACACGTCTAATGCAGAATGCGTTTCTTATGTAGTCACTACATTATCGTTTGGTGACGTTGATTTTGTCGTGGTAGACCCGAATGTAGAGGATGCCACACAGTTTGAGCGGCCATTGTTGTACGGTAACTTAACAAGAACTCTCGAACAATTTAAAGAGCATTTGTACGTAGCACGAAGATGTTTGCGGGGGGATTCGTATTACCCTCTTCGAGGCATCAACTGCCTGACTTGTTCACTCGAGGCACTGTTTTATCGCACCGCTTTGCACGGTACACGGTGGAGTTCGTCCTAAAAGAGGCAACACCGGCAAAGACCGGTCCTCCCTCAGCGGTCCCCACGCCTCCATCGCAGAAGCACTGCGAACCTTCACACGACCAACGCAAATGATCCACACGTTGAATATATAAAAAAGTACTCCATGTGCAGCGACACTTGTCACGTAAATTTAAGAAAATGGGCATTTTATTAAGACAAAAGTTAAAAACGAGGGAAGAATGGCGAACGTCACTTAAGAACATTACCCATCGTTTAAATATCTGAGGAATATTTGGAATTTAATTCAAGCACATTTACGCAATGGTCTGATTCGGAAATGAACACTCGTTGATAAAATGTGATGGTCTGACGAAGTTGCATACGTACAAAATTAGACTTTCCGACTGCCTTTCTGCACGTTTCTTCTCATCCGACCGATTTATTGACCTTTTTCCCAACCATTCGACTCCGGGTCGGTTAGAAAATAGTTCATGACGGTTGAACCGTAAAGTAACGGACTCTAGCATTTCCTCCTAGGTATCGGTGAGGGTACTCACCAGAGGCTGTCAGACGCAGCGGCGGCGGTGGCGACGACCAGACTCCGGAGCTTGCGGACGACTGCGGCACTATATCTCCGCTTCGACCGCGCGCCGGCTCCGCTCCGCCCCGCCCCGCCCCACCCCGCCCCCTCGCTCCGCCGCGCCGCCGCTGCCCCTTCTCGGCCGCCCCCGCGAGCCGCGGCGGCAGAGTTGCCAACGGCGCGCGCCGGCAGACCTCGCCTCCAACACACAACCCCCCCGCTCGATTCATTCCAGCGCTACGGTGCTCGATGTTGATGGTGACCTCGAGCGTGTGTCTTCGCAAAACAATGGGACGGACTCCGCGGTGGTTTGTGTCCATGGCACGCGGATTGCGTTCGGTTTGGACAACACTGCGGTTTCCGCGAGTGTTGGAGGTGCGTGACTTCAAGCGAAAGGAACGCTCACTTGGGCTTGAACTCATTGGCTCACCTCGAAACGTCATACAGTTGGGGCCCCTCGGCTAATTCACCTGCGGTCGGCGTCATTCGAATGGAATCTCTTTATCTAATAGCAGTACGCGCGGGAAGGGATTCGAGACTTATTACACTCGAGTCCGGTTATAGTGAACCCTCGGTTATAGTGAACTAAAGTCACTGGTCCCGTTTCTCTTACATTACACATAAGCATAAGAAGATTCGGTTATAGTGAACCTGAATCTCGGCTATAGCGAACGTAGGAAATGTGTCCTGGAAATTAAATGGATCTCGTATGTTATTAGACGAGTTGTAGGGCCTTCGGAGAATGGAACGTTGTTCCAACAGTGCAAGAGCCATTGACAGGTGTCATTTCGATATTAAAAGACACAGGACAATGCGGAATCAAGTAGGAGAGAGCGAACTAACTCCGGAGAAGGATCTAGAGAAATGACTAATGAAAAATGTGCGAAGCAAACAATTGAAAATAATTTATTTTTTAAGGGCAAATAAAGATATTGAAATTTTAGATTTGTGTTGTTAATACATTTTGCTGTATCTCTATATTAATAAAATCAATACATGTGCAGAAATTGTATTTAATTTTGATATCATCGGATATAGTGAACCTCTGATATAGGGAACCAAACGTGTTAGTCCCCAAAAGTTCACTATAACCGGAGTGGACTGTACTTATTTTCCTCTCGCAGTTCGTGATATTTGAATGGTGTGTGTGAGGGATCGTAATGATGTCACAGGATACGTAGTTTCTCTTTGAGGACAAATTATTGTTGTTTATCAAGCCCGAACAACTAAAAATAGATCCTAAACCCATAATACACAACCCTCACCCGATTAAGACTGGTTTCTGAGAACAGAAAAGTACTTTATATTTCAGAAGGTACAATTGATTGATTAGTGTTTCTAGGCGCGTCAACTGCAATGATCGTTAGTTCTGTAAGCGTTGTGCATGTTATATCCCGGGAGATGGCAGTGTTTCATCGCTGAAACGTGAGATCTGGCGCCGACCTTCACGTCGGATCGCGGGATTTCTCCCTCCAGGTATCTTCCCCCGACAGGAAAACACCCCAGCTGGGACAAGTTCTAAGCTACCGTCTGATCGTTCGACATATGGTAGTGTAGTGCATATAAATATGTGTGTGTAAGGGGAGAGGAAGGGACAAGGTTGAGGACGGGAAGATCGCGCGCGGTCCGTGGCCGTTTGTAAGGGATCTGCTCCAGCATTCTCATGGAATTGGTGTGGGAAACCACGTAAAACTACCGAAGAGAGCTGCTCGCCTCTAGAACTCTCTCTCAGACAGCAGCTGAATTCGATCTAGGTGTGTAGCTACTAGTGTCGAAAATTCGCCATCGTTGGGACTCGAACTCGTCTCGGTTAGACTCGGTCCTCCCGATCGAAGTCGTTGCAGTGGTAACAGCTGTTGCTCTGACGTAACTCAGCCGGTGAGAAAGGACGAAATTTTCATGCGAAAGTTCATGATGACTTTTGCTTCGCGAATTAAATCCTGGTATCTCGCTAATATCGTATTTCAAGTATACTTATTAATCGCAAAAGGTGTCTGAAATGTTTTTTAAAATCTTGTAACCGAAGGAAAAATAAGTCGCATTATGTGAAACAATCCCTATATCCGTAATGATGTATTGAATCTACTGAAACTTATTCTAAAATTTTATTTATTTGTTTATGTGCCTTGTTTCAGCTCGAACATTGGCTGGCGCTCTATCAGTTGTCGTTTAGCCGTAGTCGTGTGCCCGTCCCATTGTCCTGGGAAGGCCGAGGGGCTCCCAGAAGGCGTCGGATTTAGACCTAAAAAAATTATTACATGAAATTCTGTCTCAAGAAGGTATACGACGAGGTTTCCATTCACGAGGATGTTACAAATCTAAATATTAGGAGTGACGAATCCCCAAATGGAATGTGAGCGACCGAAATAGCTCAGAAGACTGCGGAGGCAATCGTCTACACTAGGGGGTGGTGGATTCTCATCGTGGATATTCAAAGAGCGTGGATGCTTTCCCCTTAATGAAGTAGTGAAGTGTAAAAGAGTATCTTGGATCACATACGCACTTTACATCGTGATTCATCACTTCGTAATTGCTAGAGAAGCGATGTGTCAGTTCTCTTTTCTTCATCATGAGCATCTCGTAAAGATGATGCCTGAAAAGATGAACGTAATGTGTACGCGTCAATCTTCTTGGAAATCTTTAATATTATTATTCAGATTTAAATGTTCTAACTTAGAATTAGATGTTATTGATACATAGAATAAAAATTAACAATATCTTAATCCATTTAAAGCACATTTGGTGTTAGAAATGAGCTAATGGGTACTTTTTACCTATGTTTGGTAAAGCTAGGTTTAATATGTCTCGCTGCTGATCTTATTCACAATAAACGCTGTAACTCGGTGCTCTGAACTTTGATGCAGTTATACTAGTTACTAGGAACAGTGATTACTTCGCATTAAGAGTAAAGCGTATTACAATGTGTCGCACACGTGAACTGTGTTACATCGTAATGGTGACTGATAGTAATTCATTTATGTGCTTGTGCCATGCCGCCTGCCTCGGCATACATGCACGATGACCATTTTTTTTTTCATTTAAGGTCGCATTAATATCTAGGTCATTAGCGACCACTATTGGCATTAACGTTATGGTAACTATGAAGGTGAAACGAAATGGTGATGATAAGGGGTGAAAGGACGAACACAAATACAACCATGTCCGAGGCGGGACTCGAAACCAAGACCCTTCGGTCCGAGATCACTACGACACTACTGCCTTAGCAATCTCGGCCACCGGGCCGACATCTTCTTGCTGCGGGGGTACCAGAACTATCACCACATCCCGGTTCCCTATGTTCTGAGTATTTTTAGATCAAGGAAGGAGATGGCAATACTGGAAGTGCCTTTGGCCCGTTGTTTATTGTATTACTGCTGAAGTAGTATGGAAATTTATAATTTTATTTCGAAAAAGAAACGGTCTATAGTAGGTGCAGGATTCTAGAATTCTCATTGAATCAGTGTCGGAGATGGGGAAACGTTTTTCATCTGGCACTAAGCTGATCGTTATACGAATTCGCGTTCGACGATGTTTTAAACACCGGAGCGCAGGCTCAGCACCGCGTCTGATGAGTTCTGAAGAACACGGCCGAAGTTCCAACTCGGCAGAACAGTACCACGTAGACAACTGACCACATTAAGATACTGTGGGGACACCCAAGCACAAATCATGTCGGGACCTCTTCTGAAAAAAATATATTTTAACATTGAAAAAATATTTTAGATAAGAATTCTTAATTTTTAAGTAATTTTAAGAAATATTAATAATCATTCTTCATTTTTAAATTCAAAATTTAAGAACCACCTTTGATTAACAATTGTTTTACAGTTACAAACATATTTTCGGACATTATTTTCGAATATTTTATGACACTTTTCCCATAGGCGTCGTTCGACGCCTCGACGTTTCGGTCTCCTAGTGGGGAACTGATATTTTTTGTCGACTAATCCAGAAAATTGTAAGAATCTCATATAATAATGTTTTTTATTTAAGCAACTATAATGTCTTTTTGGTAACTTTCGACACCAACAGACATGGTCAATAGTGTCCTTTCGCCTTAAATCTTTCTCGATTCCTTCTAGGATATTCTGGCAGAATTCCAGAAAATCGTGTTTTCTGATTACTTCAATGTACCTACGAGTACATTGGTGAAACTCTATGAATTACTATACTTTGTTTCCGCTTTTACATTAATAGTTACGACTTGTTTCGTCATATCGACAATGATTAAATCTAATTTTGTAATGAAACAAAAATGATAACAAGTATTTTAACATTTACATGTTTCTACGCCCGAAAATAAACGAGTCAGGCTGCAGAAATGTGTTTAAAATTTATTTTTTATGAACTTGCAAATCACATCTATTTATTATCTTATGGCACGCACACACGACTCTGAATACAACAGATACAGTGCATTACACCAAAATGTAACATTACAACAATCAAACAATCAACAGGTTGGTCCCTAGAGGGGCACGTCTAGCTTCTGAGCAAAGCACAAATAAAACGTTTTAACATGAATGTATCCGCCGTACGCGCGACGCAAAGCTAATGTATGGTTTTCTGAGTTAAGGTAGTAAAATTACAACAAAAAATAGGATTTGGGGAGTCATGGCCCCCATCTTCCCTCTGGACTCGCCAATGCTGACAACCTTTAGTAAAATGTAGTGGAATCTAATTTATTCGGCCCTCATTATTCAGTGACCATTTAGTCAGAATCGATAATCAGCAGTTTACATCTAAGATGTGATTAATACGGTTGCTTCTGCTTGGCGTCGCGTTGCGGAGTACACAATAAAGAATCACGGTAAAAGCTGTAGCCCACTTTCTTTGATTTCATCGAAAAAATATAGTGATTTGCAAAGTTCTTTCATCTATCTGAGTTTTTTAGACATTTACAAACTTTACTCCGTTCTTCGATAAAGATTTGGTGTAGTGATTGCATGGTTAAAGAAGTGGCGTGGTGACAGGTCGAAACTATTGCCGCTCATTCATATGCAGACCCTGATGGCAGCGATAGTGATCTTCATGTTGTGATTGATTGCTAGTGATTCCGGGGGCGTCATCTACTGAGGTCATTAGTCCCGTAAGTGTAGTTCATGTTTTTTCATCGGGAGGTGGCGATCTGTATATTGCGAATTTAGTTGAAAGCTTGTTGAAAGTGATATTCGAAGATTGTGGGCAGTCTGTTTACTTTCTCCACTCATGGAATCGGTTTAAATTTCTCTATCAAAGAATTCGAATTAATATTATTCCATTATTTTCGACCTGATTAGTATCATTTTTGGTCAAATTAGATGTACTGACGGCTTCAGAACAAACTGTAACATTCGTAAGAACTATCCGTAGCCTCCAACTGCATTCACTGAAATGACACTATCAATTGTCGATCGGCTAATCTGGTTGGCATTTCGCAGATCGATGCGATTTCGGCGATATTCAAGTGGAGCCTGCCAAACCATCGTCTACTGGCCTGATTAAGTCTCGTAGGTCACTGGCCTAATTAGCCTGATGAACCGAACGTACCCGTGAAGACGTCTGCGAAATACGACCGCGCTGATGGGTTTCGAGGAGAGTGGGTTCGCATCAGGAACGGCGCAGTTGCCGGCGTGGCGGAGCATGGCATGGCGGGATGGGACGTGGCGGGACGGGGCGTGGCGTGGCACATCGGGGCGTGGCGGTGTGTGGCAAGGCGGGACGGGGCCTGGCGGGGTCTTGAACGACGCAGTTGCCGCGCCAAGCAGGTGCGCGGCGTGTCGGTGCGTGGCGTGGCGAGGTGCAGTAGGGTAAGGCATGGCGGTGCGTGGTGGGGCTTGGCGTGGCGTGGCGGGACGTGGCGAGGCGGACGTGGCGTGGCTTGGCGGTACGTCGCGGGGAGTGCTCTGGCACTGCGGGACGGGATAGTACGGGATGGGTCGGGTCGGATCGGCCGTGGCGGTGCGAGCGGGGAGATACGGGACGGGGCGTTGCGGGATGGGGCGGGGCGGGTGCGGGGACGGGGACGGGGACGGTGCGAGATGAGGCGGGACGGGGTGGGGCGGGGCGGGGAGGGGCGGGGCGGGGCAGGGCCAAGGGCAAGGACGGGACAGGGCGGGGCGGAGCGGGGAGGGGCGGGGCGGGGCGGGGCGGCGGGGAGGGGCTGGCGGGGAGGGGCGGGGCGGGACAGGAAGGGACGAGGCGCGACGGGACGGGACGGGACGGGACGGGACGGGGCGGGGCGGGACGAGGCGGGGCGGGACAGGAAGGGACGAGGCGCGACGGGACGGGGCGGGGCGTTGTGGCGAGAGGGGACGTGCCAGGTCGTGGCGGGGAATGACGGGGCGGGTCATCGCGGGAGGGGGCGTGGGTGCGGTGGGGGGGGCGACGCGAGAGCTCCGGGTGGGAAACGGAACGTTGTTGGCGGCGGCGGCGTCCGTCCGGAAGCAGCCTTGAACCCTCCGCTCTCCCTCTCGCTTTCGCTCTCACGCCGCCGCTGGTCTTCCTTCTGACCTTCTTCCCAACGAAACAGCCTACCAACCGTTTGTAATGGCTGCGTGGTTATCGTCAGCGTGTCGTAATGCGCGGATCTCTTCTACTAAATGTTAAGCTGATTTAGATATTATTATGACGATTAGCAGAATAAAATCGTTCTCATTAGAAATCCACGGCACTACCGTGACGAATCAAAGTAATAATAATGAGGAATATTCAATTAATTGATTTTCTACACATTTACAAAATAAAGGTGGCATATTAATAGTTACTTTTAGACCTATCTAAAGCCCAAACGTTTCTTTGCTTCGACGAAACGTTTCTTGTGTCGAGGTCCCCACTTATTCAACATGTTCTCCTTGCAGTTATATACCAGAAGAGATGGTTCAGGACATCAACTGATGTCACTGCAGTCCCTCTGACCGGGGGGTCCTGGGTTCGAGTCCAGACGAAGGGAGGATTTTCGACCCCAGCTTGTCAGCTAAGTCGAATTCAGTCGCTGTCTGGAGGAGAATTGTACCGGCCGGCTACTCTGATCGATAGTTTTCCGTTGTTTCACCGATCAACACCACGCGAATGCCGGAGCAGTACCTTAACAAACGGGCCACGGATCGCGCGCGAGCTTTCCTACCTCTTCCTTGTCCTGTTTTCTCCCCTTACACACACACACACACACACACACACACACACCAACTACCACACAACCACGCGGTTGTTGTTGCGGGGTCACAAGGAACAAACTTAATACTTGGGAGCAGATGTATTAAAAATACAACAGCTTATACGTACCTTGGTGTTTGTATTTCAAAGGAAGGTGGAAAAGAAGTAAAACATAGCATCTCTCAAGGGAGACAGTAGTGACAAGACAGTTGAGTAATGTTTTGTATAACCAAAAAATAACAAGCAAGACAAAGATAAGAATATATAAATCGCTGGTTAAAAGCATGGTTCAGAAGTTTGGATTCTAAATCAGAGCAAAGAACAGAAATTAAAATAAATGGAAATGATCTTGTGGAGACGATGTTGTGACCCTACATTACTGGATAAAGTACCCAATTTTGACATAAAAAATCAAATGGGTATTGATATTGATATAATGGATGTAATTGATGCAAAAAGATTGAAATGATACAATCATATTCAAAGGATGGCAAAAAATCGATGACTTAATAAAATTTTAAAATGGTTCCCTCAACGAAACAGGAAGCGTGGCAGACCAAGAAAAACATGGGAAAATGAGGTAGAAAAGGCTATGAAGGAAAGAGGAAGGAAGAGGAAGATAGGGAAAATTCAAGGACATGGTGACAGGGAAGCCAGGAGCGGCGTCAGCTGTAAAGAACCTCGCTAATACTACTAC